>VRYO01001589.1:19886983-19919612 GCA_009812075.1 Sialia sialis | reverse complement strand
CCTGAATATAAGCCGCACCACTGGGGTAGGCTGGATTCTTCAATGAAAAAGGTATGGCTTATATTCGTGAAACTACTGTATTTTCTTACTTAACTCTGACAAAAGTTTGGTGGAATAAGCATATATTGCATCTTTTTCCTGATTTTTAAAAAAATTATTTTCATTTACTCTTTCAAGGAAGTTAATTCATATCCTCACCAATCTTGAAACAAGTCACCTGAATAACAGTAATCCAAGAATGTCATTTAACAGTCACATGAGCTGATGAGAATGCTGATTAAATTTGGAACTTCTTGGCTTTTAATGAAAATTAAATAAAGTGCTATTGTTCAAAAATGAACTCTGCTTATGATGATAAATCATCCACTTATTGATTTGGCAATACCCCATCAGAATTCAGTCTGACCCTAGGTCTCTGCCAGAGTTTTGCACGTTTCTCTCAGTTCCCAGCCCTGTGCTAAGATAATGCCTGCTCTCAGTCCCACCAGCACCAAACAGAAATAACTCCACTGAACAGAGCTGAGTGTGACCAAGCAACTCTAAACCTCAATTCAGCTGTGTGTGCTCTTGCTCCAAGTATAAACATTCCCACTCCTAATAATATCACAGGCACAGACATTTTACACCATGTTCTTGTGCCTTTAGGGACGTACCCACTGTGAATGAAGATAAGTGATCCTGGACTTGCTTTGTCTGAGCTCCACAACAGGCAAAAATTATCAGGGTCTGGAGAAGTGTGGCCACATTAGTTCAGTGCTGCAGCCAAGCTGCTGCAAGCAGTGTCACAGTGTCACACCAACACTGCATCTATGGGAGCTTTCAGACTCTAAAATGAGGGCAGAGATCTTCCATACAGCTGCCCATACAGACAGGTCCTATGGCTCTTTTAGAGCATCTCCGTTAATAAATTAAACAGAGAGTGGGCAGAGGTGCAAGAGCAGCAATTTGGGCACTGCATTTTTACACTGATGGAGCAGTTCCTACAACATTTTGATATGGGTAGTCTCTAAAATGACATTTAAGTGCAATTTTGGAACTGTCATAGACTTAAGACTGCTCCTAACAGCAATCTACAAGCAGTCACCCAGTCTTGGGACTCAGGATAGCCTGGTAATTATGGTCTGGCCATGTCACCTCTGGTAACAGGTCCAGGGAGTATACTCTACCACTGCTTCAGTTTACAAGACATTTACCCCATGAATCATCAGTCCTGAAGCAGCCACATTCAGATTTCTTTATCCAGTCAAACTTGTAACATGATCTGAGCGTGGCTATTCAATAATCTGATGGCTTTATATGTACAGAATTCACTTTGAGGTTCAAAGCAGGCAATTGCACTCTCTTTCTCCTGACTTAACAAGCTATAACAATGGAGGTATTCTCATGAGTTTCATAAGAGAGAAATCATGTCAGAAAAAGAGAAAATTGCATGACCCAAGGAGTTCTTCAGAGGAAATACCCTTGCAGCTGATTCCAGTAAGAATCAGCAAACCCTTGTTATATAGTTGTAATGAAGCAAGACTTAGACAAGCACAAAATTAATTGGATGCTTCACTTCAGAGGTCAGTATATTAGCAGAAGCATTTTCAGCTCTAATCTAGTTCAAAACATAGATGTAATGCACCTCTTTTTGTTTTAAACTCTTCTGTCCACAAGTGTTTCTAGAAGAGTTAAGTGAACTGATAAATGTGTCTCTGTTGTTATTATACTCAATTGATTTGTTCTGCTTCATCTCACAAGAGATATACATGAAGTTTGATAACTAGAAGTATTTTATGTCAAAAACAATACTAGGGGATAATATAAAATTTTTGTCAATTCAATTCATTTCAAAAGTACAACAAATTCTATTGTCCAAGTTCAGATACAGTCATCACCATTAGGAAATTACTTCTCATCATTCAACATATCTTTTCAATTTTCATACATTATTTGAACTGTTAAGGGTTGAAAATGCTTTTTTTATGGAGGACATCAAAGCCAAATGACTCATACAACATCCTAGGTGGGATGGTGATTAGGAGTCAGCAAGTATGCTCAGAGAATAATGAATCCAGTGACAAGGCAATACTTTATCTGTTATGTGGATAAAATTGTGCTTTCCCATGAACACTTCCTGCTGGATATTTGATAAATTGAGGCATATGAGAACTGTGTCAGTAAAAGTACTAGTGCAACAGCTCACAGGAATTCCACTACCTTGGAATCTGCTTCTATCTGTAGAATCAAGTACTGTGAATGAAATAATCCTCATGGCATGCTGCAAAATTGATTTTTTCACCAGACTTTTCCCCTCAGGAGGGTTTTGAAGACACTAGAGACAACAGTAATAACATAGCAAAGAATTTCTGTGAGGATGAGGAGAGGAAGAGAATGATATTTGTGATGAATTACCTGAAATTTCCTCACTTTGACTATAACTGTGCATTCTTTGGAAGCATTGAGGCATGGGGTCTTTTGGAGGCCTTTAAGAAATCCAAGCAAATACGGAGGAATAAAACGATGGATGATGTGGAGAAGTTTTTTTTCTCACAGTTTTGAACATTTCCAGCAGCAAAACTTGCATGCATTTTCACTTGAAACCCAGTCTAGTGCTAATGAAAACTGGCCCTACATCACTCTCAGTTTTCCAACTGCACTACTCAGAGTCCCACTTATTGCAGCTTCCCAAACACACAGCTGCAGAAGTAGCAGATTTGAACAAAGCAAGAGTCTTTAAAACCTCAATTGGAGTTGTAATCATAGCATTATTTAGATTGGAAGAGACCTTTAATATCATTAAGTCCAGTCATTAAACTGATACTGCCAAGCCTACCTCTAAACCAAGTCTCCAAATGCCACATCTATACATCTTTCAAATACTTCCACAGATGGTGACAATGGCCATTCCCTGGTTTTCTGGCTCTTTCCCTTCTCTTCAAACAAACCCCCAAAGCTAAGAGAGACATCCATCCCCACTCTGTCATTCACAGAGCACCATTGTGTCTACTGAAATCAAAGACCAATGTACATTTTTAACTCAGAATAGATTTGCCAAAAGATACATTTATTCTCAAAAATGTTTCATAAGAAACATGTTATGATTTAAAGAAAAGCTTAATTCTGCTAAATTTTGGGGATAATTAAAATTTCATATGGGAAGGCAAAATTTAAAAAAGAGGATTCTTATTGAAAACATTTTAATTTCATAGAACAGAAATTATTATTCCCTTAGTTAACACTAAATACTGTAAATATGCTTTCATGTCACATAATTTTGATTATTTTAATTTTCTTCTTATTTCAAATACATTTAGAAAATTTTAAGTCTCGCAACTTTCCTAATGTCTTTATTTTACCCTGTGTCCTTCCTACTGAGTAACAAATGCACATTTAAATTTTCTCCATCCAGCCCATCCTTTCACTTATTCATCACCTTCTCAGTATTCCTAGGTAGCACTGACACAACACGAAATCACATTAAAATAATTAAAAAGGCTGAGTTATCAAGATATGAAGTGTAATTTAGTATTTATGAATGTTTAATAAAATTGTTCTTTTATTATTTTTCTGGGGTTTTTGACAGAATTTCATCAGATCTGAAGCCATTGGGCAAGAATAATGTAGTTCAATCCATCACTTTTTCAAAAGAAATTGTGCTTTAATGACAATTTTTCTCTCTTCTATAACTTAATACAAACCTTGTTGATTTTTCAGGTCTATATTAAATTTCTGAAATGAATACTCAAACAACAGAAGGAGTTCAAAAGACAGGTAATAAAAGAAGCAGATGCTGACATCTGTCTTTGCTAGAGCTGCCTAATTGGATGTTGAGGTGCTTTGTGGATGTTGGGAAGAGCTGTCAGATAGAGAAGTTTTGTTTGCAACTAGAATCATAGAATATCACACTGGAAGGGACCTCAAGCATCATCTGATCTAACATTTCTTGGAAAATCCTGGTCAAGACAAGACTGCCCAGCACCCTGCCGAGCTGAATATTAACAATGTCCAGTGTTGGGGAATCCTCCACTTTCCTGGGGAGTTCATTCCAACGGTTAATTGTGCTCATTGTAAAAAATTTTCCTTGTGACCAATTGGAGTCTCCCCAGAAGTAACTCATATTCATTAGCCCTCATCTTTTCCATGTGACTTTTTGCAAAAATGGAATCTCCATCCTCTTTACAACCACCCTTTAAACTCTCAAACATGGTGATGAGGTCTCCCCTAAGCCTTTTCTCAAGACTGAACTAACTCAGTTCTCTCAGTCTTTCCTCATGTGTCAGGCTCCCTGGTCCTTTGAACACCTTTAGCCCCTCTCCTGCCTGTCCACATCTTTTTTTTGCAGTGGGGACCATACCTTTACACAGCATTCCAGGTGGCGTCTGACAAGCACAGAGCAGAGTGGGATAATGACTTTATCTGTGCTGGTGATATCCCTCTTGTTGCAGCCCAGCATCCTGTTGGCTTTCCTGGCTGCAGCAGCCCCATGTGGATCTTCCACCAGGATCCCCAGGTCCCTTTCTACTAGAACCAATACAAAACTGGAGATGTGTTTTCATGAAGCCATGAGTGGTTTAGGATCTGTTTCACTGTGAAGAATTCAGATGTCCAACATTTTGAATTTTTTGACTTGGCACTGGTGGTACATTGACACTGCTGTGTGGAGCGCAGATAAGGAGCTCATTTTAATTTCTAATA
Source organism: Sialia sialis (assembly GCA_009812075.1). Classification (NCBI taxonomy): domain Eukaryota; kingdom Metazoa; phylum Chordata; class Aves; order Passeriformes; family Turdidae; genus Sialia; species Sialia sialis. Next base: position 19,914,935 of record VRYO01001589.1, on the reverse strand, counting down.
CTTAGGCTAATATGTAAACATTCATTCTTTAAGAGTCCAGAGGGACTATTCTTCCTTTAAAATGTAAGATATTTGTCCATTTAAACTACATTTGTGATTCACTAACCTTCCAGCTACACATTGTATCTGTGAGCAAGGAACCTATATTAAGAAATAGCACATTTTAAATCTCTCAGAAAAAAGTCTGTGAAACTCATTCATGTTGTCAAGCTTAATGTAAGTGCTCACTTTCCAAGGTTTATTACTACTATTTCAACTTCGACATTATGTCATATACAATACAATGTTTGGCTTTTAAAAAAGAAAACAGAAATCCACTCACTAGAAAGACTTAGTTCTTAGTTGATGCCTTCATAAACTCTGCAGGTTTTGACTGCACAGAAAATCAAGGGACTCAATTAATTACCATATTATTTTTTACTTTAAAGCAGACTTAGTGGGCACAAAAGAAATCTCTTACAAGTCAAATGACATGTTTTACAAGTCAAAGCTTGGAATTTTACAGTTATTCCCAGGTTTGGGATCAAGGTCCTTCAGTAAATAATGAACAATTATTTACAAGATGTCTTTTCATTCTGAAAAATTATTTTTCAACCTAACAACTTTTCATCACTTTCTACGGTGTTCCTGACTAATTTTAAGACACATCCTGCTCATAACAAACTATGTTATTTATGTTGGGATTGCATCATATTTCCAGTCTTCACATTCACAAAGCACAGAAGCCTTTTCATTCAATAGTGTGAATTTGGATTATAGATTTCAAGACTAAAGCAATATTGTCCTCAATATTGGGAAGCCAAATTTTCCTTATGGTAGAAAGGGTCCACCCCTTTTAGTGCTCTTGTTTGTAGAACATAGTGGGAAACAACACACAGTTCAGTTCTGTTATTTCCAGCTCTGTTCTGTTCTCTGTCAATGAGCCCAAATCCCTGTAATTCACCTCCATCACTGCCCTGATCTGACTTCTCAATCACTCCATTGTTTCCTCCACAATATCTCCCCTTGCCCTTTTCTTTCCATATTTCAATTATTTCTTTTGCTCATTCCTTCCTATTTAGGAATATGTTTATTCCTTCCTAGGAGGTGCATGTTTGCTTTTTTGCACTCTTCCATGCAGCCAGTGGCACCCAGTCCAAGAAGGGACAAATAAAACTTTCTAAGCACCTTAACTGCTTTTGAAATTGGCAGCTCTGCACATTCTACATAAGCATTTAATGAAAGACACAAGGGTGCGATAAGAAAAAGTAGAGAAGGATAAGACAACACCTCATGTGGTTTCCACTAGCTTGGTTGTAGCTTTAGGACTTTGAAATTAATGTTTGTATTTGATTTGTTGGGTTTGATCTGTCAAGGTAATAGTAGATCAATATTTATGTTCTGGTAATTAAGGTACTCTCCTTCCCCCCGTCCTTCATTCCCAGTAGAATAGCTATAGTTTATAGTCTGTCAGTATTTCCATTACAAAGTCCATTTTTCAGAAGTCAATAACTCAGTGTTTAGACTACATCAGCTCAAAAGTAGATGTACAAGTTGTCAGAGACTCTTAATTCACTTTTTATTTCTTTGATGGAAGGAAAACATTTGTTGGTTTGGGCTTTTTTGTTTTGTTAGGATTTGTTGGTAATGTATGAGATTTTGTTTCCTTTTTGAGCTAAAACTTGGATTTTGCTCTGAAACTGAAATGTTGCACTAAATTGTAACTTACGCGGACTACATGTTTCAAGATTTTTTTAAAATATAACTAAACATACAAAACTTCCAGATAAAGACCAGAGCTTGCAAGCAGTCAGTTTTTGTCCCTTTTTAGACTGCAGAAAATGCTAGCCTTAGCTGTCATCCCACTGGTAAATCAGCTGCTATGAGTTTTCCAAGAAAAACACTGGATGTACATGCAAGGCAGTGGCAAATAAAAGGAGTCCAATGCAATTCCATCCAAGTGCTGGACTTGTGTCAATCTGTGCCACTGGAAATTTTATTCCATGCAATAAATAGAAGTGAAAGTGCTTCTGTCAAATTGTCACCCGCATCAGCTCTTTCCAGTTGTATTAGGGAATCATGAAGTCATAAGCTCAAGTGGAAGCATCATTGATTCCTAAGATATCTTTCTAGAATGAAGGTATACTTGATGTTGTTTTGCTTATTTAAAAGTATTTATTTTGCCATATCTGAAAAGAAACCTTGAACCAGTAGTGTGGTTTCTTGGTTTTACTATGAGCTGGTTACTCACTGAAAGTTGATCTCCCTTGAGTAAGCACATCTTTTTGTGCCAAAATATTTTTGATCACCATGTGGAAAGGGACTATAGCACAAAATCAGTGAAAGATGTGATTTCTCTCTGTTGACAAAGAAAAAATTGGAAAAAAAAGCCTTGTCCATAGTTTTATAATAAGTTTTCCAAGCAAGGAGGATGTCTTTGATCCATTTGAAGGACTCAGGTGAAGTATGTTTTCCCACTAACATACACCACAGTATGACAGTGAAAGACAGAAAAGCACAGACAACAAGGAAAATGACAGAAGAAATTAATGTGTCATGTTGCAAACTTGTCATCAGCAGTTTCATGTGTATGTATGCTGTATTTGTGATTATAAAGATGATATCAGGCAACAATAAACTACAGACTACACCGAAATCATTAAAGAGAATATGCTTATATTGCATTCACTAATGCTTCTGGAAAAACAAACCTGAAGAAAAAGCAAGTCCTCGATAATTGAAAAACAAGAGTAACAAGAAGTGTAAATAATCAGCCACTACATTGGTTCCCATTAAATGCTAGGAACAAGTTCATCTGTTTAATTTAGTACCAGCGCATACTGAAGTCACAGCCTCTCCTTCCAAAAATTATCTTAGTTATACAAACAATGGAAATCTGGATTTTTTTTCCATTTAAGTTTAGCTATTTTGCTCAGCCAGCTTGCACATGCACAGTGAGCATCAGAGATGGTGTGCATCTGCTTCCTGAGCAACCTGAACCGCTCTGTGCTTCCTCTCTGCAGCAATGTGCTGCCTTTCAAGGGCCATTGGACTCCAGGCAGCTGGCTCCCATGTGCACATTTTGGCATGGAACATGTTAATGCAGTATCAGCCAGCCTCGTCCTCTGGGATTTGCTGTAACTATAGAAGAAATGTAAATGCTGCAATGCATGTGAGCTTTATGCAGCAGTGTGCAACACACAATGATTCATTAGAGTCTACCAAACCTCTTAGAGCCCTGTGGCAAAAGGGGACTTTCACTGCCAGATGTGATTTAGCCTTCATATATTTTAATTTGAGAAATGCTGTATGAAAGTGTATTCACGTTCCTCATAAAATGTACAGTAATTTCATGACTAGAAGGCTCACCTTAAGGACTAAAATTTTGATCAAAACCCAGAAGTGTGCCTTATAATCTGGTGCGCCTTATATATGGATGAAGTTCAGAAATTTGCCAACCCGGAAGTGTGAGCCGTGAGCTGAGCCATGAGCCGAGCTGCAAGCCGTGCCAGCCACACCAGCCATGCATTGCGAGAGCTGCGCTAGCCGCGGAGCTGAGCCAGCCAGTGCCAGGGGCAGGCAGGAGTGCCAGGGCCCACTGCATGGGGAGGGTGCCTGGGGCTGCGTTTAAAGGCCAATCCGTGAAAAACGTTTGCAAATTGAGCACCTACCACTAAACCCTGTGATTGCACTATTTCGTTACTAATTTGTTACATTGTTGCGCACGGATCCTTGCTGCCAAAAAAAAGCGTGCCTTATAGTCTGGTACACCTTATATACAGACAAAGTTTGGAAATTTGCCGACAGCCTAGAAGTGCGCCTTATAATCTGGTGTGCCTTATAGCTGTGAAATTACTATAACTATAAATAATCAGGGATTTAAAAAAATCTCAAGTAAAATGGCTTCAATTTTTTCAGCACTCTCTTGAAAAAATTCTTTAATGCTTTTAAAAATGCTTTCTTATTCTACAGAGTCATCAAAGGAAAATGCCAATACAATCAATGAATAATAATTTTTTGTAAATGCTAATGGGAAAATATCCTAATTATATCAAGTACAATTGCTATTACTCAAGTAATGTCTGTCATTGTATCACAGAATGCAAACTGTCCGATCAGAGTTGAGTTGCAAAATCCCAGTGAAGTGTCAGAGCAAATTTTCAAAATAGAAAATATTCCTTTTGTATTTTGGCAGAGTTAATTCATGTCAAAGCATTGTGAGCAGGAAGTTCCTCTCTGAATAGGATTTTCTTAGTCTTTATAGTTCATACTCATGCTGTGCATGCTATATAATTGTGGAAAGTATGAGCCTTCTCTGAAAATTCTAACAAAAACTATTTTCCACTTAGAATAAATTAATCTCAGTGAGCATTAGTATCTGAAAATGAATGTATATAATCTAGGGAATTGTTCAGCCTTTTCCTCTACCCAGTAGGCAGAAATGGAAATCCCAGTGTTCTTCATTTTAGCTGCATAATAGCCTTCCTTGTAAAAGAGCACTTTTTTTTTCCATCTGTAAAGAGTTCTCAACTAACCAGAGAGCTTGGATCAGGTGTTTAACCATAATGAAGGTAAAGCTGGGTGAGATTAATCAAGAGCATCTAATCATTTTGGTTTGTATTAACTTCATTCTCTTGATCACTAAGGAATAAACTGGAATAAACCTGAAGAACAAACATATTCCCCCTGTCCCTACTCCTCTGACATCAACTAGTGGTCAACCTATAACTGCTTCCTCGCTTTCATGCTACCATCACCATTCACGCAGATCAATAATGTACTTTTTCAGTTGAAAGTTTATTATAGATGTCTAACAGAATCATCTCAGATGTATCCCACATTTTATACAAACTTGTCTGCTCAAGTGATCACTTTGCCTGAGAGGGCCAAGAAACACGATGTTAATACCTAGACCAGACCACTAAAAACTAATGAGAGTTTCTATTACCAAGATGACAGAGCAGTTAAATTTATTTCTTTATCTTTAGCCTTAGTCAGCAGAAAGGACAATTGCATTCATGTACAGCTTCATTAGCTATATGGCTTTCCCCAAAGAGAATTGGCTTAAAGTCAATTTTAAGAACTTTGAATGATGCTGTTACCCAAAAAAATGAAGCAAATTTTCAAATATGGGTTTGAATATTATTTATTTCAACACAAACAGCCCTATGGGACACAAGATTTTAAAAGTTTATTAAGAATAAGATTCATCAAACTGTCTCTGAGAGTGGCCAGAGATGCTTAAAAAGTCTCAGAAAACAGAGCATTTGGATGGCAAAACTTCACCAATGTGCCTTCCCAATTGCAGCAAGTTTTGGTTCAGTGATCTCATCAGTCAGGGGCAGCAACCTTAACTTTGAATCGCCATTTAAATTGACATTTCTAGGTCAAGTCATGACATAGATGATTCACCAAAGTTGTGCCAGAAGGTTGCTTTCTGCACACAGAATTCCACTAGATTATTTGTTTCAGCAGTTTACAAAATATGTTAGCAGCAGTAAATGAGAGAGAGTTTGATACTTAAAATCTGTGCCTGGGGCAAAGAATGCGAAGCGCAGCTTGACTCCAGGGAGCATTTTCTGATTTATAACATCTAAAACTTTGCCACTGGAAGAACATCCATTTCTGTAAATTCACATAAAACTTACTGAGGCTGTCCTAAACTATAATATAGAGTTATAATATAGCTTAAAATCTCCTCAGGCAGCAGGACGTCTGTACAAACATAGGTTCTGACCTTTAGGCTACTGGGAAAAAGAAATAAAATGTTTATTCCAGATTTTTAGGAGAGAGATGAAGGACTGTACTTTAGTACCTGAGCAATACCTAACAAAAAGCTTACAAAATGGTAAGAAGTTCTGTATAAACCTGTCAGTACATTTTCAGCTTGAAATGTTTTGTCTCTTTAGTATCAGCAATCAAGATCTGCTTTTTGCAGCAGCCAAGACAAAGCTTTGCAGGTTTTTTTGCAGTTAGATTGCAGGTACAAATTCTTGCTTTCATACTGACGTGCAAAGTCCTGGTCAAGACTTCGAACTTTTTGTACTCAAATCTATAAATACACAGATCAAGACCTTTCCTGTATCAAGGATGTTACAAAACTCTGCTCTTCAGACATAGGTTGTACTCGGAGGTTACTGTAAGCAAAAACATTATTCAATTTAACTGTTTTCTGTCAATTCTGTCCTGTGCAGCAGCTGTGCCCTCTTACCTTGGAGTTGGCTTATCCTTTGAAAACGTAGGAAATGCAACATGTAGCACATCTCCCTTATTTCAACATCATCAATTATTGGAACCAGTTGGTGCAGGGAATACTAAGTCACTTGCCCCCAGTATGGAAATATGTGTTTCTATGGAGACCTGTAAATAATTGAAGTGAGAGAGCAGGAAAGTCCAAAAGAGAGCCATTGCCTTCCACATGACTGTTGTTGCTTCTTAAAATGTTGGTGAAAACTCCATTTTTATCCTCAACCCCGCTGAATTGTTTGCAAGGTGTGTGGCGAGCTCCACTTGTCCTGGAGATGGTTTCCTGCTCCTCTCAAAGCTCTGACTGCCAACACTGTGATGAGGGCAGTACTTTTGCTATCAGCTTCTACCTAGAACAGCAGGGTCCTCAGTCTTGTCCTGGCTCTACAAAGTTACAGACACAATGCTAAAAATATTCATGTTGGTCCAGCTGTAATTGGAAGGCAGAGCCCACCTGGTCCCACAGAACAAACAGCCAAGATCTGCACTTTCAGCCCTCACTTCTCTCACGTGTGTCAGCTGCACATTCAAATCCTGTGACAAGGACTCCCAAGTCTGTGAGATGCCTTGTTCCCTCTTCTGCACAGAACTGAGCAATCGCACTGCGAAATGTTCATCTGCTTCTGCACATCTACCTGCCCAATTGTCAGAGTTATCCCAGAAGGAAAGGAATTTGTATTACATTTTTATGGCAGTGCTCAATGCTTCAAGCTTCATTTGCATATGTGAAAATCTCCTGTGACTTCAATTTATGTGTGGGGCAATTCCAGTTGTGTTCACTTTTTCAGGATACAAATAAGCAAAGTATATACAAGAGTATAAACGACAATGCAATAAGCAGGATATTGATGATTTAAAGATGCAGAGTAGAACAAGGTTTACTGAAAAATCAGCATCACTGCCCCTCAGTGACCAGATCAATATCTATAAAAAGCATATAATTTATTTCTATACTTAAAATTTTTGCTTACATTTCAGTGTAACAGAATTCTTTCACAGATTTATCCAACACTGACCTTGATCATACTGGTTCCCATTCTATTGCAGATCAGTTTTAAATGTTAAATGGTTGTACTTCAAAAACAAAACAAAATCAAAAAACCTAAACAAGCAAAAAAAGCCAGTAGTTTTCCTTAAACCATCTGGAAGAAAAAGGCTTTTGTAGTAATAATTATGTATGTCTTTGTATTTGCATAATGTTTTGTAATGGTACAATACTTAGCACATTAAGAAATCAGCAATATAGTAATAATAAAGGACCTAGCAAAATCAATGTGAACCAAAGCTCAATTAAAGAAATAAACTTTCGTTAAAAATGCGACTGCTGAAAACAAACAGGAAGATGGGATCAAAGCTGAAAATGTAGCCACTTTGATTATATTTCAAGTGGACTTGCTAATGAAGTGTACATACTTTAAATTATTACTACAAATTGTTCAAGTTACTGTAAAAATCATCTAGTACAAGCATTTGTGTTTAATACTTGTACCATATTTTCCTAGAATAATCTTCTGGCTTTATGGTTTATCACATATTGTGTTTTTGCCTTTCTGCCATTGAGACTTGGCTAGACTAAAATATTGTTCAGGTATCATTTCTTGTTTTCAAAATGTACAAATGTGTGTTTGTGAGTCATAAGAAGTTACAAAATATGCATTTTTCAAATTAGCTATGAATAATAGAGTAGAAGATCAAGAACTCTGTGTTAGTTTTGTGTTCCTTCATTTGAAGTCATTAATAATGATAGTAGTTTTTCTGTTAATGACTATGATATTCTTTTGCATGAAAGACAATCTTCTCTGTTATTACCTTTGATTTCCCTCAGACAATGATATTTTTTTTTTTATTTTTCTTTCTTTTCTCTTTTTGTAGCTTAATGTGCTGATCATATAATCCTTTCTTCTTTCTAGACCTTTTATTTTTCATTTAAAATTCTGGTATTTTTTATTCAAACTGAAAGCACTACCACTATTTTTTTTCTGAACCACCCTCCACAGAGTCCAGTCCTCATTGTCAAAATCCAATATCCACTGAAATCAATGAAGTCTGCAGATTTCTAAGAGCTCTTTTACCTCACAGCCAAGCACACTATTGATGTTGAACAATAAATGATAGTCATACAGTGTGATCCCAGCCTTGTGGGAATCAATGGCAACTTTCAGTAGATTCCAGTTCATTTGGATTTCAGAAATAGTATTTGTCTCCCTTTGCTTAATACAGGTGCTGCATTTCAAACACCTAAGAGCACTGAAAGGTCCTCATAATAGAGATTAAATACCTGGCTTTGCTCAAGGTCAGACCAGAGTTGTACTGTCGAAAGTACTTGACTGAAGACAGAGTCTGCAGGTTTGCTGCACAATCAGGGTGGGGATTTTTAGATGGAAAGAGGAGCTATGCTCATAGCTTTCCACAGACAATATGGCTCATAGGGAGAGGAGACAGCAGTGCCAAGGAGGAAAAGGACTGGAGACAGTTATTAAAGGTCACTAATTGTGACTTTAACACCCATTTTTACCAAAACAGACCAAACCACTTCATATGTAGCTCTGGTCAATACTATGTTCTGGTCTAATACTATATTCAGCTATTTCATAGCTGAGAACTTAATCCCTCTTTCAGGAGAAAGAATAGATATTTGTCTGTATTGGTTCAATATGTAGCTGCAAAACATCCCAGTCTTGAGTCTGTGGTTATTCCTGCAGCAGAGATGTCCCATTCTAATCATAATTACTATGCCACTGGCAGCATATGAATACAGAACTACAAGATTCAGTTCCTTGTTAATTACCAGGCTTTCAGTTCATTGCCTCCTCTTCTAGAAAACACTGAGATGCACAACCAGAATATTATTCTGCAGTGAATAGGCAGATTTGTAATGTAGAGCATGAATGTACTTTAGATTTTTGCTCTGCAAACATCCTTTAGGGCTATACAACTGGATACTAGGGAAAATGTAAAGTCAGCTCTTAGGAAACAGCCTGGGGAGTATTTGCAAACTTACAGTTACATTTCACAAGTACTTTGCAGCTGTTAAAAACAAATATGTTATGATGACCATTCAAAAATTTTCAGCTGCATTAGAGGATTACCTTTGTGTAGCTCAATTCAATGTTTAAACATGCCGTTATTGTCTTCCCATACATACCCAGAAATACCAAATTTTGGGAGTAATACTAATGCCTTAGATAACTTTATCTGCAGAAGATCATGGTTACTGTGTTAGAAATACTCTAAAAAGCCTAACTGAGGACAACAGGGGACCCTGAGTATCTATCTACTCAGGTTTCCAAGCTGTCTTAAAACACACATCACTTCATTTTTACTTCAGTAACCATCAGTACACACCAGAGTAAAACCAGGTCAGATAAGCCTTTACATGGGTATATCCACAGCACTGGCTGCAGCACAGACTCATGCTGAGCACTGTATTAGAACCTCTACATGTTCAGCTTTGAACATGACACGATAGCTGCCTCTGCTCATGGCAGTGGGGAATGCTTCTGGACTGCAATGTTGTCAGTGTCTGCAAACAAATTGTATTTAATCACACCTGAAGACTAAGTTCTGAGTCTTGCTGATGCCAAGAAAGCCATAACTTTTCATGTAAATAAGAAATAGCCATGGTCTGCTCCTCTTTTTTTCTAGCCATACTTTATAATAACTGATCATTTCCAACTAGATGGACCAGCCTAGAGGGGAAAACATAGTTCATGAAATTAACCAAAAAACAGCTCACCGCTCAAATGAGATCTTTGTTGAAACTGTGTCCCTCAAAATCTGTTGTCACAACAAAGATTGTTCTTTGATATGAGTTAATGAAGTATTTGGTCCAAGAGTCCAATTTGGTCCAGATTGTGCAGAACCTATGTATTTTTTGCTCCCTTCCCTATTTGCAAGTTGGATATTTATTGGACCTGCTTTTTATTTTCTTTTAGTTCAGTTTGTTGTCAATCATTATAGATTCTGAGTCCTGTTTGGGATATGTTCTTAAATGTTTTCTACAGTGTTGCATTTTGAATACGATTCAAATTTGGTCAACCATGTACATTAGGAAGGGTATTTGTTTTTAAAATTCCAAGAATCTTGACAAAACTTGACATTTGAACCTTTGCAATATAACCTTCCTAACGTGACTGCTTTTGAAGCTGATGATATATTCCCGAGCCTGAGCAGCCACAATCATGTGCATGCTTTAATGTCAATCATCCTCTCTTCCCTTGACCTTTAGGGACAGCTTGCATGTGAACTGGAGTTCTCTATCCTTTCCTTGGTGAGGCTGTCTAGCAGCAAATCTGCTCTCCCACAGCTGCTTTGCCAATGCACAAGGATGAGCCACCACAGCTCCCCCGCTCCTTTGCTGGCGTTCTCCCTTGCAGGTAAGATACAAACCAGAAACTAAACAAATTATAGCTTGTAATCAATTTGTCTGAGAATAAAATGACAAATCAAGGATTGAAGACTATGTGGAACTACTCACAGAACAATTACTCTGCACTAGTAGCACCGAACAAAGAAAATTATTGAGATGTAAGAATTCTCAGCCACTGCATTGCAGTGTTCAACTTGGAGTATCACTAACACATAACAGCCTCTAATGTTTGCACAAATGAAATCTTGTAAAAAGCTACTATCATTAATCATTAGCTGTAAAGTGCTATCAAGCAATTTAACCTACATAATCAGCCCACTGTAGCAACCCCAGTATAGTTCAATCTCTGTAACAATGCATATTCAATTATCTCATCTTCTTCTGTCTTCATTTTAATTGATGGTCACAAACTGTTTAAATGCAGCATTCCATTAAAAAAAAGAAAAAAAGAAAAAGGAAAAAGAAAACTAAAAGTTTGTTATGTGATCATTCCTACATGTAGGGCATATGAAAATGTCACTATGCAAGTTGAATTTTTCAAGTCAACTTTGGTTTTGTAACTGTTCTTAGTGCACTGCCCTAGGACAAGTGTGTATGCTTCACTCCTTACGAAATGTGGCAGGTGTGCAGGTGTTTACAGAGGTGCCTGGAGTACCACATTAACTGGTCCCAGAGTGTGGGTGCACTCACTGGAGCTGGCTGCCGGCACCACCACATTTCTGGACCCACCTCCAGCATCTCTCTGGCCAGGACTGCTATTTTCCCTCAAGCTATGCTGAGGAGCAGATGAGGTTTAATAGAGACCAGGAACAATTTCCACAGACAATTTGCATTCAATAGCCCTGTTTTGTAGCCTTAACATGTCTAGACCATGCTACAAAGCAAGTTCTGATATTATTTGCTGGAACTGGTTCATAGAGACGTTGCCGCGATGCATTTGTACAAAGCCTATGGTTTCAGGAGCAAGGTCTGTACTTTAAAATCCAGGTATGTTACTGTGAGCCTGACTTCTCCATATCATTTAGATTTTACAGCAGTGATTAGACTATCTGAAGGTAAATCTGGGATTTTCACTTCTGGGCAACACTTCTTCTAGATGACCTCTTGAAGTACCTCACTACTGATGCACGTGAAATTGACTGCTCTGGTTTCGTGGATCTTCTAAATTTCCAGCAACACAGAATGAAAGAATCTCACCTGGACATAGAGAAATAACAACATAAAATATAGAATCATAGAATTATTAAAGCTAGAAAAGACCTCCAAGATCACCAAGTGCAGAGGGAAGTTCACTCTCCTGGTTCTGATGGCCACACTTTTCCTGACCTGGCCAGGATGCCTTTGGCTTTCTTGGCCAATCCTGGGCACAAACCTGGCTCATATTGAGGTGGCTATTTATTACAGAGAGGTAAAGAAGTTATAAAAGAAAAGCCCCATAAAATCAGGCCTGCTCTACGAAATTAAAGCTGGCCTGTCACTTCTAAGTGCAATTTTCAAGTTCCCATGTGAAAACAATCTTGGTATGAAAGGTTTGCTAACACAGCAGCCTATTCCTGGGTGCAAAACAAGTGCACTTATGTAAACACAAAGGTTTGTCCCATGAGAACCCACAAAAAATTGCAAACACTTGAACCTTAGCATGTACACACAAAATCACCTTCTGACCAAATAAATGAAGTAGTAAGAAAACTAACAGCCAATTGGAGCCAAACACGAGGTCTGTAAAAACTGTACAAAAATGCATTATATGAATAAAGAATTGGCTTTTCCTGCATGAAGAAAATGGAGTATTGACTGATTTATTGCAGCAGCTATTGACTAACACCTCCAAGTCCTTTCCTGCTGGAGAGCTTTCCAGCCACTCTGTCCCAAACTGTAGGGCTGCAAGGGGTTGTTGTGATACAGAGGCAGGACTCAATACTTTTTCTTGCTGAATCAAATAATAAAGGGCATCTATTATTCTGTTATCACTGAAGATGACATCCAACTGAGAACCCATGAACATCAATAGCTTAAGGGTGCCTAAAGAGAGAATATTGAATAAGAGCATGGAGCATTTTCTTCCCTTTGGTATTTACTTTTCACCTTCCAGCAAACAACAATTTAGGAATTTCTTGACCAGAAAATCACACTCAGACTCTTCTTTTTCTGAATTTTTGCTCTGAGTTTGTTCAAAGTCTTTCCACAATTCATTATACTTTCAAAAAAAATCCCCCAGCAACCCTACCCAATTCAATCCTCCATTGTGCGAAAAGTATGTAAGGGATGAATTACTAGGTTACATAAAAGGACTGGGAAATAAATAATGCCTTTAATTTCAATATTTCAGGAAGATCTTTAGTGCTGTACTATTTTTAAAACTAAATGGATGAGCAGAACTTTTGAACTCTGTACCTTGATTGTTAGAGCATTTGGACCCCCCTTTATACTCTGAATACTTAGACATAAGGACATGGCAAAATTTGTCCTTTTTTTCACCTTTAGAAACCTATAATAACATTAGTTTCTTCAATGTTGTCAGGAAAATGTATTGTGTATACTGACAGTGTTAATGTTATCATGCTGTTCCATCTGTTGATTCAAACTTGATGATATTCTCATGAAGAATTTCCCTTTGGGGATGTGCTGTATGCATTTAATTTGGTTTTTATGGTATGTTTATGAATATTGAAAGACATGTGATTCCTTTTTTTATAATCCAATAAGAACAAAAAAAGGTATTCATGACATGTTTGTTAATCAGTTGTACAAAGAGAGAATTTTATCTATGGATAATTTGCTGATTTGTAAACTTTTTTCCTCCCCTATTCTGTTTGAGTAGTGGCATTTTGCAGAAAGAAATAGACTTTAAAAAAATGAATCAAAATGTAGTTGAAATAGGTAGCAAGATTTTTCTTCCTATTGTCTACTGCAATGAAAAAGGTTACATTAGGAAAATCAACTCTCAGAACGGTCGTCAACTCACAAGAATGCCATAGGACACTAAAGGTTGCAAGATATGATTTCTGATGTGTTGAAAGTGTAGTTTTCAGGATTTGGGCTAGTGAATTTTCTCCTGAGTTAGGTAGAGCTTTACAGAGACCTCTCCAGAAGTGTGCATACTTATTTCCTGGACTGTTATTTGTAGAGAAAATGATGTGGCATTGCTTGATGAAAACCTCATCATAGATATTAAGTGGCCTGTTCTGAGTTTATCCTTTATGAAAGTTTATTCTTTCCTAGCACACAAACCAAATTAGTTTGGTATCTCAGAGGGAATAAAGCGCAAGGTGAGGCAGCAAGTGTTATCAGATATATGTCTAAGACAGGTGAGATGAGTTGCAACTTTTTTATTGAAGATAAAGAGATCTTATTTGACTGGGAAAACAGACTTTGTAAAAAAAAAATAGTGCAGGGACTGCCTTTGGCAGTGAACCAACTAGATGTGATTGGTTTGTACATATATCACAAAACTCTCCCAACTTCTCAGTGGGTTGGTACTACTGGCTTTGGTACCCCAGACCATCCTAAACCCTAGACTGTGCTAGATCTTCAAGCATGGACAAGACACTGAGCAACCCACTTTGATCAGCAAATTAGACTGGATAACCCCCAGAGCACCTTCCAACCTAAATCATTCTACATGCCTATGATTGTTTGGAAGACTGCTATGTCACGTGCACCACTTGCCTGCCAGTGTGCATAGTAATAGCTCAATACAAGGGATCTCATTGCATCAGCCTCAGGCTCTTGGGCTGGTGCAGGTCAAACTGGGCTACATGTACAACAGGGGAACATGGATGTTGAAAAGCAAAAATCTGATCTTTTCTTGATTGTAAATTCTGATTTAAGTAAATACAGTAATTTCATAATTATAAGCCGCACCTTTTTCATTGAAGAATCCAGCCTACCCCAGTCATGCGGCTTATATTCAGGTGCGGCTTATTTATGGACAAATCTCAGTGAAATGCCAACCCAGAAGTGAGAGCCAGCTGGGGAGGGCACCTGGGGCTGCCTTTAAAGGCTTCACTGGTCTGTGAAAACTGTTTGCAACTTGAGCACCTGACACCAAACCCAGCTGGCAGCAATTCTGTTACTAATTTGTTACTTTGTTATGCATGGATCCTCGCTTTAAAATAAAAAAGAGAAAAAAAAAAAGTGCGGCTTATAATCAGGCGCGGCTTATAATTGTGAAATTACTGTACTATTTTCTGATCAAATCTGTCCTGAAATTTCTGCATATCCCTAGCAAAAGAAGCCATTTCTTTATTCCTCAGTATTGTAACCGTTTCCCTGGGGAAGACATGACTCAAACTTCTAAGGTAGAACTGGCAAAATATATATTATTGATTAAAAATCTATTTATATACTCCTGTAAGTTCAGATTACTATTGCAGCACTAATATTGCAGCACTGAGACTTGTATGCTATGTTGTTGTGTAGCTAGGTCAGGCAGTATGTTTGTCTTACACAAGAGAAAAGAAACAGGTGAGAAAAAGGCATGAAAGTTTCATCTAATTTTGTGAGTCTGGAGGTACAAACTTCATCCATCTTGATCTCATCTAAGACAGTTTGGAATTCAAAGTTCAGTCAAATATAAGGGGAGGAGTAATTGTCTTTACAATGGTAGCAGACTCATAAAGGCAACCTATGACTTACAATCTGGTTGGAAATGCAGTGCAGTAAAAAGACATTGTGGTCTACAGAGTTTGGGCATAACAAAATTCATGTCGCCACTCAAAATAATTTTCCCCTGAAGTTTTGAGTGCAATTTCAACAAACGTGGCTGTGTTCAGAACATCCAGCCTGCTTGTGTTTGGATAGCAGCACATCCATGTCAGGGTGGTTATGCAAGATACGCAAGGTCCTCAGGACTTCACACAGAGTTTTACAGCACATGGAAGCTGTGGTTCTTCACGGCTGAACTGAGTGATGAGGGCTGCACACATGAACACAGCTGGCACCACTCCAGACATCCCTTTTATTTTGGGTAGTACAACAGTGTGACTTAAAATCAATCTCCTCAGCAACTCACACATTGCTAGCAAATGAAAAGCAATGCAGTAGTGAGATGTATTGTGTTTATTTGATCCTGATATATTAGTACAAGAAGGTATGAGGAAAAAGACGGTGCTGAGAAAGAGTTTCAGATGAGTACAGGATTTTCTCAGAAAAAAAGAATGAAGTGTAAAGATGATCATAGGCTAACTTGCTCATTTTAATTATTTTTAAAATACTGCTTTCCTTGACATGCACTACAATTTTTATCTGCTGGCTACTGACACAGACAACATGAATTTTGTAAGTAACTTATTAACACAAACTTGTATAAGTATGGTTCTTAGAGCATTCAGGAACTTTGGGTATATTTAATATGTAATCAAACCTTTACTGAAAAACAGACCCACCAAGATGGTCAGGGGGTTGAGCTGTTGGCTTCTGAGAGGAGGCTGAGGGAACTGAGCTTATTCAGTTTGGAGAAGATATGACTTTGGGAGATGCAAAGCAAATTATCAGTAACTTAGGGATGGTTATGGAGCCAGACTTTTCAATGTGGCGTGTGGCAAGAGACTGAGGCAATATCTCAGGAGGTGAATCAGGAAAGGTTCAGGCTGAATATGAGGGGGGAAAAAATCCCACAAGGATAATCAAGCTTTGGTACTAATAAAGTTATGTGTCTTTGAAGATTTTCAAGATCTTGATGGATAAATACCAGAAGAATGTAGCCTGATCTCAGCTGACCATGCTTACACCAGAAGATCTCTTAAATAGAGACCTCCAGAAGTTTCCCCAAACTGAATTATCCCATGCTGCTATGATCTTGAACATCAATTTCCACAAAAGTGCATTATAAACCCAGGAAGTCTAAGAAATTATTTTAATATTCTCGGCATTATGAGCTCAAAACCATATTTTTTTAAATTAAAATTCTAAGTGCTTTTCCACTTTCTGACAAAAATACCTTACATTATTTTTTCCCAAGTAATATCTATCAGCCGAATTATTTCCTACTAAGAACACCCTGAAAAATCCATGGCACATCACTTTATTAGAGTGTGGATAGGCTTTCCATTACCTAGCACTTTACTACATCACACCTTAAGAAAATCCTTGATTGTCTAATATGGATGGCAATTTTAAGGAAAAGACGTTTTTTAAAATGAGTTGATATCAATTTCACTAATTAGATCTGAAAATAATCTCATAGAGAATGAAAAAATATCATTAAAAACCCAACCTTGCTGCTGGATTCTACATGCATTTTGATTGGTGGGATTTTGTTTTAAATGAGTGCTCTTTTATGAAGCTTTAAAAAAACAACTTTGAACAGTTTTAGGATAGAATCATTCCTGTTGAATCACATAATCTTTAATTTATAAAACCCGGAGATAACTTTTAAGTTCTGCTCCACAAACAGAGCAAATGCGTCAGCAACTGCTTTATTTTCTCTCCATTAAAACACAGTTAGGAAAACATTCTTTGACATAAAGAAAGCAAAAAATACAGGCTGGGGTGGGGGAAAGGATGATTGAGGTCCAAACAAAAGTCTCAAGCCAAGAGGATATCCTTACTAGAAAAATCAATGCAACAGTAACTCAGCTAAATGATGGAAAAATTAAAATATGAGCTGCAAATTAAAAGAAATTTGAGGAGTGGGTGGAGGGGAAAAGCAATCAATATTTTTTATAATACTTTTCTGATACAGAAATAGAAAAGCTGTGTGTAATAAATAACCATGTTGCTTCAACATGGGGAAAAAAAATTGCAATTACTTGCCTATAGGATACAGCTATTGGCTTTTTGTCAATAGTGCCCAACAGCAGAGTCCCAGGACACAGCAAGTTCTGCAGCTTACCAAAGCTTCTTCCCAGCCTACAGCAATCTGTAATTCAGGGACTTCTGAGCCAGCAAGTCTCCTTTCTGTACCATACATCCAATAAATTTTACAGGATTTTTAAGGTGTTTAATGAAGCCATGTAAAATTCAGCATCTGTAATGCCCCATGAGAGGGAATTAGCACCTACACTACACACCTTATGAAGCAATGTCTACTTTTGTTGGGTTTGAACCCATCACCTGCTGGAATCAGCTGAATCTACTAAGCCTTTCTTAATTTTCTGCATGACACTCAGGATCTATAAAACCTGAGACTTTTATTATATGCTGTCATTATCCCTGCCTCCCCCAGACAGCCTCTTTCCAGTCTCAGTCTATGGTTTTAGTCTTCTTTATGATCCTCTCTGGGTTTTTTTATATAGACTTTCCGAGACAAGAAAACCAGATTATATGTCGTATTTAAGATGTGATAATGCTATGTATTTCTAAAGTGATAAAAGTTACTTGTTTCTTCTCTATTCCTTTTCTAAAATACTTACTGACCTATTTGTTGGCTGAATCTTAATAAGCATTGAGCTGATGTTTTCACAAAGTTGTTATAAAGTTAGATATTTTCTCTTAGTACCAATATTCAACTTAAAGGCCACCATTGTGAACGGTTTTTTTCAAATCCTTAATTTTTTACAGATTAACAACTTTTCCATTGACCTTGATTTCACTCTGCCTCTCTTATGATGGCTGCTCAACACTGGGAAATATAAAGCCATGAAGGAATTTCTTTATTCTGGGTTTAGTTTCAGGGTGCATTGGTGAGATATATTCTTCAGACCTGCACAAGTAATATACAGGCAAGGTTAACAGTGCTGTGCTAAACCAAATTGATTAACAGCTGCAAGGTTTGAAAGACCTCACAAAGTTCCAAGGTAAGAAAAACAAAACCTTACTTTCATCTGCTATTATCAGGGAGTATTGAAGGATCTAAAATGCTGTGCTTGTCCTTCAGAGCTGCTTTGGCAACAATCCAGAACTACAAACTGGTAACTTTTACTTCAGCACTGGGAAAATTGAAGGGGAAATGGAAATTAAGTTTGAGACTACCTAGATGAATGCATGATGCTGGCAACCTTCCTTTGCTCTCTATAAAGGAAACCTATACATCTCTGTTTTATTTTTTCATTCTTTAATTTTTATTTTTTCAAACAAGGTAGAAAAATTTAATTAAAACAATACCTGATTGTAGAGATTATAAGCCTTTAAAATTTTACAATATAGAATTTTACTATTCCTGGCATTAGGAAATTGCTCAGTATTTTACCAGAATTAAATTGGCACTGCACAAAACTCACATTACACTGGCCCTAAATACTGGGTAGTTACTGATCTTCTGTTTGTGCAAAACCTACACAAGCCCACAAAATCTGTCTTATCTGAGAAGTATGGTTATGAAATGAAAGAGATTTAGTTCTTCAAATGCATATTTAATAACTGGATCCACAGGACCTTAGCATCTCTGACTATCAAGGCATCCTTTCTGAGACAAGCTGTCCTCAGTGTTGTGTGATAGAAAAAAAATCAAGAGGAAAAACACAGCCAACTGGAGCTATGTGACCTTTGAGGAACTTCAGGGGTTTATGCCATCAGCATATTCTCTGCCTCAGTGAGTTATACACTCACCTGTGCTGCAATGCCAGGGATATTTCTGTTTAGTTGCTAATTCAGTTTAGGAATTATATAACTAAATCAATGCTCCCATTACTTGTAATATGAGCTATTGATTTTTCCTTTACTTCAGATGATTAAAGTGAAAGAATTTCCCTATTGTAGAGGCAAGAAAAAGAATAAAACAAAACAAAATAAGAAGAAGAAAAAAAAATAAAGAGGAAATATTAGAAAAGTGTAGAAGCAGCAATGCAGTGCTTTAACTGGCATGCAGTTTCTGGTTCCTGGTGACCTGGTCAAGTGGAAAGTTTCCTGCCCATGTTAGGAGGGCTGAACAGATGATGCTTAAGGTTTCTTCCAGCACAGA
This sequence comes from Sialia sialis, assembly GCA_009812075.1. NCBI lineage: Eukaryota > Metazoa > Chordata > Aves > Passeriformes > Turdidae > Sialia > Sialia sialis. The sequence goes on along the minus strand of VRYO01001589.1, from coordinate 19,895,499 downwards.
CCCTTCTATAAAAACCATCAGCAGTGCTTATCACCAAGCTATGTTTTATGTTGCTTGCAAAGATCTTGTAGATTTGGTCTCTTCCCATCATATCATTTATACGTAGTATAATTACTTGGCACCTATTAATTTAGTCTGATTTTATTAAAGTCCTTTTTTTCCTTAAGAGTAACAAATAAAGATCCCCCCATTATCAAAGATTTCTTGAATTTGGTCTAAGCAGAATACACCACTAGTCTGAGACCAGGAGAGAGCCAAATGTCTGAAACACAGATAGATGATCATGTATTTGCCTACATGCAGAAGTGACCCCATCTGCAACCTCACTGCTCTGTGCCATGAGGAACACGGAATTTTTCAGGGCCGCTTTCATAGCCCTGCTCTGAAGAAGCCAAAGCAGGCAATGCAGCCCACACTGTCTGCATTCACCTCCCCCAAGGCAGAATAAGGGCTGGGAATTTGTGGACACTTTCTTGAAGAGATGTTTAATGTCAAACACCTAAGCATACTCTGGAGTTTAAATACCATTCTCTTTTTTGCTAATGCACACCTTAAGATGAGCTGCGGGCATCTTTCCCCTTGCTTTTTCTCCCTGTAGGTCTTTGAAATTTGTACAGCTCCTCAGATTTTGAAGAGGAACAGGATATCCCTTCCCCATCCTGGCTCAATTTGAGGTCATTCCAAATTTCACAAGGTATCTAACTCAAATTTGAGAATAGTACCAAAGTGTAGAAGACAATGAAAATTTCATATTCAATGTTCATGTTTTCTACTGTGTGGATTCTGTGTGGATACTCTGGATATTTGGGCACTTAAAGCTGCCCCAAGCTCCCTGGTGAGCGCACAGCAAACTGAGCTGAGTGAAAGCATTTTGAGTCCTGGCTACAGAGAAGCTGGCTACTTGGCAAAATACAATTCAGGTCCCTTCTGATTTGAGTTTTCAGAAAAGAGGAGGCTATAAAGGATCCTTAGATAGTTATTATATGCACAGTCAGCAGTTCACACTGACAGGGTTATTAATATCCTTAAAATAGTCTTTCACTGTTATTGATAGGAGAATAGAAGAGTCCCTCAAGGGCCTTTTGTCAGCAAGCCAGATGGCAATGACTTGCTTAGAGTTTGAATTTCTTAAACAAAGGTTGAAAACAAAAATTGTTAACAGCAAATAAGGCTTTCTTACCAGTGTTTAGAGTTCCAAAGCAAAAAAAAAAATTAAAAATTAAAAAAAATCCACAACTAAATGCTTGCCTAGTACTTGCCAATGAGAATCATAATGTGAAGTGGTAGGAATGGATCTTAAAGATCATTCATTCAGTCCCAACCCACCATGACATGGGCTTGGACATCTCCTATTAGATCAGAGTGCTCAAGGCTTCATCCACCCTGGCTCTGAGCACTGCCTGGGTTGGGGCACACACAGTGCCCCAGGGCAACCTGTTCCAGTGTCTTTCCACCCTCACAGGAAAAATCTTTCCTAATATTTAAGTCAAATTTCCCCTCTTACAATTTGTACCCATTACTGTGAGGTCTCCTCACAACCTTCTTTTCTCCAGGAGGGACAATGAGGGCTGAACCTTCACTAAGCTGATGATTTATTTTTACCATTATCCCAGAAGAAATGAAAAAATCATTACTGAAAATTATTACTGATAAGGTCTGTGAGATAGAGATGTAAACAATAGGCAGAATTGCTCCTTCATGGTCCATTTTCAAAAAGCCAAGTATGATGGCACTTACAATTTAGACTTTTTCTAGAACGTGGATTTCTCTTGTTAAGGTCTGGATGAGCCTTAACCATTTTCTGACAACTGCAGCAAAAAAAGCTAATACGAGTCATGCAAGCATATGCAGGAAAATATAAAGTGGAACTAGCCGGTCTTAAGTTTGGAGAGTGACACATCTCTGATTGAAGTACTTGTTCTACATCTTGTATCTGCAATTCAATCAGGAAGTTGAGAAATTTAAGAAGGTTCAGGAACAAGTCATTCATATACATGACTAATGAGAAATTTAGCATCATTGACATGTAAAAGTTCCAAGAAAAGAAACAGAAATATGATTACTGAGAAGGCTCCTATCCAGAAAATACCTGCAAAATCTGGTGAAGTTGTTCAGCTGAAGCTGTGCAAATTCAGGCATGATACTTTAGTATCATTAGTATTTACTTTGAGGCCATTTAACAACGTTAACAGGACACAAGGAGGACTTATTTTGCTGAAAATTAAGTTAAATCTGGATGTGGTTTTCTAAATATATTTCTAAATTTATTTAAAGCTTAAACAAAATTCACTAATACCTATCAGAAATCTGTGAGTTTCTCCATAAAAAGGCCTTATTTTACTGCCATTCCTCATAATTGGCAACAAGCAGAGTATCAGAAAAATCAGGGGTAAAAAGAATTAATTTCTGGTTTGTATGATCATAGCCAACAACTGACAGCTTCACCTGAATTAGTTTCCTGCTTCTTCTTTTTAACAGTGGAGCTTCTTTTGTCTCTGCCCGTCACGTTAATTTTGATTGCTGTCTGGAAAATTTGCAGTATTCAGGATTGCTTTCTGATTGTGGCAATTTGATTTCCCCTATGCTTGGCTAATTGCATCTTTCATTTCACACAAGTCATTATGAAGACAGATGACAACAGAAATAATTTCCTTCAGAAAAAATATTTTTTCAGTTCCAGAACTTCAAACACATGAAAGCTTATTGTTGCAACCTTTTTTTCAGAACAATGTTAATATGTTTATTTATTTGTTAATTTTATCAAAAAGGAAAATTTGCAAGAACTTAACTAACTTAACAACACATCCCATCAGAAGCATATGTGATTGTGGAGACACCTATGAATATCCCAGAATTCAAACAATTGTTGGACTGAAGATGAAAGCTCTTTTGCATCTAATATTTTCATAGAGTGTTCCTTTCTACAGCCTCCTAAATCTGAGGCCATAATTGTTGTCCCTTCAAGCTAGCAAGAGCTAACAGTGCCAAGAGAAGCCGCCTGGACACATCACTAGTCTCTGCCCGTGCCAGTACAAGCATTTTCATTTTTCCCTGATTAGCCTGGATCAGACTTTGCTGAAGCTCATTAAGTGGGCAAGCACCGGGTCTAGACACCATCTCCACTTAAATGAAGACTGTATCATTTTATCATCTACCATGAGCCAAATCATATACAGGTTTAGCTTTGGTTATACCACAAAAATAAATCCTATTTTCTATGTGATTGTGAACTCATGCCAACTGGAGATATCCAACAGTTCTTGAAGGCAATATTCAGAAGATGGTTCTTCCATATCTCTCCTCATAATTGCAATGCTTCTTACTTCTTTTACATCCTTTCCTGAGAGTATCTACATAGTCTTGAAGTAGTCATTTCTGAATAGAGTTAAAAGAAAAGTAGGCAGTTATGTAGAAAAAGGCTAGCATGTAAAAATTGGCAGAGGGTAGGGATAGAATGAGTCTTGTATATCTGTTGTAGTCCAAAATCATTAACCTGTCATTTAGGACTCCCCTGCATTCAGGCAGGCAATTTATTGAAGACAGTTTGTGACTCACCATGAAGAAATCCCCAAGAAACAGATTCAAACTGATGAATCCAGAGAGAGGCCAGGACAGAACAAACAAGTCCAGAAACAGCATAAATATGCTGTGCAGAGGTATTCCTGAGCTGGTGGGTAGAAACATCCATTTCATTTCCAGTTACATACCAGATTTCACATATCCAGGATACAACTACACATAGCTACACTCACCTTTATGTACGAGCTAGGAGAGCTTCTGACAGTCACTCTCTAGGTCCATGATTTTAGCAAACTGAGGCAAAATGTTTAATTCAACTGCAACACTTAGTGAATCCTATTGTTTTACAGGTGCATCTTATTGCTGCAGATCTGCAGGATTTCAGACTGAAAATTACAGTTTTGAGCAAGGTATTGTCCCTCTTTGCCTTCCAGTAGCTTGAGATAGAATTGAATTTCTCTGCCTCTTAGTATGTGAAAAGTGTAAAAGGATAAAGTCTGCAATAAAGAAACATGTCTGATAAGCTCAGGCACAGATTTGTATCATCTCAAGTTTAATAATGTGTCTTGGTTTTAAAGTGTTCTGAATAAGCTATCAGTTCTTGGTCTGACTTGCCTTCCTCAGAAATCAACCAGAGCCACATCATTAAATCCTGTGAAAAAAACAACAATCCAGAAATTAAATTTACAGAAAAAGTCATCCTTGTTAAAGACATCCAACTGTAATTTGATAACCAGCAGTGGCAGTGCAATTTGCATTCTATTGAATAATCTACTCTGCCATGACCAAGGCATGCAGGATGCAATAGTCCATGCCTGTCTATAGTGACATATACATGTGAAGGGCCTAAATCCATCAAAAGAATAAAATTTTCTTTTGCATTAAAATTTTCTTAATTTCTAAATCCATATTAATGCATAGAAAATTTCTTCCATAGGATAAGATATGCTCCATAATAAAAATCTCAAAGAAACTGTTCAGTCTACAGAAAAATGCCCCTTTCATCTGACTAAAAGGAGAGCATTGTTTTATATACATTAATGATCTATACATTAGTATTCTTAGCTTTTTACTGAGCAACTGAATATTTGTTTTTTTTTCTATGCTGACTAATGCTCCATGCTGCAGGATATTGGAATCTAGTGGACCATGCAATTAGAATGCCAGGGCAATGGTGATATGCAATTTAGATGTGAAATTTTGCACGAAATAACAAAACACTGTGCACTGGTTATGTTCCAGTGTAAAATCTATCACTAGCAGAAACATAATTCCATGAAGCTCAATAAAAAATAATAAAAAAATAGGAAGTGTAGTACAACAAAGTGCTACTCCAGTAATATTATGCTGTTATCTAACAGTATCTGCTAATGAGAATGTAAAAATACAATTTCCTCCTAAAATTATTCAGCCACCTCTAGCATTGATTAATGACACAAGCACAGACGGGCCAATGCTGTGCTTACCACATACTTCTTTTCAAAAACTACCAGCTGAGAGAAGTGAGTCATGCAGCAACCATATACTATTCTTTCACATTCAGATCTGTCCTCCCCTTGTACTCATAACTGTTAGTGCCTCCAGCAAACTTTCCTAAGTCCACCAGACCGGGGTGAAACTCTTCTAGGTTTTGTCAGTATCCAGTAATCAAGCTGTTGCTATGATTTTCCAGAGAACCAGAATTTTTTCAGAGTATTTAATTGAGAGGCCAATATTGCATTGAAGAAAGGTTGCATATTAAATCAATTTCAGGTAGGAAAATAGGATATCCTCTGAGGCATTCAAAGACATGTACCATTGTTCTTTTACTATACTGGGAATATTGTCCTTAAAATTCCTAAATGTTTAAATTCGACCCCATATCACATTATTGTTTAGAAATATTAGTTCCACTGTTTACAGAAGTTAAGGATGGCTGGTACAGATTTTTTTGCACCTTCACATTTAATTACATAATTTTGCATATATGACTTGTAATAATCTGACTTTGTTGACAGTCATCAGGACAGTCTATCTGTCCCTTTCCTTTATAATTAGTAAAAGAAAGTTTAGGCTGTAAAATCAAGACAACTGGCATGGAAATTTACACAGCCTTTTACATAATCTTCTCTTTAACAGTAAATTTTTTGGTGGATGTAATAGCAATAAAATATCCTTGGAGCATACCCCTTTAAAAAAGGACCTATCAGTAGCTGCAGAAATTAAATTCAGTTTCTCTGGTCATTAGAAATAGATTTGAAAAGCCAGATGTCAAGGCAGGTGCTCCACTCTATTTTTTAGTAAGTTAATGACCCTTGAAATGCAGAAGCAGTATGTCAGCCCTAACAGCCCCCTTTGCAACAACTCCCCCTCTTTCTGGCTTCCAACTTTCTATGTCTCCGCTGATTTTATTAAGATCATCAACTGAGTGTGAGAGTGATATTGCTTTTCTGTTTGAATGAGCTAACATATCATGCTATATCATTTTAATGTTCACCATCTCTGGGTCTTCATGTATCTGAAGCCTCAGTTCTATGAGTGTTTTTTCAAATCCAGAAAAATTATGTTAGTGCACTCCAAATAAACCTTACTTTCTATTAAATGTAGTTGTACTGCTTCTGTTGTTGGTTATTAAAATTTTTCTCTTAAGGCATATTTGTATGATGTTCTATCTTTTCTGCCTTATGAGATGGAATCTTTGGAAAAAATAGAGAGAATGCTAAAATTTCATTGCAGAGCGCTGGACCAAATGTCGACTTTGACTCTCAATAGAGAGTTGCAGGTGCAGTTTGCCTTCTTAGTTTTTAAAACATCCGTTTGGGTAAGACAATCACTCTCTTTTCAGGCTCCCTCAAGTGCCTCATCAGATGGTAGCAGTGTTTTATAGCCAGCAGTTGAAAGACATGGCACAGATACTGCAGGGAATGAAAAGGATCTTAAAAACAGGCAGAGTTTTCTGAATGCTGTTCAGAGTCATCAGTTGCAGTGCGTCTTTGCATATTTGAACACAGAATATCCCTGAATGTAAGATCATTGAATAAATCAGCCCTTAGTAGCAAAAGATGATCCTCAGCAAGTAAAAAAGTTTAACTATTTGCTGAGTTTTTATCTACCTGAGCATCACTTAGGTGATGACTACTGAAATTTGGCCAACTTTAGTATCAGCCAGATAAGTTTTCCTTGGAACATCTGTCGCACTCACTATATTTTAGAAATGAGCATAACCTGAAAGTTTAACCAAATCTTTGGAACATTCAAAAACGTCTGCCACAACAAGCAATATCTGCAACCCAGATGCAAGACCTACAGACCCAGATCTTCACAGTAGATCAGATTTTGTGCAGGCTGCTACTGGTGAGGTCACTGTCTTCTCCAGCCATGGCCACCCATTCTCGTCCTTTGGGTGGCCATGGCCACCTATTATTATTTTATTGGATCAGGTTTAGGCATCTGAGCTTTCATTTTAAGCGTCTTTGGCCCATCAAAAGACAGTTTCACAAGGTGCTTGTGGCTCCTTCCACTGTCTCATTATTCCTCTGAATGAAATCAGCTGGTATAAATGGATGAAGTAGGCCCATTCACCATGACATGCTTAGCACCATCATTTCCATTCCACTGAAGACTCCTGCCGCTTACTTACCAATACACTGATTTTGAGAAAGAATTGCAATATATAAACTAAGCTCCTAAGAGGGAGGATATAAAACGATGAGGAAGAACTGAAAGAAAAAAAAAAAAAACACCATGGTATTTTGACTACAACCACAGTATTCTGGATATTTTTTTTAATAACTGAGAATACCCAGAAGATAACAGTAAACTTCTTGGCATGTGCTCCTGTAGGAGTGACAGTGGACAGGATGGTTGGGACAGACAGAGAGATCTCTGAAGCCAGGTTTTGGAACTTGTGGTTTATTGCAAGGGTGTGGGTGAGAGGGCCCTGCCTGGAGCTGCCAGCCACAGCTTGGAGCACGGCAGTCGGGAGTAGGGAGCAAGAGAAAGAGCTAAAAGAGTGGTAAGAGAAAAAGCTAAGAGAGCGAGGTTTCAGTTGTAATACAATAATTTTTTTTTTGTTGAATATTGTAATTTTTACTAATCAATCTAATACAAGACACAAATCCTATAGCATTTAAATACAGCCCAAAAGAATCATTACACTACCATACTATGTTACACTTTAAACCCTAAAAGCTACTGTTTGGACCCCTTCTGCGAAGCTAGTAGGGTCTTCTTATACCCTTGGACCTATCTGTAAGCAGAGGGAATTGTTCAATCAAGAGGGGATTACTTTCAGCTGGTCATACTATTGTTCTCTAGTTATTTAGTAATGAAGGTTTGGTATCTCAAAGATGGCTTTCATTTCAATCTTGCTTATAGTTTCCATATTCCCAAAATCTTTTGCCAAGCAATCATATTTATAAGGTTTTCCTGCTTCATCCTCCCCAACATGTTCCTATACCACCCTATGTATTCCAATATACCTATACCTCTGAGAAATCACCGTTGTATTTTAAAGCAGAAAAGGATGTAAAATACCCTGGTGTGTTTAAAATCCCAGCAGCTGGCATGTGGCATTGGCCCACAACGCCTTCCTTCTGAGAGCATCCCTCTCCAGTGGCTGTGGGAGCACCCAGCTGGCTGAGAGACACAGGGCGTCCCAGGCACACCTGGAGAGCTGCCAGCAATGAACACAGCTGATTTCCTTCTAATTGCATCCCAGCAGTCACCCACGTGGAAAACAGCGTATGCAAACATGTCTCTTGAAATAGTCATGTGGTAAATATTCCAGAAATTACAGTAATTTCACGCTTATAAGCCGCACCTTTTTGACTGACGTTTCGAGCCGATCCTGGAAGTGCGGCTTTTCACCTGGTGCGGCTTATATACAGACAAATTATGGCAAAATGCCAACCTGGAAGAGGGAGCCGTGGGGGGAGCAGGCATTCCCCGCCCCTCAGCAGTCGCGTGGGGGAGCGGGAATGGGCGGCCGCGGCTGGCCCTGGGTGGCAGGAGCCGAG
>VRYO01001589.1:19822634-19885983 GCA_009812075.1 Sialia sialis | reverse complement strand
ATAACTTTCCTTAAAGCCTATTCAAAATTCAGATGAGAAGACATTCATTAAGAATATATTCCATGACAGTGCAATATTTCTTCTCTGCAAGAAAAGGAGACTATGACAAAAGGCTTTTCCCCTACCACATCACCTCCCTAGAGATTGTTTCCTATATGAAAGTACATTTGTATAGTAGTTTATTGTCTAGTGAAGGATTTTTTAGATTAGTTACCTTCTGCTCCCATAATGTGGCAAACAGATCAGGTTCCTATCTTGTCCACATGTTACAGAAGGTTCTGGACAATTCTCTTATTTGGCAATTTATGGAATTCGGTACTTGTCTTCCTGGCTGCTGGTACAAAGAAGCAGAAGAGCCCACTCTGGTTCAGACAGCTCACTTTGGAAACATTGGTTTCAGTTCTATTGCAAGTTCAATAACACATTATGTTTCAGTCCTGTATCTTTTCAGCAGTGAAAATACCAAGCTTGCTTTATAACAGTGATCAAAATCATGCAACCAGGTCTGGAGGTTGCAGCTGTAGAGAAGCCCAGTGGCTGGCTGATCTCCATGAGACAGAATTTCCCATGCCATATCTATTTTGGCAGTTATATTAGGGTATAGTTTATTGTTATGTGACAGATAGGAGGGGAAATCCTGGAGATTTATTCTCACTTATATACAGAGAGGATTATAAGTGCTTCCTCCTTTGCCTGCCCTCTTCTGCTTCCTAATTCCGCTCCAAAGCCATTTTCATGTACTGAAAAAAAAAAAAAAAACATAAAGAAAAAAAATTACTTCAGTTACCATTATCCTTCAAAGAGTGTGTGATCAAACCGTAATGCAGTTTCCCAGAATTTCTGCACTGGCTTCACAAACTGACCCTTGCTAAAAAACAGCATCTGGGAAAAAAAAAGCTATTAAAAAAGAGCAACATAATTGTGCAATCCTTCCTGGATTATGCTAGAAAAGAGGCTGATCTTGCGACCCACAGAGAATTTGTGTTGTGCCAGAGCAACCCATGAGGTTTGCTCCTGTCACTAATGGATCTATAATAAAGTGTCAGCTTTCAGCAAGGAGGTGTATTTTTATAACTTTTGCTGACTCAAGGATGGCCATCCAGGATAACATTACTGTTAGTTGGATTGCTCTTGCAAATCCTGACTTCCACTTACACCTCCAGATGATGAGGCACAGAAAGGTTATTGTCTGTCTGTATTTACAGCGCTGTGTTTCCTTTCAAATTTGGTTAGGAGGTTTTTGGCCCTGAAGGTTTGGATTTAAGTGATATGCTGCATGGTATAAAGACATGTAACAGAAAATTACAGTAATTTCATGCGTATAAGGTGCACCCTTTCGACTGAAATTTTGATCAGAACCAGGAAGTGCACCTTATATGCCAGTGCGCCTTATATATGGATAAAGTTCGGAAATTTGCCAACCCGGAAGTGCGAGCGTGAGAGTCGTGGCAAGAGCTGGCCGGCGCAGCCAGCAGCCGTGCAGGGCGGGGGCGGCAGCCATGCAGGGGTAGCCAGTAGAGAATCCTTATTGCAAAAAAAAGGTGCACCTTATACTCCAGTGCACTTTATACATGCGAAATTACTGTAAATGTGGTGGGTAACAACCACAGGTGTTGGAACTTGAGCATCCCTTTTCTGAAGCATCTGGAGCAGTCTTTCCACACGTTTGGCTCTTGTCATGAAGCACCACCCCAAGAAACTCTTAGAAATAATTAGGAACATAGGACTTGTTAGGAAGTATTCCCAAGAGGTAGTCTGGATGGAGCCATATACCTCTGAGCTAAATGAGGTACATGTGGTCAAAACGCGCAGCTGGGTTCCATGCCAAGAGCAGCTTCTGACAGTTATTTTACTCTTAGAGATGCAGCCTGTAGAGAGAAATACTGATACAATTGGCAACAGGTAATAGGTAAAGTCAATTCAAATACACTCATCTGAAAATGAACACAATGATCTGAGTTACAAAAATCTCCTTGGAAAAGTTTCAGATATAAGAAAACACCTGCATACACCAAACATTTCTCAGAGTCTTTTAGGCTGGAAAAGATCTCTAAGGTTATCAAGTGCAATTTTAGAATTATCACCACAACCACTTTACTTCACTGTAGATAAAACAGGGTTTTAAATACCCTACATTTCCACTTGAGTAACTGACAATCCAAACTTAGTTGGATTTGGCAATCCAAATTTAGCTGTGACTGATTAAATAAATTATGATTAATACTATGAGAGTCAATATTTCTCTGACAGTAATTAAAAACACCTATCCAAAATGAAAATACCTGTTCCAAGTTTCAGCTACCCATGAAAGAGACCCTCATATGTGTTGGATGTTCAGTCTTGTTCAGCAGTATTCTGTATTTATCCAAGATAGGATGGCTATTGTGCAAACATTTATGATTTACCCACCTTGTAGTTTAAAAGTTACCCTATATTTGCATGACTTGAAAATGTGTTACATTTGAAAGATAATTGTGGGTTGTCATGAAAAAAAGGTCTAAAAATTATCACTATAAGAGATTGTAATTCTTTTTCTAATAAAGAGTAAACTTGTGAAACTGAAATAGTTCTTTCTGCAAGAAACTATAAATTTGTGGCATTAAGAGAATGGAATACAGACTTTTCACTTAGAATCCAGTCTAGAAAACAGGTCTGGTTAAATCTTTCAAAGTGAAGCTTTTAGTTAATATATCTACTGTACAGCTTTTTTAAACTGTATAAATATTTTAAGCCAAATTTATCCTTTTTTATAATCCAAAATTTAATAAAAAGAGGTTCCCAACTCTGAATCCCCTAAACTGAATGGTTTGCTGTCATAAGGGGAAGGACATGACTCTGTTAATCACTGAATGCCACTAGCATCTTTTTCTAGCTGTGTTTCAGAAGCTGTAGGCGATTATGAAACAGCAAAATAAAGGAGAGTATGCTCAGTTGATACCTCTCAAAGTATCCCATGACCATAATGGGACTCCAAAATCTCACCACCTAATATCTTAGCTTGCCAATAGCTCTTCCCCAGCTCCTAGGTAGCCTGAAGTTTTTCCAGCTCTGTACCTCCCAAACGTGGCACAGTGTCCCTCTCCTCTGTTAACCTTGGGGAATGTAATGTCACTAATTACTTTCATGTCATGGCTGCATTCAGGAGCAGATGTGAAAGTCAAAGGTCAGCTCATGTCTTACAACACCCAGCATTAATGAGACCAGTCTGTCCAGAGCCTGCCACTCAGCGTGACAAAACACAGGATAAGGCCCTTATGATAATCTCAACAGTTTCTTTAGTAGTAGTCAGTCAATAAAAAACCCTGCATAATAAAAGTTTTCACTCTTCATATCATAGGACAAATTAATATTCATGTAGGGTTTCAGCTCAAGAGCTATCTCTGTAGCATCCCTCGGCAGAATGTCTCATTAGTCTCAGTGAGTATATTATTTTTCTTAATTAGAAACTCTTAAACTTTTTAGTCATGGGAATTCAAGAGTTGCAAAGAAGAAGAAATTTTGCTTGATTCAATTTGATTACAGATTTGCACATTGGAATAGGAAATTGGAAGTAATAATCTTAGTCTAGCATTAGCTATGTAGTCGCGTCTCAGATGTACTGTGCACAACTATGGCAATACAACTAGCCTAGGACACATGTGAAATAAAAAATTCAGAGGGCAAGGGAATGGGTATTTAACCACCCAATGGGACTATAAGATAAGAGTTTTCTGAAACATTTAAAAATCTTCCCCTTCATGTGTAAAATTTTGTCAAGGAACTAAATATCTTACCTGTGAGGTCAAGAGGAGAAATGCTCCAAACACAGGGAGCTCTGGTGAAATCTTGTCAACAGCAAAACTCACACTGACATCAGGCTGTTTGTGGCCTTGTCCTGCCAGCAGCAGAAATTTGGCTCCTTCTAAGGGAAAGAGGTTTCCTTTCGCCTGCCTTGCCTTTACTGACCAGCTCCTACTCCTTGTAGTCTCCTAGCAAAAATGATGGATTTGGATATTTCAAAAACTGTAGGTGTTAATTTACATTTTGTAACTGTCTAATGTTGTGGCTTTTCTATTGTGTTGTTGATATTCATATTAAATCTATTGTTCACTGGTTGCTGATTAAATGTTGTCAATAAATCAATAAACCATTTTGATCATGAATTGGTAAAAGCAAATGAGCTGAGCATTGTTATTGCCAAGTTAAGTTGCCACTGGTCTGAGGCCACTCATGTGTCTGTTTCCAACTCAGGTCCTCAGCAAAGAGGAGCTTCTCTCTCTTCCCAACATGCAGGGTAGTGGTCTCATTTTGGAATTCAACTGCTTAGGCTTCTCAATATAATAAACTCTGTGTTGTCTGATGTTGAGAACTTCTCCCTAAATACAGAAAGGCTATTTTGTTTTCCTACTGACATTACAAATTTAATAATAATGTCAGTATGTTATACAGCAATGATGATTTTATTAAGACAGACAGAAATAAACAGTCTTTTTGACACATATAGTACAAGCAAAGAATTTCTATCCATCAGAGAATAGAGAGGAAAAACTATTCTAAATTTACCTTAAAGTTTGGTCCACTTAATGTCTTTCTTCAATTTCTATTGTCTTAGTTTAACAAATGGAAACATAAATAATGCAATCTACATCAACAGCACTTATTTGCAATTAGAATTTTTTTGTTCTCTGTTTTATGAATATTTAATAAACTTTGTAACCTTGATGGAAGGAGTGCAATTTAGGAGGCCATAATGAAAATGTAGAAAGTCTTGCTTTGTGAGCTCAACTTCTGGTTTAAATTAACATGCAGTAAACCTTTCTGCATAGTACTTATCTCATCAAGTCTAAGATTTTCCTTATCTAGAACTGCAGGGGCAATTTCAAGATATGCTTTCTCCTTCAAAGGGAACAGATGCTTTTTTTAAGCGTCTCTTAACTATGACCTAAAATTTTAGAGTACAGTAATTTCACACTCATAAGCTGCACCTGCATAAAAGCCACACTTCCGGGTAGCCGGGAAGACCACGGAATTTGTCCATAAATAAGCTGCACAAGGTGATAAGCCGCACTTTTTCTTTTTTAAGCGAGGTTCCATGTGCAACAAAGTAACGAGTTAGTAACAGAATAGTGCGATCACAGGGTTTGCCGTCAGGTGCTCAATTTGCAAACAGTTTTCACAGATTGGCAAAGCCTTTAAACGCAGCCCCAAGTGCCCTCCCCGTGCTGCAGGCCCCAGCACTCCCGCCCCCAGCGCTGGCTCCCGCGGCTCCCCGTGCCGCTTAAAAGTGGTGGCTTGAAGGGCTGGCTGTGCGAAGCCGGCAAAGCGCGAAGCTGGCAAAGCATGAAGTCAGCAAAGTGACACGGCGAAGCGCAAAGCCAGCAAAGCAGCAGCAAAGCGGAGCAGCAAAACGTGAAGGTGGCAAAGTGCGAAGCCGGCAAAGTGGCTCAGCTTTGCACAAAGCCGGCAAAGCAGTTCCTCAGCAGCTCCTCACCTGCCCCCCGCCTGCCCGGCCTCGGCTCTGCAGCAGCTACCTCCCTATCCGGCTTGCACCTCTGGGTTGGCATTTCGCCGGAATTTGTCCATAAATAAGCTGCACCTGGTGATTAGCCACACTTCCGGGATCGGCTCAATTCTTCAGTGAAATAGGTGTGACTTATCAGTGTGAAATTGCTGTACATATTTTAGTTATATGTTTAAAAAAATAAAACTTAAAAAGTTACTGCTAAAATACATATTTATGATGTGTGATGCCAAAAATAAACATTACATACACCAGTAGCTATGAAAACACTAGTTCACTTGAAACATTTTTGCTTCTTGATTGACAGAAACACCAATAGAATAGTTTTGTTTGATTTTCTTGTTTGCTACTGTAAGTTTATTTTAAAATGCATCATCACGGGGGGAATGCCAACACATTGCAAAACATTTACATTTGTCAGTCATTCAAAATACAGTAAAGAGAAACTGCAACACTATTGTCAAAAAAGATAGGTACTTATGAGAGATATTCTTCTGGCAATAAGAAAAAACTTGTGACTGAGCGCTATTCAATAAAGCTATGATATAACTCTGAAATATGTGTGAGATACAAGTGTAGAGATGCTCAAAATTATGTAGCAGAATTTGTAACAAAGGGCCTAGATTCTGGTGTGGGCAACAAAAGAAAGCAAGCATTTGTTTTCTGACAGCCTTTGTTTTATGTACCACACAAATACCATTACAGCTGCAAATGCTGGGGTAATAGTTGCTTCAAACATAGCTGTTTCATTTGGAATTGGATTATTAAATTACTTGTTTGGTATTTGATCATAAAATAGTTTTGAGCTTGCTGCCATTTCTTCTGTTATTCTTACCAATGTTAACACAGGAAAATATTTATCTTTGCTAAGAAAATGGAAATTATCCTGTGGAATATGAACATTACTGCATAATATATGGGTTTCAATGTCTTCATAAGCAAGATATTACTTTGTATTTCATTTCAGAGTCAAGACAAAATATAAACAGAAATAAGCTTGCTTCCCTGAAGCTGGAGCATTTTAAGGATCTTCTGACTGAAAAGATGGAAAGAATACTTCAAGTATGGTATTTTCGCGACCATAAGACACACCGGATTATAAGGCACTTTTTTTTTTTTTAGAAGCATTGATCTGCACGCAACTTTCGCAACTTTTAGCATAAAATCGGGAGGGACGGACCTGAGGGACATGTGTATGTGCCTGCTCACAGTCATTCAATTGCGAGCTTCGTGTTTGTTGCTGCGCAGTGTGAAACAGAAATTGTTTTGAGATCCCTTCAATACTCAAGGTTCATACATAGCGCGCACCAGATTATAAGGAGCACTGCCGGTTTTTGATCAAATTTTAGGATCTTCAGTGCACTTTATAGTCCAAAAAATATGATATTTGCACTATAACTGTCTTCAATTAGTGTTTGATTTAAAAAAAAGTGGGGGGAAGGAAAAACTATTGAATTGGCTGGGTGCTATTATATATTTTCCTTCCAAATAGAAAACTTTTCATAAGAAAAAATTTGTCATTCAGTTGTTAAAACTCAAGTTGAAAAAGTCGGGAGCTGCGATTCACAGGTCCTGGGTTACCTCTCACTTTGGCTTGGAGTCTGCACACAGAGCTCTGGTTTACGCTGCTCTTACCGAAGGAAGATGACAATGAGAAAGTCTCTGTTGCTGTGCAATTGAAAAAGGAATTTTTACTTCTTTGACCTGCTTTTAAAAGGTAAAACACTGTCAACAAGGTAACAAAATCAGACCACCAGGGGTGCCATAAAAACATGCTTCATGCATTTCCAACCTTCCTGTAGTCAAATTTGATAGTGGCCCCACATGCACAGAATTTACCTTCCGAGTGTAATTTGGTGTTCCATGGAAAATCTGAAGAGATAATTAACTTATTAATTTTCTTTCAATGAAAAAAAGTTTCAAAAGAAACTGTCTTGAAAGGACAGATTTTCTAAACTGCAAGCCCCCTTTTTTCTGGGTTCAGTAATCTTATGCACATCAGATATACAGCAGTCTATAAAAGACTACTGCCTGAAAAATATGTTTTTCATAAACAGCATTTTAGCTGACTGATTACAGCTTAGTGGATTTTTTTTTCAACAACACCTCCAAGCAATTTATACTCTTATAAGCTGTAAATTGTCATTTAAAAATTTTCCCCTCCTGTGGCTGAGACTACAATAGTTTTCAAATAATCAGGTAATGGCTTTTAGGTTAATTTCTTCTTTTACTGGAAAAATTTGGAAGGGAAAGAAAACAAATAAATAAATACTTGCAACTTCCTTCCTTGGAAGTTCTGGCCACATTCCAGTAAGACATTACAAATGATTGACATAATTCAAAAAGTACCAGTAAAATCAGTACATGAGAAATAAATACTGTACACAATTTAACTTAATGCTGAAAACAGTCAGTGTTTCCCAGCTTTTGCTTCTGTTGAAATCTGGAAATACTGACATTGGTATCAATGTATGTATGAAGTTTTCTGGCCATGAAGTCACAAATATTTAAAGGTAATATCTCTTTGATTTTACAGTATAGGAATAATTTTCTGTGTCTTCAACTCTAGTCAGAATGGTCAGGTATGATATTACGGAATCACTAAGGTTGGGAAGGCCTCTGAGACCATCTAGTCCAAGCACTAAGCCAACACTGTCAGGTGCACCTCTAAACCACGACCCTAAGCCTGGCATGGCTGAGGCGTGCAGAGCCAGCTCAGCATTATTCAGCTGCAGGAGCTCAGAGAGAACAGAGGGACTTTATGTCTTGAGCTGGTTTCAGGACACCCGAACTGGGCTGCTGGGATGGAGTCACTCCAGAACAGAGCTTCTAACCCAGGCAGGACACAGCAGCACCCCCAGCCTGAGCAGAGCAGCTGATCCAGCCTGTGCTGCATCCTTGTAGCCCATGGCTCTGTCAGGCACAGAACTGCTGAGCCTCCACCACCCTGCAAGATTCCCTGCTCTTCTCACACCCTGTGCTACCAATTCAGCAGGAGTGGCACTGATTCACTGATCTTTCCCTGGAGCTGATTGAGCTCTCACACTTAACTCCTCAACGCCCCCAGGAGCAGCAATGAATAGAGGACTACTTTTGATGTGCTCTTTCCTGTGGGGATAGCACGTACAATACCACTTTAATATTCCCACTGAACTCAGCAGTGTGATTCACTCTAGTTTCAATCAGTACATTTGTACCACTGGACAGGCACACCTTGTGAGATAGCCATGGACCTTTTAGACTTGTTAGACAAGTCCGTATGTCTTTCCCAGCCCTTATATTTAGTTTTCCTTTCAAAACAACTGGTTTATGGTTACACTCAAGTCTCATTTCCACGAACAGTTGGATCCAGCATGCAAAGCTGAGCACCAGAGCCAACTGCTTTGCAATGAGGGTTATCTGCCCAACAAGCCAAAGGGCTTGTGGCATTTCTTACAGTGATATCTATAATTTCTGGACAAAGGCTTGCAACCCAGGGGTGAATGTCACTCTTGTAATTACAGTTTTCCTGTACCATGGCCAATCTCTGCTATTTTTGATCACTTCAGCACTAGGAGTAGATAGGATACTGGATAGACCAAGTGGGCATTAGTTAGGTTAGTTAAGAAAATCAGAAGTCTAATGTTTACTTACAAATTGCAAATTTCTAAATCAAGCACACTAAAGTAAGTGCCTAGAACCTTAGGATGGAGTAAAATTACCACCAGATTTATTTTGTAAATTTTTGTAGGGAATGAACTGGAAACTGCCATAAAAGCAGTACAGAAAGGACCAGCCAAAAAAGTAAGTCATGCTGACAGGGCTAATGCAGTAACACTTTTCAAACTGCAAAACATTTGGAATAAAAATGGTCTACTCCATTCCTTTAAGCACAGCAGGTTTTGCTCTACAAATAACTTGAACTTTGATTTAGCAAAGCATTGAGCCATGGTCTTGCCTCTAAGGACACAGTTAAGCTCTACTTGCCACATACTAGATTTATTACACTGCAGGTCTGGAAATTCATGGCATTTAACACTGAAATAGAAAGCTTCCCTTTGCTTTGGAGGAGTCTATCATTGATCCATCAACCAAGAAATTTTACCTTTCTTTGTTTGTTTTATTTTTTAACTGATTGAGAAAGATGTACTGCTAGGGGTAAAAAAACCTAGGCAGTAGGAATGAGCAACTCCAACAAAATAAAGTCAGTTGTATACCAAGGTCATGGCTTGGCAAAAACTGTTTCAAACTGGTGAACGTAGTACCTCTGCTTTGGTCTATGTGGATGATGTTGCAGGTTGCCAATGTGGTCCAACCAAAGCCAGCAAAGGTTTTTGTGCATAAGCCTGGGGTCCAAAGTGGAGGACAATGTCTGGTTAGACATCTTCCAGGAGGCAACATGTTTCCTGATCCTACAGTGCAAAAAGCAAGGAGGAATAGGAGCATAGAAAAATTAATACCATAATCTCAACAATCTCTAGAAACTTGCTCTGGGGAAAGGAGAGCAGGTTTGGGGGCTAGTCTTGACTAAAAAGATCTTGTAGTAGTATAATCTGCTAAGATACTCTATTGATTCATTCACAGCAAGTTCAGATGAAAAAGGGCTTAGCATCTTTCCCATTTAACATCAAAGAATCATCCTGAACAATTGGCAAAACCTTTAAGTTCCTGCATTTTTGGTTAAGTGTTTAGACCAAAAGCAATCATTTTGAAGACCTCTGACTATGTTCCTGTTCCTTATCCTTCTCTGTCTCTGAACTGATTGCACAAAACCTCTGCATTTAGGTTTATAATCAATAGATTTATATTTAAATCACTTTTGCCCTCCCTTGTCTCATTGCACTTTAATGCTTTAAAACCATTAAATTGATCATGGTGGAATCTCTCATCATAAAATACTCATTACTTTAAATACATGTGTTTCATTTAGCATTTTAGAGCAATCTCCATCTGCTGATTTTTCACTGGTATCTTTTTCATTATCTCCATGCCTTTTCCTGCAGCCTATTGTATAACCTTCTAGTGTACTTGAAGAACAAAAAATTGCCCTAGGATTTTATTTCACTCCCTTTATTGAAAATAGTGCCATTAGCTGTCCAGATTGTCCTTCACTAAGCCTTTTTACTACAAATTATGAAGCACTTCACTAATAAAATTAACATTATGACTAAATGCTACATTCTGTGCCATACCATTACTCTGCTCATAAATCTGGTCTTTTGAGCATCCATAAATCTCGTACTAAACATCACTGAAAATAGTGACAGAATTCCATACTATTTATTTGCCTTCTAAGATTTGCACTTTCTAAAATTTTTGAATCAAATATGATCAACAACACAGTTCAGTATCCCAACCGATGCAAGATTAAAAAGTAGTAGTTGCTTAAAACAATCTGTTGTGTTTATTGAGACTATCAGTTCCTGAAAACTGTTGATCAGGGTTCTGAGAAGTGACACAGGTCACTAAGCAAGACATATTTAGCATGAGAAATTACAGCCAGCAGTGAGTTTAATACTGTCTATGTTACCAAAGCAGATTAAATTTGAAGACAGAGTGCAGTTGCACACGATTCTTTTCTTTCCCTGCAGCTCTTCTCATTTTGAAGCACTAATCAAATGGCAAACCCTTTCAAGCACTTTTGCAGGAGGAGAAGGAATGTTTCACTTACCATAAACAGTATGCCTATCCCCAGTTTAATCTTCTGGCCTGTTCCTTTGCTATTTTAAAGAGACATCGTAACTGCAACCATGATTTTTAGTTTTTAAAGGCTTTGACTTGAGTATGAGATTAATAGTTTGGGGAGTTTTAATCAGTGAAAAACAGAGTTGGGGGAATTAAATCATGTTCATAAATACTGACAGAGAAAGCATAGATTATTACACTAGAACTTGACCGTAGTCTTAAAAATAAATCTGTGCCAAATGTCAGTGTGAAGACTGAATATAATCTAACTCAACCTTAATATGGTTGACTGACCTGGCATTACCCCATAGGTAACAATTGTGTATTACAGATCAGGCTAGGAAACTTACTTGTTTTTTGCTTTCAAAAGAAAATTGTCTATCTATCACACTGAAAATTCTTTGTGGTTTAAACTTTCCAGCTAACCGAGGTTTTATCATGTTGAATCTGTCTAGACAAGCCTAAGTGCTATTGCCAGCACAATCGACATGATTATTTTTCCTATGTATCCTGAAGTTATTTTTAAAATGTTTTCAGTAAGACGGGTCAATTATTTCTGGAACAACATCAGGCACTGTGCTGTCTTCTTCGTGGTTCTCCCAGGCTCTTTGTAGTCCTGGAACTGAAGCAGAAGTTTGAATGATGGCCCACTCATATTTTTGACAGATGCAGTTCATTTGATACATTAGCAAATATTTTGGGATTGGTAGTCTATTTAAGGCAGTTGCTATTAAATTGTCATCATTTATCTTTGATCGTCACACTGTGTCATCTACAGTCTGGAAACATATCCTGGCTTTGGAATTAAAGCTAAGATAACCACTGACCCTTTGACTTTTTCTTTAGCCTAAGACTGCAAGACATTTTCACCATTAAATTGCCAGTTTATCCTTACTGTTGCAGTGAGATGGGCGGTGTTGGAATTTTGGGATTTCTTCTGCCTTACTTAGACACTTGAATTTACTCATCTAGGGAAATCCAGTCATCTGATTCTTTCTAAAACTTCCACATAGAGTTCAGAAACTCCAGGGAGCAATCAACAGCTTCCCAATGCTCTTGTGCTCCCTGGAATGACATGTTCCCTTGTGAAGATACATGCCTAGCTTAGGGTGAACATCTGACTTTGAAGCAGTGTTTTACATGAGATGAATAATTTCCCGAATGGAGAATGCCCTCCTGAACTTCAAATGCTGCAGCTAAAATATGTAGAGACTTAATAGACAATCCTATAAAGGTATTTGCACTTGCTGTGCTGCAGTACCTCACTTTCCATTGTCTTTCCCACAGAATGTACAGGTTTGGTGGACACTTCTGGTTTGTCTTCTGTGTGTTTGCTTTAGTAGCTAACTGAAAGTTGATCTCATCACCTACAGAATGGAGCTTACAGAAAGCAGATTGCTGAAACCCACAAAACGTAAAATACTGGCCTGACCATGAGATCTGATGAGCCCATGAAAATTCAAGCCTTTTGTCCTATAAGACAGCAGAGGTTGGCATCATGCACACTTGGGATTTTGGTTTTCCTGTTCATATTCTACAAAGAAACATTTTAAAATAATATCACCTCTCTTTATTTTCTCCTCTTAGAAGCAAACTTCTGACCATTTGACATGAGTTTATTTCAACCTGACCTGTCCTAAACAAATGGAATTAATGTTCACATCTGTACACACGGATGTCTTTGATATACAACAAACAACTGGCTGACATAGCCCACTTGGATACTTGTGAAAAATGACTGCAGGTGTTAAAGGACACATTTATCATCCACTATTCCTGTTGTTTAGATGGTCTTTGCTCTTACATATGAAGCAGATTCAACAGGTTAGCATGATAGAAAAATTAGACATCTCTTGTGAGCCCTGCAGAGGACAGGATGAAAATGTCTCTATAATTGTAGGGCTGAAATCGAGGGCTCAGCAAATTCAAATGCAAGAAAATATGCAGATGAATGAGAATTCACACAAATTGGGTGCAACATAATTTTATTGAGTGGTAATCTCGAGAGAGAGCTTTAGAGGAGACTGTGATATTACCTATTCAACAAAAGCATTAAATATGCAACAATATTCCCAGTTCTAAATTAATATTTTCTTTGAAATCCCTGAACACACCATTTCTTCTCCCTGTCATCTCAAAATATGGAATATTAGTTGCGTGCTGGTGACTCTGCCCTGCCTCTGATTCAAATGCTTGTTACAGTGTATGTGAAAAAAGAGCAGATGTCCTAAAAGTAAAGTATTACTTTGTCTTTGGAGTGCTAGCAGGTATTTGAAACATATGACGCATTTGAATATCTCTCAATTTTCACTCCTTGTACCCCCTTCTGCATCTTCTGCCAAAAGTTTTGGCAAGCTGTTTGGGGCTTTGGGAGGATATTTGTGTAGAGCAAGCTTATTTGTGTGCCAGGTAGCACCTGGACAAACACCTTCAGAGCCCTCCATGTGGATAACCCAGAGTATGGAATCTGTGCCTCAGTCTGGGCTGAAATTGCTGGAATTGCCAACGTGTTTGGCAATGTGCTATCCATCACTTTCACCCCTGGATTCTAAGAATTTTGCTTCCCCTGGGCCCTGGGGCACCCTCCCTTCCTTCCTAGGAATCTGCAAGGGTCCCTGTGAGATTTTCTGCAACTCCTTTTCTGTTATTCCCTCCTTTTTTCCTTCCTTTTCTTTGGGAAAACTGAGATGGAGACGTTAAGCATAAATAAAATAAGCTTGTTCTGCAGCAAACAAACCAATCAACCAGTTACTGCCGCCAAACACTTCAGTGTGGCACAGACAGATTTTATTACTGGTAGGGACAAATTCAGCTGTGTGAGAATGGCTTTGCATCAAGCCTGGAGAAATGCTAAACACAATAGCTACAGAGGGAAAGGAAAGAAGAAACTTCTGTGCTCGTGAATGACCAGTAAAGTATCCCAGATTACACATTCAGAGCAGTACAAATGAAGAGCCCAAGGGTCAAACAAAAGGGAAGCATCCCAAACTTCTTTCTGGGAAGAGACTTTAAGACTTGCACATATATGCAAGGCTGTCTGACTGCTGCTTCTGCCACCCAAGAGGAGTGTTTATGGAAAATAAAAGAGGCCAAAGTACAAGGAATAAGGGATGTTCAGAGTTGGTCTGTTAAGCACCAAAATGTTCCCCTCAAGTTCTGCAGAAATGGACCAAAAATGGCACTGATTGCCTTTGACATATGCCTAGGCAGGGTGCTGAAAGAGAACACATAGCAGAGATTTCAGATATTTCTGTCAGGAATGAAAATATTAAGAATAAGAAACCTGCTACCCACTAACCAGTGCTCAATGATTGTTATTTCAGTTAAAGCTTCTGTCCTTTCCTGCCCCTGGCAATTAGATTGTATCAGCAAAGAAAATAATGAAAAGGAAAAGGAATGTATAAATATTGCCATAAATTATAAATTGCTTTTTTCTATACAGAAGTATCTCACAATTTAACTGCTTCTTTGAGAATCACAAGGTTCAATAAAAGTCCCAGGTCTGCAAAATCTTAAAAAAGCAGTAAATGCATTAAATTTTTCAACAAAATTTGGCCTGCACTCTCAGGCTAGAGATCAACTGATAATGTACAGGGAATGGAAAAGAATCACCTTTACTAGTCAGAGTTTTCTTCTGAGGAGGAATGGTGGGTTTTTATCAATTGCTGTTCAGAGCTGTGCATCCGTTTCAGTGTTGTAACTGAAACCATCACAGAATAATCTATCCAAAATACAAGTATGTAAGACAGTAATTTTCTGGGTGGGATTTCCACATATTGAGAGATGTTTAGGCTCCCAGCAGAGTCTCTTTATTTTTCAGAAGTATCCCTCTGACCCAAGATAACACAGCCTAAACACAGCTGAGCAGTGCCTCATCAATCCCTGTGAGGCCATCCTGGGCAGCCAATTTGCCCCAGGTCTCATTCATTTCTGCCAGCCCTTAGAGGACATTTGGAAGATGAACACATCTCAAACAGCAGCTGGTGCCTAAATTGAGGCACCTTTCTTCTTTAGGATGAGCAGGACAGATTTCCAGCCTCCACTGACAGTATTGCCTGGGTGTCCAATGACCATTCCACACCACCTCATGTGCAAGCACTCACACACAAATACCTGAAGTCAGAGTTATTATTCCAAAGCTAGATCCCACACCAGTATTAGATCACATTAAAACCCCATAGTTCATAGCAGGAACTGCATCTTAGATTCAAGTGAAGGGTAACTGTGGCTCTTGAGTATTCTTGCTGTAATGCCCTTTTCATTTTGTGACCTGCCAGGAAGAGAACTGAGCTTTAGGGCCCACACTTCCACATGAGCACCAGAAAAAGGAGTGATATTTTTTCATAACAGCACTTTGAGAGTCCCAGTCTCTTTTTTTTTATCAATGTTTTATTCAGAAGTTGCCAGCAAGAGAGGCAACGTACTGATTTTATTCCATTTTGGAGAAAAGTGTGCAGCTTACAGGTCATATTTTGAAGGTAACACCATCACTGTAGATGTACATAGCTCAAGTGAAATTTCTAAAGCACCTCAGACTCTAATTTCAGATGAAAAATTGGGTTCTTTGTATCTAAGTGCTTCTGAAAATCCCCATTTGCTGATTCATTGCCTAACTTGCTTGTAAATTCTGATGAGGCTTGTCCAAGGTGACGGGCAACTTTTGAATTCTACCTTCCATCTTGTTCTCTCCTCAGCTCACTTTGGTTTTGGTCATTGATCTTTTCCATCCCTGATCCCAAACCCAAACTCATTCCTAAGGTCCATCTGTCATGAATACATCACTCTGTGATAGAGTTTGGATGATTTGCTGGTTGTTTGCTGGTTTTCTCTGTGTACAGCCAGACCCAATAGGCTGTTCCTCACAATCCTGAGCTCACTTTGCATTTTTGCTATTAAAAATTTCCCTACAGTCTTCGTACTGTGCTGTAGGTTATTTATATTTGAGTTAACCACTTAAGTACACCCAGTGAAACGGGTACCACAGCCTTTCTATGTAGATACTGAACCACAGTTTCATCCGAAAGCTAAGAAATAAAAAAGTTGATTAATAACTAGCATAAATATTTGCTAGATATTAATACAAACAATTCCTGTTTTCTTCTAGCAGTAGGACACTTGGAAAATAATCTATCATTGTTTTCTTTCTAATCACTTCTTCCAGACATGGAAACAGCAAAGAAAATGTTTTGTCTTAAGAAAATAAATCCATTTCCTCATAGCTTTCAGCTGATTTGTCTGTAACAAGAAGTGCTGCTGTTATTTGACACATCCCTGATTTAAAATGGGGGAAGGAGAGGGTGGGATAAATGAACCTATAATAGAAGACGGCACTAATAAATGAGAAATGGTTTAATCCACCAATTAAATACCAGTTTCTACCAGGTTATCTCAGGAGATGTTGGCCTGCTGCCTGTAAGCTACTTCTCAAACACCTTGTATGCCTTCGACAATACAGACAGAATGATGAAGCTTTCAAAAAGAAAATCTTTTCTGAATGTCAGCCTGGAATAATTCCCTCAGTATCTTGAACAATTTTCCAGAGCTGCAAAACAGTATACAGGAGAATTAACTCATATCTGTGCCATGATTTCCCTAGCCAGTAAATTTAAACTCTATCTCTGCATTTTAAAATGTTTTATAATAGGAAGTGAACTCCATAATTCATTATCCCTTTCTCTCCTTATATGAGTTTAAAATTCAGCTCCTGATCTTTTGTGAGGCAGATAAACAACACTGAAATTAAAACAGGATTTTTCATTATTTGAAAGAATTGCTGTATCCTTACAAGGGTTATCTGAAAATCACAAAAAAGGGCTTGTTGTTTACAAATAGTTTAGAAAATATAATATAGTCATCATATTCAGAAGAAAAGTGATATTCCACATAAATGACAAATGTCTGTTGAGAAACTACTTAAGCTGGTGCAGCCAGCTTTAGACACCAAGACACTTGCTGATGAAAAAAAAACTTATATCAAAAACTTGCTGGTTTGAAGGACTTGGAAGAGGTAGTAGAGTTATGGTTCAGATAGTTTTTGCCACTTTATCAGTAATGTTGACTTTCTTTCTTTCTTTGGAACTGCATGAGAGACAAGGATCAGAAAAGAATATGTGGCTTCTGTGATGGAAATGATTATTCCTTTCATATTAACAGAGTAGCAACCGCCTTTGTGGAAAAATAAAAAAGCAGAAGAATCACAAAACAAAACTTTTTTTTTAATGAAAACAACTTCCAGAGAAAAAAATATTATCAGATACTGAAAATGGAACAAAATTTCTGCCTTTTGAAAAAATAAAAAGAAAAATATATTTCCTGACCAGCTGTGATCAATTCAGGCACAGAGATATTGGCAAATAAAGCAATATATGGCATTACTTTGCATTATTTTCAGGAATTATACAAAGACCGTGTTAGGCCTTTTTCACAGATCTTGAAAAAAAAATGCATTATTATAACACTTAATATTAGATATAATTTTCTCTGTGTTGTATA
Organism: Sialia sialis; assembly: GCA_009812075.1. NCBI lineage: Eukaryota > Metazoa > Chordata > Aves > Passeriformes > Turdidae > Sialia > Sialia sialis. Next base: position 19,868,327 of record VRYO01001589.1, on the reverse strand, counting down.
TTGCCATAGAAGTTCTGTCTTAAAAGAAGATTTTGCCTAGTTTTGTTTAGGCTTAACAAAATATTTACCAGCAGTTACACTGAAAAATGCTAAAAGGAACAGTTAATCTTCTGTAACACATGGGATCTCTCCAGTGAGTCTGCTACTGTGAAAATACAAAGCTAACAAAATAAAGCAAATCATAATGGTAAATTTGTGCAACCACACTTTTTATATTTTCTGCATAAACTTTTTGTTTTTCCTGCACAATTAAAGCAAACAGTATTTTAGACTTTTAGGGTATTTTAAGGGGAAAACAGAAAACAGGAGTACCCAGTTTCCTCTTTAAACAAACTTTATGCAAACCCTGTCTACCAACCCTTCACCTTACCTCCCCAACAAGAATTCAAACCTAGCTGCTTATCAATAATTAAAAAATTCTATAAGGTGGTATGGCAAGACTTGTTAAAGCCTAGTTGCTGCCATGTAGTAGGCATATAAACAATAGATATCATTCTAATTTCCCTTTTGTCATGGCCCCGAAATGCTATGTGATTTTTACAAGCACAAAGTTCATGGTATTACTATTAATATAGAGCTGAATAGATCCAAATGGGCAGTGTAGTCAGCATGTAGAACCTACAGAATATGGTCAAAACAAAGTTGAACCTGAAAAATGCTATTCAGTTTATGTACAGTAGTTTCACGAATATAAGCCGCACCTTTTTCATTGAAGAATCCAGCCTAGCCCAGTGGTGCGGCTTATATTCAGGTGCGGCTTATCTATGGACAAATCCCAGCGAAACGCCAACCCGGAAGTGAGAGCCGGCCAAGCAGAGTGGCAAGTGGGAGCCGCCGGGAGCATGAGACTGCCTGGAACGGGGGCTGCAAGTGTGCGGCCCGGCCCCTGTGCCACCGGGAGCCGGTGGGAACGGGGGAGGGCCGGGAACGGGGGCTGCGCAAGGGCAGCCCCGCCCCTGTGCCACCGGGAGCCGGTGGGAACGGGGGAGGGCTGGGAATGGGGGCTGCGCAAGGGCGGCCTGGCCCCTGCCGCTGGGAAGCCGGGCTGTGTGGGGCCGGGCCAGAGCGCCCCGCCCCCTCTGCCGTGTGAGTTAAAAAAAAAGAACAAAAAAAAAAAACAAAAACGCGGCTTATATTCGGGTGCGGCTTATATATGGACAAATCCCGTGGTCTTCCCAGCTACCCGGAAGTGCGGCTTATATTCAGGTGCGGTTTATAATCGTGAAACTACTGTAAATTATATAGCTCAAACAAAGAATTTACAAACTTATGTCAAATCCCACTTGTCAACCAACTGATCCATAATGCTTAGCCATAATCTGTATGTTTCCCCTAAAGGGTAAAACATGGTGGTTGACGTGCAGAGAAACACTAAGCAGTAAATAACCTCTATTGCTTGACATGTTTTCTTCTTACACATAATATCTAAATAAATAGTAATATAAGAGTCTTATTTTCTCCAGGATTTCCCATGCAAATGAAAGAAATACATCTCTTACTTGGGTTGTTCAGAACATCCAACAGTTTTACAGCCTGCTAGCAAAGCCCAGCTCAGACTGCTGATTCAGCGAGTATTAATATTCATTAAAAGCAATAATGAAAAGACATAGCCCTGATGTAGAGGTCTGGCAGGAAGATGTGACCCCAAATGCCCTGTCTTAAGCAGGTACGTGCAGCAGCCCATGGCTCGCTGGGCACTGCAGTCAAATGTGCTGCCCGTGAAGGGCAGCGAGGGCAGGGTGAGCTCCACTGCCATCCTCGTGCCTTTCACTGTGACATCCAGCTGCAGCTTGCCATGGACTTGATAAACTGCTTCACTGGCACACTGGGGCCAAAGCCTTAAGGACTGGGGAATGAGAGGCTGGAAAGCAGAGCACAGAAAGGGACCTGGGGTTCCTGGTCGATGGCAAGTTGAACATGAGCCAGCAGTGCCCTGGCAGCCAGGAGAGCCACCCTGTCCTGGGGACATCAGGGACAGCATCACAGCCAGGCAAGGGAGGGATTGTCCTGCTCTGCTCTGGGGCAGCCTCACCTCCAGTGCTGGGGCAGTTTTGGGTGCCACAGTGTAAGAAAGGCTTTAAACTATTGCAGAGTCCAAGGGAGGCAACAAAGATGGTGCAGGGCCCTGAGGAGAAGCCGTGTGAGGAGGGGCTGAGGTCACTGGGTCTGTTCAGCCTGGAGGAGACTGAGGGGAGAGCTCACTGCAGTTACAGCTTCATTGAGAGGGGAGACAGGGACAGACACTGATCTCTGCTCTGTGGTGACAGAGACAGCACCTGAGGGAATGGCCTGAAGCTGTGTCAGGGCAGGTTTAAGTTAGACATCAGAAAATGTTTTTTCACTCAGCTGGTGGCTGGGCACTGGAACAGCTCCCCAGGCCGGCAGATACAGCACCAGCCTGGCAGAGCTCCACAAGTGTTTGCACAGCACTCTAAGGCACAGGGTTTGATTCCTGGGGATGGTGCTGCACAGGGCCAGGAGCTGGACTGGAGGACCGTTGTGGGTGCCTTCCAACTTGGCATAAGGTGTGAGTCCTTGACTCTCAGTAAGCAGGATTTAGCCTAGAGCACAGAATCCCTTTATTACACACCAGGGGATATTTGTAGGCCTGGGATATTTGTAGGCCTGGGATATTGCTAAATCATCCACTTCCCAGTAAAGATTCTTAGATGGCAAGCTAGAAGTAATTTCTCTCTGAGGGTGTCCTGAGTTTCTGCAGAAAAGTGTATAAAAAGTTTATAGTTGGGGCATCAGGGACACCAGACGTCTCTACCTTGAAGTCACAAGTTCCAGTTCCAGCTCTCTAGCATGTTTGTTTATTTTATTCACTGTCTATTTAATTTATAAACATCGTTTAGGACAAGAACAGGAATTCACTACTTACTCTTTATAGGCAAATTTGCTGTTTTTGTGTTTTCTGGCCTTTTCAGTGGGTCTCAATTTCTTTGCTGCGCAAAAAGAGGAAGTGTTTCACAGATGTCAAGATATCTCTAGTCTGGATAGTTTCCTGATGAATGGTTTTGAACTTCTTCAGCATTAAGAGCTTTGGGTGAGGGTTGACTGTGCCCAGGGTCAATTACCCCTGACACCTGATCCAGCTGAACCACAAATTAAGTGATTTCTCTTTCCTGATAATTAATAAGGTAGTATGATAAAAGTAGGTGATGCTTTTTTGCTCATTTTCATAGATACCATAGGTATATTTTGAATACCTTTGACTGAGTTTTTCAAGAAACTAGATAGCAAAGCAAAACAAAAAATCTCTGAGTTTGGTCTCAGGTCAGAGACAGAGGTGAAGGAAGGAGCATTTATCTGGGGGGGCGAACTTTACTTACCTTTGTAAGTTCATCAGCATTTCCAGATAGGAGGATTTCTGATTTTTCCTCCTCAGGTGGCACCCTAAATCCTAACTACATTCATGTTAAAAATTCAGTTGAGAAGTGTTCAGCAATCCCACGCTCCTCTGTCCCAGTTTTCTTGTTGCATACAGCTAGTACCACTTTCCTGCTTCTGCGTGAGGGCTTAAGAATAAATACTGAAAATCTGGAAGCTTTTTTTATGTTAAACATTTCCTTGGATGCAACTTTCTTTTATATTGCTGGAGTTTGACTTTTGATGCTGCTGAGAAAGACCACTATCAGCATAGACACCCAATGGGAAACTTGTTATGAAGTTTTCACTCAACCAGGAGAAAAGAAGGATTGAAAATGAAACAAAGAACAAAGAATGAGAGATAAAAGTGAATGAAGAAGTGGGACAGTTTTGTCCTTCAGAGTTCTAGAAGCTCATATCCACAGCAATAACTTATTATTGCAATGCTTGATTTTATTAGATGGTAAAAAATAATTTCCTGCAAACCTTAGCTTTTCATGGTACTGCTTCAAGAGGTCCTTAATTTCAGTTAGAAGTATAAACACTTATTCCAGTGATTGCATTGGAATGAAAAACTGAAAGAAACACGAGATTGAAAAACACAAAGTGTCTGTTAAGAATGCTCAGCTGAACTGAGAAAACAAGGTAGCATCCCTCTAGGAGAGATCACCTGATCAGTCTCTCAGTCCTTACTGTTAGCAAGATGCTGAAAGGGTCTGAAAGCAAATTTCTCCAATTCATTCCAGCTGGGTGATAAAAGTACAGCCTGCATAGAAATGTATTTTACTAATGCTCATTAAAGGAATTGAAATTAAGAATAAGGCTTTGGTCCTGCATTTAAAAAACAAACTTGAGAAATGTTTCCCATATGGAAAGCAAACTGAAAGAATTGTGCTTTGAAGAAAAAAATCCCTCCTAAACTAAACCAGGATTGTCCAGTCCTGTTCTAAACTGAGGTTAGAGGAATATTTTGTGTGCTTCTCTGAGATGAATTACTTCTAGGATTCTTTCCCCATTTTAAGTAAGAAAGGGTGGAAGACAGTCCATCTGATTTAAGTTATTTTACTGGGAATTTCTGCCATATTTTGAGCATGTTCCAAGTAGAAGTTGAGATATAAATAGCAGAATAAACAAACAGCTGCGCAAGCAAAGTTGAAAAGTCAGAGACCAACAAGATTATCAGTTGTTTCTGCAGTACTTCCAGACTGCTAACATACCAAATGTGATACCATGTGACAAATTCTTTATTGCCAGCAGCTAGATTTGGCATTTCTTCATTCCCTACTTACTCATTCCGAAGATTTTTTTCCCATATTTTCTTCCTGAAAATAGAGAAAATTATATTAAAACCACTGACAATGAAAAGCCTATGGATTTGGTCATAAATCCTGGCTTATGCTTCACATTTCACTTGCTTTCTGGTATATTTATAAATATAGGGGCAGTTATATGCTGAGAAATTAAGGTTCAGAGGTAAGATAAAATGTTCTTGCCCTTCCAAATCTACTTTTATTTAAGGCTCTGAAGTGGAAGATGTGTTTCATCCAACATTTGTGTGCAAGTACTGTTGATGATAAAATAATGAGCAGGCATAAGACTTTCTGTATCCCATATTTGATTGTGAATACTGTTCATTTGGCATTTCTTCCTAACTATAAACACAAAGAAATAGACAAGCCTGTATAATGAAACAGCTAGAATAACGAGGATGCCAGTCGTTTACTGCTCTGTACAAATGCAAATAAGTTAAAATGTATTTACTGATTGCTGAATAAATACCTGTCTTCACTGGGTTTCAATCTGAGTTTATGTCCTCTAGTTCACAGGAATTTTTTTTATTAAACTGAGTCAAAGCCTTTTGTTTTTTAATGGGCTATAGTGTACGTGACCAAAATGTTTAGATCTGTTAACATTTTCCAGAGCTCTGGTGCAGAAGATGATTTATGATTCTTACCAACAAGGACCAAAGTCTCTGCTGAAAGTACTGTGAAGAATCACATTCACTTTAATGTCATGAAATTAAGCATAAAATTGAGCTTTGTTCATTTATTTTACTGCCAGTTTCAATATTGTAGTAGCAGCATTTGAATGCATTGCATCGGTGTTCAGTCATTAATGTGCAAAGGAAGTTAGAGTGTATTTTAAAGACTCATTGCCCGAAAGTAATTTTTAAGCTGCTTTTAAATTCTTCTTCATGTTTTGACATTATTTATGTGTTTTGACTTATTCATTTTAGTGGAAATGGCCATTTTCCCTTTAAATGTGCCAGTCCTCTTTAGAATCCCAATAGTTCATTTTCTAGCTTGGGTGTAGGTCTCTGATTCAAGTTCTCATGTCAACATTGAAGTGAATATTTTTAAACAGTGCTCTTTCATTGCTCTTTTCTTGAGTGGAGGTGGCATTTGTGAATCCTGTAAGCATGATTGCAGTCTGAAATTGGACAGAGTTAATCTAGGAACATTTATTCTGCTACCATTAAACCACAGTCTCATGGGACGAGCTGAGAGGAAAGTACAGGATGCCCAAAACATTTACTATATTGGACAAGAAATTAGAGTCCTTTGAGCTTTTTCAAAGTACTTGAGATGTTTGACCTATCCATTAGTCATATTTAGTCTATGATCTCCGGAGTATCTTTTATAGGAGGTGAGCTAATAGCCACAAAAGATGGATAGTCAGCTAAAACACTTAAAGGGATATGGCCTATCAAAACAAGATGGAGTTTCTCTATATTAATAGTTTAAGTAATACAATAATATGCCAATTGCCAATCTCAATATACTGTAGGGAGGGAACGGGCATCATTATTCCCATCTGACAAAAATGATATCCAGCTTCCCAAGGTCACCCATGCCGTACATAACAGAGTTAGGAATGAAATGAAGGTCTAAGAAAACATGGCTTGTCATCAGCCAACAACAGCCTCTGTAACAAACTACTTATTATCTAAAGAGTTAAGGCATGGGGAAGGAGGGAAGCAAAGCAGTGCAGTGAAGGGACAAAGAAGCAAGATGAGGTGACTTCCCCAAGAAATTCAGTGACCAAGCCAAACTCAGAGTTCACGTACACCACTTGTAGTCATGTTCACCCCACTACCAGGACATCCACGGTACAGTGCAGAAGAATGTGATTTCCTCAGTGCTGATGTTTATAGAGCACTGAATATCCAGACCACCAGGTATTTTAGAGGACTATCTTCAGACAGTGTCAGACAAGAGCTGGAAGATGTTTCCATTACTTTACTCGAGGTCCTGTAAATATTACAATTTATCTCCGTCTCTGCACTAGTTTCCATCCCCCTTTCAGTACCAAGAGCTTTCCTCTCCCCTCAGAAAATACTGTAAATTCTCAGCTTAGTGTCCTTCACATTGCTCCTGAGACTTATTGCAAAACTCCTCTCAAAACTTTTCTTTGCCAGAACACCTTGCAGTGGTTAACAAAGAGCATGCTGTTTTTAAATTTTGCTGTACAAGTGTTAAAATGCTTGTCTTCTGCCTGTACCTAGATGTGATCCCCAGATTTATAAACACTTCATACAAGGCAATCCAGGTTAAGCAGAAGAGTGTCTGTGCACTACTGAAATACAAATATTTGTTCACATTTCTCTCTATATAAATCTGTTTAATCTAGAACATGCTCTTTGAATGTCAGTCAAATGTGAGAAGAGATTTGTGCCAAAAGCAATACTCAGAATCGTTCCTCAGCTCTTACTGAGCAGGATGTGTCACTGAGAAATGAACAGAACTTCAAGAACAACCAGTTTCCTCAGGTAACAGAAACCTTGCAGAAAGAATCAGTATGAGGTCTGCTCAGACTTGTCAGGAGAGCATTCTTTTTTTTTTTAGTAGAAATGGTAATATCAACAGTAAGTATAGATTTTTACTGGTATGTTACTCGTGGTACTGGAACTAATAAGTAGAATTAAGAGGAAATTAAGTTTTCTTAAACATTTTAAAAGTTATTTCAAATATTTTATACTTTTCATATAGCCATGCTTACTGTCTGGGTTTATTTTATTTACAACAGCTAAGATAAGATATCTTCAAAATGATGATTCTTATCATAATTATATATGTACCAGGATTCTTGTTTTGTAGACACAGAGTAGGTTAAAATTTATAAATGCAGAAATGTTTTTGTTCTTCAGTGCATAATTTTGGTCCTAAATATTGAAAATAAACACACAGTTTGACCTCTTATTATAAAAATAAAATTACGAAACCAAAGTTATCATGACCTCTTTCTCTAGAGATATGATTGACATTATCAGGCAGAAAAACTTTCTAATAATGTGGATACATCTTAACTTTGGGATAGCTAAAATCCATTTATAAAATTTTTCTTTATTTTACAACAGGTGCAACAGAATGGAGAATCTAGTGTAGACTTTTAATGCTCATATAGAAATCGAGCAAAAATCTTGAGATTTGCTAACTGAAAGATTTTCTCATCTTCCATAATTTAAAATATTTATTACTGTAATATTATATTTTATTCTACCTGAATGTCTGACGCTCACGTATCTGTGTGAGACAAGATGATGTACCTCATGAAAAAGCAAACCTTAATATTTTGTTCAAAACAAAAGCATGTCATGCCTGGGAAAGGGAGGCTTTTTCTTCTCAACTTTTAGTATCATAACATTCACAGGAATGAGCCGCTTTCCACAGGGCTTTGATTACCTGGGGTGAGCAGGGGATGCAGTGGCTGACATGGATATCACTACCCTGAGCTCTTCAGCTATTATCTCTTCTCAACAAACGCCAATCTCTACCCAGATTAGGATTTTCTAAATCTCTTTTTCTATATGTTGCAGTAAATAGTCTGAGACAATTAAAGGAAACAGAATTATAGATTTTATTTACTTTCACTCATCTTGTAACATACATTCAGCTCAGCTTAAATCACGCACTCAAGCTGAGCTGCCTGTTTTGCATGCTGATCTGACAGTTGTCAGCAACAAGCTGAACAGAAATCAAACCCAGTATCTCCATATTTGAGCAACTGTTACTATAAATAATTGAAGGAGTGCAGCCTCTTAGAGAATTACTATATATTGAAGGTATGGATGCTGTACCTCTAAAGTGCTGCTTGTAGACAAATGGAAGACAGAACACATCAATGTAACAAACAAGACAGAAAGAAGAAATGAGACATAAAATTTTCACAGTTCATATAAATATTTAAATGCCACCTATAGTGAGAATTGCCAATAACAAGGTTAAAATCAGCAGCATTTCCAGGAAGAAGCTCTGATAAATTTTGGAGGAAACTTTCACCCTGTGTCTTGTCCCTTGCTCAAGTTAATCTGAAGTCCCAAGATGAAAAGCAACCTAAAGGATTCCACCTTCTTGTTTCAAACAATAACAGGGCATTTTTGGTGCTTATAATTTGGTCTCAGTTGACTTGAAAATTGCTCCAGGCCACCAAGAAGTATTTAAAGTTGATACTACAAAAATACACAAATTTTGCGACATCTGCTTCTCAATTTGATTGTATTGCATAGTTCGTTTTTCTCCATCCTCAGGCACTAACACGAACTTTTCAGGTCTGACAACACAATGTACCTTTTCAGGTTATAGCATCTACTTCACAACCTTTTGGTCAAAGTTCTTTTGAAAGAACTTCAGTTCTTTTATTATATTTCAAATAAGGAGGAATCTTTAGGGAAATAAGGAAGCATAGATAACATGGGCTGTCTCAGCCATCTGTCTGAATAAGAGCAATTCAAAGGCGAGCAGTGCTAATAAAATAGGAGAATGAAACACTAAAAAGGACCATTGAAAAGTGGAACAGAGAATAATAGCTTTGTTTTTTAAAGCCAGCAAGGGGCTTGCATGTTGAAAGTGTATAATGTCAAATGAGCCACATGAAATAAGTATTTGTCATTGGCTAACACTGAGTAATCCTGAAAGCAATTTTCAATTAACTGGTCATGCTACACGTATCTGAGGTTTTGTTTCATAATCAATCATGAAGAAGTGTTATTTGCCTACTGTTTGTGAGCCAGATGGTCCCAATACTTGTTTTAAAACTAAAATATGATTTTAAAAAGGAAGGGATGCAATGGCCAAACTTGATTCCCGCTGCAAAAAAAAAATAAAAAATAAAAAAAAAATAAAAAAAAATAAAAGAATAAAAGAAGCCTGTTGACTCTGTTAACATAAAATTTCAAAATATTTTGAAGATAAAAATTAGAGATGTTGGCATCTAACAGCAGAAAGAAACATGGCATTATCCTCCTGAGCCAATTCCATGGTTACTTTTATAAAGAAAATTATTTCATTCTTGTTAATTACTCCAGACTATGCAAGTTGGAAGAGGCAAGTAAAGTGGTATGTAAAGGAATGCATGCAGACAGTCTGGATTCCCTCTTTGTATGCTGAAAGATGGTCAACAGTCCCCTAAACTAGCATTTATATTACATCATTTGGTGTCTTTTAGCATGTGTCTCAAAGTGTTTTTTCTCTTAGGGAACCAAAATTTCACTCCTCTGCCACCTAGAACACCTTTGCAATGATGCTCCAAGGCCTTTTATTGCCCAGCTCTCCATGAGCCAGAAATTTTATGGAAAAAGATAACAAACTTGATGAAAGGTCTGGAGTACAAGCCTGATGAGGCTCGTAATTTGAGGGAAGTCAATAGCAGTGCCTCTTTTTAGTGGTGCTGCAGGTCACATACTGCCCCCAGCAGCTGTCTCAGCAGCACACTGAACACTCTCACTTGCTGTGTGCTTTTGGGAACTTTTTTCAACCAGTCTTCAACCAGGAAGTCAGAAATAGCATCAGACAGTGATGACTTAGAATCACTGAGCTAACCAGTAGGAGAACATCTTTGCTAAAGAATGTTAACTAACTTGTAAGGCCCTTCTACACTCTCTTTTGCTAATCTTTGTTAAAGTCAGCTTCAGACATTTAGCAGGTGATGTCAACCAAGTGCATTGACACCAAGGTGAGCGGAAGGGTGGTGCTAACAGAGACTAGACCTGTTTCAAAGGGAGCTGAACCCTGTGAAACCAAGAAAGCAATTCCCCAGGCAGTGCTAATGGATGAAGGACATGCCTGCATCCCAGTACATCCTGTGATTGAAACCCTCCTGCTAACTAATGTCCTGCTAATTAAATAGGATGCAGTAAGTTTACTGCCGTGGTTATTATGTATCAGATAGATATCACTTACCTCAAAACTTGTGCAAGAATTTCAAAGTACTGGCAAAAGTGTAGTTGGCATTCAAGCAATATAGGAGGAGCACAGGAAATGCACATTGTGTTGGGCTGGAAAAGCTTTTGTGGTAGAACAGGAATAGACATTTCCTCTCAACCCTGCCTGCACTCACCAAAGGCATGGGCTGCACACCTCAGTAATTTTGGTTACTGTGTATTGTTCTTCAGCTGGTGGGCAGCACATCAGTGATGTGTCTGATGGAACTAACAGGTAATACACAGGTAAATGCAAACAGGTAAATACAGGAGCCTGGTGCATCCACTCACACCTGCTGGGACATCTCCAGGCAGGACTCAAGGACTGCTTTACAGAAACCACCTTGCTGATATGTTTCATTCCCCATTCTGTGCAGTTTTCTACAGCTACCACTAAGAAATGCCAGCAGAATTTGGGAGATGGAAGGAAAAGCAGTGTCTGCATTCCTGATATCCCTGAGAACAGTAGTCACTTGCTTATCTTCTGCTGTTAGCTGTCACCACAGATTCTCTTAAGCAACTTTGCAGGGAAAGAGCAGAAAATCTGACTTGTCTCACCTCATAAAATAGCAGGTCCTTGTCTCCTAACTTCTGTCCATGGTCACAGACAGAGAATATTTGATAAGAGTTAGCCAGTAATCTTCTGAGAGATAAGGATTCCCTGCTGCAACTGGGTATTGCAGGGGTTTCAGTGGCAGAAGAGGATCTCATCTGCTTTGCCTCCCCTATTTTTCCATCTTCCAAGAATGGAGCCATAAAAATAACTTTGGATGCTTACAAAAATCCTTTGAGCATTTCTGGGAGTCAATGGCTGACATGATCCAAGACTCTGTGAAGAAGAGAGAAAGTGTTTCCTGGGGTGATGTCAATCAAATACCTTTAGAAATAGCAGCTTTAGCTCATGGCCAGCGTGTGCACAAAGTCTGTGTCGATGGCCCACTTAGATGGGGTTCATTGTTCAAGGTTGTCACACACCTTTCTCCTCTTTTTTTAGACAAACCAAGTCTGAACAATTGATACACTTCTCTTGTAAATACAGAATGGCATCTATTGAGGCATCATTGATGAATGTAAGGGACTTCTTTCTCTTCACATCCAAAGGTATATAAAGCAATGATAGAAAAGATTATGCTATATATATTTAAAAAAAAAAAAGTAGAAAAAACAGTTGGAAAAAATATTTATAAGGCTGTTTAGGAGCTTGACCTTCATGAAGTTCAGTCCTAGCTCTGCTGAATAATTTCTTTTAGGTCATGAAGAATTCTACATTTCATACTGAATGACAACTCTCTTCCATCTAGCCGTTTACATTATTTTCAGAGAAATAACTTAAAGGGTTCTTAGGAATAGAAGCTTATTCTATGTGCATTTACTAAGTCAATTAAATACACTATACTCATGAAAAAATATATTTGCAAATTTTGTATATGTACATGTATGTGTATATGTATAAGGATATGCAAATATTAAATAGATATAATAAATAAAAATCAACACTCTATTTCATGACGGGTATTCCAGTCAGAACACTCTAATACTCTGCCTTTCTTAAACTCTCCACTTTCAACTCAAAGGAGAAATGGAATTGCATTTCTTTTCAATTGCAAAGCTTATTCAGCACCTTTGGTTCCAGAGATGGGATTGGTACTTTGTCAGAGCAGTAATTTAATGCAGATCCACACACAGAAGTTCAGAATAAAAATGCTCCATCAACAATGCATTATTCCCTCCTCCTGCAGTGTAACTGCTCTTCAATTTGCTGAAACCTGAAGGTGATTCACTGGGAAAAGAGAAAAAAATCATCTTGTCTTGAGTTATTCATGACCCCAAAGATATAGGGACGAATCCAAAGGGGGCTTAAGGACCTAAAACAGTCATTGGAAAGGCTGAGCTACAAAGATACAAAAGTACAGCAGTGTAGTCACTTAAATTGAGATTATTTATATCCCCTCTGTGGCAAGAAGGACATGTAAGTGTGTTGAAAGGCTGCAATAGTCCTAATTGTGTATTCTTTGAACTTGACTAACTATATTAAATATTCATATTTCATATCTCCTATTTGAATTTAACCTGATAAGCTATATGGTTTATTTTTCAGCCAGTAGGCTTCATTATTTACAAAAAGAATCTTCACGGAATTTACTCTTTCTACATTAGCTGAGCATCTTGCTCCATAATTCTCAGAGAAACATGTGTACATGCATAGATGTCAGCTTGTAATGAATTAATTTTTTTTTTGGTAGTATGAATCAAAAAATGCAACCTAGGAGAAGGATATATATGGTTATTTCAGGGCCTTGATTAAGGAAAGGTGCTTTACTGTATATTTGCTCCATAACAGGCTTGCATAGCAGAAGGGCTGCCCAAACAATTGTGAGAAACTCAGTTGTGAGAAACCTGTATTTCCCTCCCTCCCCACTCTCCTAATGCTCTCCCTGCCTGAACATATCTGGATATAAATTCTGCATTGTGACATAGCCTCTCAACAGATTTTCCCAAAGGAGACCTTGTTCCTGTGTTTAAATCCTCTCACTGGGTGTGCGTGTTTAGCTTAAGATTGTTAAATCCCTAGCTGAAGAGAATTTGTGTCTGGCTCACATCACTGCTCGTCAGGAGGCTTGAACTCACACTCATGTTAGTCAACTCATCTTTTTTTGCAGGCCTTTCCAAGGTCCTTCCAGCCTGAATCCCTTGCCTGACCCTTCTGCCATCACAAATGTTGCCCTCCAAGACAACTTTTTTAGGAGATTCCTCAGAAACCACACTGCCCCATGGAGGCATGATGCCAACTTATTCTGTCACCACTCATTATGAGAAGTGGCAGCACAGAATTTGGAAGACACTTTATCCACACACATTATTCAGGGACCAGAAACATATGGCTTTGGGAAGAAAAGCAGTTCTTCATCTCCTCCTGTGCCTGGATCACTGGGTTGGGAAGGGTTAGGAAGGCAGCCACCCCATATTGCAGGCTGGGTCCAAGCCCTCTCTTCCCTCTACAGTAAACTGAACTCCTCTGGGATGAGACTTAGCACCTTATGGAAATGTTGATCTCCTGGGCCAAGAACTCAACAGAAAAAGGCCCAGATTCAGCACTCTGCTGGAAATGTGGTATCAAGTAGAACCTACTCACAAAAGTTAATATTTTCCAAGGTTAGATGGCACAGCAGATGCTTGTGTGCACCTTCCATTGAAGATAGATTAAGGGGCTTATGAAAAGGAGAGTGACAGAACCACTGTGAGAGCTCCCCAACTCAGACAGTCCCTCTGTAAAAAGTACCCTAACAAAATCCACTCGGAGTTAGATGAAGTTTGGTCCTGTACTTCTAGTCTGAGAATGTATTCAAAACACCTCATAGAGCCTGTGTACCCACTTGACTCTGCAGCCAAATTAGTATCATCAAGTACAGTAATTTCACGTGTATAAGGAGCACCCTTTTGACTGAAATTTTGATTTGAACCTGGAAGTGCGCCTTATAGGCCGATGCGCCTTATATATGGACAGAGTTCAGAAATTTGCCAACCCAGAGGTGCGAGCCGGGCCGAGCCGCAGCGGTGCGGGGATTCTGGGAGCCAGATCCTCACTGCAAAAAAAAACTGCGTCTTATACGCCAATGCGCCTTATAGATGGACAAAGTGCAGAGAGCTGCCAACAGCCCGAAAGTGCGCCTTATATGCCAGTGCATCTTATATGTGGGAAATTACTGTAACTTTTTCTGTGAGTTCTGCATTTGAATCATAACAGACGTGTGTCCAATTCCAGAGTGCCACTGAGGAGTAGCAAGGGGGCAAGTTTTGGCCAGATTATTTTCAGGATGTGTCTCTTGTGTGCTGAAAAGAATGACAAAGGTGTCTGAGGATCTGTTTTTCCTTCCAGGATCTTCAGGCCACCTAAACTTCTATCACCACCAGTATTTGGAAAACTGGATTGCAGGACACTGGATGCAGTGGATTGCATAGAATTGGGCGGCAGTGGGAGGAGCGAGTATGAGTAGCAGACTGAGAGGCTACAACACAATTAGGGACAGTAGCAGGGTTATGGACAAGCAAACGCAGACTGGTCAAGTGCTGTCACCTTTGATACCTTCAAGATGCCTACATGATCCTACTGTCCCACTGAAACATCTTTTTTATCACTATTTTTTTTTTTTTTTGCTGTTTGTTGGCAAGTTTTCAACAGAAGGATGAGTATTAGGTGAGGGCTGGCCTAGAAGCTAATTTTTGAAACCACTGTGGCTGAAGGCAAAGTCAGACTTGGCTTTCCTGCTTCCTAGGGGAGCAGTGGAAGCATTAGACTATTAGTTACAGTTATATATTGGAGAAAGACTGCAGCCAGCTTCCCCCTTTTCCCTGTCTTACCCACAAAGCTGTGACCGAACTGTCAGAGAGAGTCCAATACAGTTCACATAGCTTCAGTGTATCCTGTAATTGAACTTCAAGCATTTGGGAAAGACAGGCAGATCCATAGTAGCTACAAGGTTGGTAAAATGAGGCTGGATATGAAACCACTTGAAACCCCCTCAAAACCCATCACACTACACATCTACTGCTAGAAGATATTATCAGGCAAAGTTCAGTATTCTAGGTACATACACGGGGAAAATTTAATCACCATTAAGCCTGTGATAGATGACAGTTTTAATGGTTTAATTACAGTTAGTACAGCAGCTTTATTGGTAAGTCACACGCTGTTCACAAAACAAATTAAAGAAAAATGCTCTGTGAGCCATCGACCCTCCTGAAAATCCCATGATGTGATCCTTTATTTTTAGTACTGTCTTTATTGTCCCTAATATAAATAGAGTTGTTTTCATATAGGTTCCAGAATAACACAGTTATAGACCAAATGACAAGTTTGAGTTTACCTCAAGCAGTAACATTAAAGATGGACAATTCACTAGAAAACACAGGGAAAAATACACAAAGAAATTAAAGTCAACATTTTATTTGTGCTGAGGTAGCTTGCCTTATTGTGGAATAGTCAGCTATTTGAAGTTTGTATAGTGGCATTTTTCAGTTTTATTGAGATTTTAAACAATAGGAACAAGGAAACAGCAAGCAGCATCATTTACAGGTCAGAGCATATCCAGATTACACAGAGGCAGCAGCAAATGCCAGCAGTCAGAGTCTGAGCAGCTGCACAGAACTCAGAAGCTCCATCAGTCACACGAGCACTGCGAGTTGTGCAAGCACCAGGAAAGTGATGCTAAAAAGGTGACTGGGAGAGGGGAATTTGTGATTTCATGTGAGCCCTCTCTCACTAACCAGAAGGATGCTTGCCAGTAGTGAAAGGTGGATTATTAGATGGAGAACTGGGTACTGGCAGCAGGTTCTCCTGGTGAATGGATCAGATCCATCACTGCTGCCCTCCTCACACAATACATGGATCAAAGATGGGCTGCACAGCTCTGCTGGCCACAGGAATGGGAAGGTGCTGCTGGGTCTCTTCAGGTGCTAAGGAAGGTTTTGCCTGAGTTTATGGTCAGGTTCACAGATGGGACCTAAAAGAGGCCTAAAGATGCTCTATGAGGAGCCTCAAAACAAACACACTTTTAAAACAGAGAGTTGATATCTAAACAATTAAGAACCCTATGTATCTTGGAGCTTCTATGACTTACTAGAGGAGGAGAAAAAATTAAAGAAAACAAACAAAAAAAGTACCAAATTTGAACTTGTTGCTTAGCATTATGCTTTGTGCAAAGGAAATTTTGCAGTTTATACTAATTTAGTAGAATTAGCATCCACAGTATCTAAGCAGTAGGACAAGCATATGCAATTATATCTGACTGCAGAATAAGAGCACACAATCATTTTTTGCTCTCTTCTTTATTTTACAGAAACAGCTGCAATTTTTTTTTAAGGGCTAGTGAATTTTTTCTGTTTGGAAAATGAAATTAATGGGTACAAATGAGCCATAACATGACTTTCATAACTTTTTCCTCAGTGTAAGCTACAAAGAACAAATATTTAAATGTTCTTTAGATCTCTGGTAATAATTCTGGATAAAACAGATGGAGATGATAAAGTTTACTTTCAAAATTTAGATGTAAGCATTGCTATGTGTCTAAAACCTCCTCTACTCTTTAAAAACATCTCTTCATTCAGGTGCATTACAAAAACAAACTTGCTTATTCATGTAAATTTGCATATCAAACAGTTCATGATTGCTTTAGAAGAACTATTGGGTTTTATTTGCAAATTATAGCTATAAATGTAGATGAATTCTTAAAAAGAGATATTGCCATTCCCTAAGGCTAATTCTAAAATAAAATAACAAATGATGGAACAATTTTTGAAAGGTTAAGGAGTCAAATGAGTTTGATCACACATTTGAAAATCCACACTTAGACTCCTGCTTTGGAAACTGAATTGGAAATTTCCCTAAACTTACAGCAATTACTGATTTCTTTTAGACTACAACTTTTTGGTATTTTTGAATACATGCTTTTAATCCATACCTGAATGAAGAAATTCTTTGATGAGAAACAGTGAAGAAAAGATGTAGCATGTCCAGATTTTAAACCTCATAATTTATTCTACTTATTAATAACACTTATCCTACAATATCCATTTCTCTGAAAGCAATGATACTTTCAGAACTCAGGCATCTTTTAAAGCTCTGGATGCAGTCAGTGGGTTTTGCACGGGAATTATCTGAAGGATTCCAAGGGAATTCCAAGGTGCTGGTGAGTGTAACAAAAGTGCTGAGTAACTTGTCAACATACCCAAAACCATCCAGTCCATCACCATCCCTGCAGGACAGGCCTTTGTGAATTAATTACTAGAACCTCACTCCAGATTTCAAGATCAAAAGTGCCATCAGTATCCACACACACACACACACACACACACACACTGTAGCTGCTGTCATTACTTGCTTTGTTATTGCACTCAATATTGGGGAAAAAACAAATCAAACCAAACCAAAAAAACAGCTACAAATTATGTAAGTTGGGAAGTTGGCAGAACACTACTCATAGGTGCACTGCCATCTTCTGGGAGATTTTATCCAATTTTTAGTCAGATGCATTTGTCACTTAGTCCAGTCTCTGTCCAGTGAGTGAAGATGCTGATTTCCAGCTAGCTTCCAGTACAGCTAAAAGCTTTGTGTTTTGATTTTATGATCTCTTGCTTGAGTCAGCACCAAAAATAATCATAGTCACAAACTGGAGTTATGAGCACTAATGCATCAGACTGCTCAGAAAAATCTCTCTCATGGCCACAGAAGTCAAGAGATCACTATAAAACATTACTTTCAAACAAAGTGTTTAGAATTTTTAACTTGTGGATCTCCTATCCTATAAATCAAAGAAAAACATAAGAAAGTATTTGGGTTTCACATCCAGTCAGAGATTCATTATGACTTTGAGACATTTTATCTGATGTTTAAATAATTGAAATTGATGCATAGTGACCCTCTGGAGCATGATGTTAATATACATTCTTGGACATATCAGTTGGAAATCAGCTTCATGAAGGGGTGTGTGCCTCTAAAAATATTTTTATACTGCTAATAAAAAGTCTGGATGTCCCAGATAAAAAGCAAACACTCCGGTCCTTTGAAACATTTTTTTTTTCTCAAAATAATTCTGTTCTCTTTTTTAAAGAATGTAGAAAAACACTGCCCAAAATCTCTTGCAGAAATCACATTAATCTTTAAAATTTTTGAAGTTAATGTGTGCCAAGTCTCCACTGCCCTTTACTAGGCAGGCTACTGTCAGTCCTGCAGTCGAGATGTAAGGAAATAGAGAAAAGAAAAATTTACCCCTTCCTATCGAGTAAGTAAATGTTATTAAGTGAAACAACCTTTGTAACAAACTTAATATATCCATTTTACTGAGCCTCAAAACCCTTTAGTAACAATATATCTTACTGCTTATATTGATAAGCAATGGACACGCCAGTTACTATAAGTAATACCAAAGAAAAATAAAAAATGTATTATGGTGTGATTGGTTTATAATCACCAAACTCATACCCCTTCTGCTCTATCTCCTTTAGTCCTAGGCTGGCTGTGCAGCAGGTGAGGAGTTAGAAGGGCTGCCTTTAGCTAGTGCTGAATCTCACATCTGCATTTCAGGCTAACGAGCCATTCCCAAGGCAGTTTATCACTTACTGCACTCAGACTCTCAGTCACTCCAACAGGAATTGCACTCACCAAAACAGTTTTTAAAGGAAATGCCTTGTCCTGAAGTGAAATGAAATGTAGCAGCTAGCACAGCTATAAATGCTGGTGAGCTCAGGACGATGCAAAGATCCCAGCGGGGTCAGTGACTCCTCTCTGCCACCACCTCACCACTGCTCAGGCTCTGACCAGGAACAAGGTTTCATTTGTTCAGTGGCTGTCTGCTGCCAGCTGCTTTTTCCATGTCTCCACTAACTCTGACCTCCAGGGAAGCCCAGCTGGGGTCTCTGCCCTGTGTTTGGAGGGCAAAAGTAAATTACAGTCAATTAGGCTGCAATGATGGTGCCTAATGAAGGCATCCCAGTCATGAACCTTCAGATTTTCTGTGACCAAGAATATCTGTGATGTTCAGAGGTGTCAACCAGAGGTATGTTCCAACCACTGCTTAGTCAGCAGCTTACTTTGACCATTTTGTTCCCAAAAATGGGAGTCTCTAGGAAGTTCACAAGGATGAGTGTTAACTAATGGAAAAGGTTGCCAGATCCAAATAGCAAACTCTTATAAAAATACCTTCTTATTCTCTGTTATCTACCCAGTCAAAAGAACCTTGCAAAGAATGGCAGTCACTGGGCATAAAGAGAAGTTCACTGATAATATCAGGAATTAAATCCAACATTAGGGTTTCCAAGGAAAGCTTATGCACACAAACAGGAATTCACTGAAGGAGGCATGTTTCCCTGAACAGTTATTCTGTGCCATAAATATCCTCCAGAAAAATTAGAACTGACAGTTACAGTTGAGAGGTACCAAAGTTTGATTTGGGGATGGAAGAGGACTGAGAGGAGTGGATTGTGATGCACAGAAATGAAATTATTATCTAAGTGTCCATGCTCACTCATGTCAAATAAAAATGAGACAATTCAATTTGAAACTGGGACCAGATGTGTTTCCAAGATCCAAGAAGGTTTCCAGGGCTGCAGATGAATGGAAATAATTTGCTGACCGGATAAAATCAATCCATAGGTTTTTTTCAAAGCTAGCTGTCACAAAGTAACAAAGTAAACAGAAATAGTATTTTTCTAATGCTGATAGAGTGCTGCTCTCCACACTCTCCCTGGGGGGAAAAAAAAACAAACAAACCTGAAAAAAAAAGGATTAAAAGGATTTAGAGACAAATTTCATTAAAAGAGGGATATAAAAGTGTAGTAGATCTGGTGTTGTTTTCCAGACAGTATTACAGTAAGCCATAAT
The DNA here is from genome assembly GCA_009812075.1 of Sialia sialis. NCBI lineage: Eukaryota > Metazoa > Chordata > Aves > Passeriformes > Turdidae > Sialia > Sialia sialis. The sequence continues at coordinate 19,848,381 of VRYO01001589.1, read as the reverse complement.
GCCCTTCCCCTGGAGAGGCCAACATGTCCTTTGGGACAGCTCCAATATTCTCCTCTGTTGAGAGAAGATGCAGAAACCATGATGGCCTAGAACACAGTTCCTTTCCAAAACCAAATTTACAAACACTTCCCTTCCACAGGGATGAGAAACAGAAGGGCTGGGGTGGTGTGCAGTATAGGGATTATTAAAATGAGCAGAGCTGTGACTGCTTGGGCTCCTCGCCCTTCTTGGCTTCAACAGTAAATCTGTGATGGTCTTTGTACCAACAGTGAAATTCAAGCCCTTTTTCTACTGTAGATGGCAGCTAACAAAAAAAGTTCTGAAAAGACTACAGTTTGTAAAATAAGTGAAAATTGATTTCCTTGTCCATGTAGACAATTAACTCCTAATATCATTCTTTGGCTCCAGACAACATGTGCCACTCTGAAGAGTTTACAGGGGAAGAAGCGATTGAACAGCTCTCTCCGTCACTCCAGGACCTCTGCCCTTGCACCCTGCCCTCCTCCCAGCTCCAGCCTGGCACAGGTTTTATCCTGGGCTTCCCAAACCCACCCACCAGCTCTCCAGTGAGACCTCCTCTGGCTGGGAACCGCACAGTGACCTCCAAAGAACAAACACAGAGCTCATTCCCATTCCCAGACTTCTCCTTCCCCCTCCTCCTGCCAGAGGGCTCAGGCTGGGCTGTAGATTCTGTTTTTCTTCCAGCCCAAGCCCATTTGAAATCCATAGACATAGACATCTCTCTGTCCTTCACAGCCACCACAGCTTCAGATTTCTAGTGTGCTTCTATTTTTATGGAAGGGTCAGGAAAAAATAAAGATGCTTTGATTCAATTATTCTGAATTATTCTAATGCCTACAGTATTTATTAAACATGCACATTTATTTGGCACACAATGAAAATTCTGGGGTTTAAGAATTATTTGATCACCATCTGAATATGTCAAGAGATGAAAATGAAGCATCAAAAATCATTAGATAGCTAAGTATAAGAAGAAGTATATTTTTTTGCTCGCATTTGACATTATATTGTAAATGGCTTTCTAATATTCATTAATGAAAAAGTTTTATGACTGAGTAGGAATGGATGCTGAAAAAAATAGTTGTTTCTTTACACCTTCAGAAATTGGAAATATTATTTTAAATGTTTACAAACGCATGGACAGGAATACAGTTTCACAGTTTCTAGTGAAATAATCTAGAACAAAACTGATTGCTCACTTTCCCACAGGAAGAAATCCTTAAGATTCACCCATGCTCCCTTTCCTGCATGATTAACAGATACTTCTGAACCAACAAGCGATGACCTCCAGTAACCATTCACAAGGGGCTGAAGTCATAAATAGACACAGCCTTAAAAATATTTATCCAAAAGAAAAACAACTCTCAAATCAGCTAGGTTTTCTTGGGACATATTAAGATATAAGGATTGACTCTTCCCACAGCTTAGAGCCTTTGTGGTTTCGTAGATAATCCAAGCAAGAAAAGCAGTAAAAGATCTAATAACTAAGAAAAAAAAATCAGATATAGTTATAAATATCTATGTTGGTAATGAATATAAGCTGGTTATATTTCACTGACAGCAAAACATAAAATTGCAGAGAAGCTTCGTCATGACTTTCAAACAGTAGCACAGATTGCATTACTAAGCTCAGATCTCAACATTAACAGAAAACTCATTTGTATCAGCAACAAAGTCTATATCATATAAATATCTATTAATAATAAGCTACTACACCAAAAGCATGGGTAAATACCGCAAAAGACTATAAATAAAAAAGACTGCATATAAGTGCCCAAACAAGCAATGCTGGAAGTTAAACCTTGTTAATGCCTTAATGAAACAAAAGTTACCTTCTACCAGCACAACAGTCTCTAAAAGTTAGGAAGCACCTGGAAATGCCTATTGTGGGTAGCAGCTGTCCTCCAAAGAGGAAATCCATCCCCAGAAGCTGCATTCCAAGCAGATCCGTTTTTTTCAGTTTTTCCCTTAATTTTATGATTGTTGTGGTGGCAAAACAGAGTTCAAAGGTTCGCACTGCCCCGTTAAGTCACTCTAGGTTTCATCCTGTTGCCAGTAACTCACATGTCAGGGTTACTGGCTCTTTTCTCCTTTATCAAAGCGAAGCAGGATGCACATCTGCACAGCCAGGGACTCTGAGTGCTGCCTCAGTTTGGTTTGACAGAAAAGGGGAAAAGAGCAGGGGGAGGTTTTGGGACCTATTTGAAATAGCTTCCTCCCCAATTAAGAGCCATGCATGTATCCCAGCTCAGCTGGAAACAAACTAATCAAGAAAACTGGCCAGGCTCAGAGAGGTACAACAGCATTTACAGTGTGATTCACAGATTAAATACTTGTTGGTGGGACACAGAGATGGAATTTATTTCACTGCTGCTTGTGGAAAGAGATAAACAGAGAGGCAAAGGACAGAAGAGTAAGACTGTCATGTCGCTGACTCTCCTATTCACATGAACTTCACAAACTTTAGAGGCTGCTTGAAGCTTCAACCATGGATCTTGAAGCTTTCTAGTACTTAAGATAATTAGGCAGCACAGGTGACATCAGATGTTAAATACAAGAAGATTTCATCATTCATGCAGTGAATGATGAAGCTCTGCAAACCACAGATGTCTGGCATCTATTCAGGAATTAATTGAAGCATTTTGTTCAAAATCACAGGAGACTCTGTGCAAAGTTTAATGATTATGTAGCTGGCACTATTCAAGCACATTCATGAACTGGCTGACGAACATGTCAAATGATGTAAGACACATGAATGTAAGAAAAACATAACAAAGAAAGCTAGATCCTGACTTTAAAATGAAAGTGGTTATATTGCATATCCTTGAAACTAGATTTGGACTAAGTTCAGTGCTTAGAAGTACTTTAAAAAGTAACAATGCCTCTAAGGAAAGAATTGAACTCTTAAGGATAAAATATGGCTATATTTCTGGTATCAGCACACTGAATCAAATAATATCTGACAAATAAAGAAAGCATGGAAAAAAACCTGTCTGTCCTGACTAAGGAAAAAGAGATTTAGCAGAACTAAATGGAGTCAAGGGGTTAAGGATAAGGGTTCAAAACACTTGAGTGGATAAAAAATGCAAACTGACGTATTCAAAAGAGCCCAGGGAAATTAGACTTTTGTATTCAAACACTGTCAGAAAACAAATTTTTCTGTTGCCATGGAAATTGAAACAAAACCAAAACCCATTGACAATCACAATGGGAGGACAGGATTTTGAAATTTCCTCTGGAAGAAAGTTTCCAGGGCGAAAACAATTCATTCAGAGCCTTAAAAATACATTGTTTCTGGCAGATGAAACATGCCCAGGTAAGGCTCAGGATTTCCTTTCAGTAGTCCAGCTCACCTCTACTTACATAATTAAAATGTTAATAGCTATATAATAACAAATAAACTATTAAAAAATCTCAGTACTACTTCCAAATATGTGCATGATAAATTGAACAGATTAAAAAGAAGGGGAATACACTTTAACTTTTAAAATCAGAGAAGAAATAGAATTATTAGCAATCCTTACAACTGTGCTGAAAGCAAGACAAACCAAGTGTGTGTAGTGCTCACAATCATTTATACCAAGAAAAATTTGGCAAATACATTGAAGTTTGCTAGTAGACATGGAATTTGCTCTCATGGCAGATTTTCCCTGTGTCTCCATCATGCTCTCAAGGACCATTTTACTGATTAAAATGTTATTTCACTTTTTATTGACATGTATTCCCACTTTTATCCTCAAAAGTCCTTCTTCCTTTTCCATGGGAAAATACTGACCCATACCACCAAGTATATGAACCCCCTCCTTTGAGTCCAAGACAGAGTCACAACAGTGATGCAATGTACAAGGCTGGGTCCCATCATCCAACTGTTTTATCCTTGGCACATCCCAAGTTCCGAGGCCAGGACTACCTCTGGACATAGGTGGGTAGCCCAGTGAAGCTGAGTCAGAATCTCAGTGGAGTGCATTTTCCTATCCCAAATAAACTGAAAAATTATGCAAGTCACAGGTCAGACTCAATGGTCCTGGTCAGAGGTCTTTTCCAACCTCACTGATTTTGCAATTCTGTAATTTGGACTGCTACCACAAGTATGGAGTTAGTTTAAAAAGAGCTGGGTCTCCATCAAGAAGACAGTGATCCAGGGCCCTTTTCAGCTTCTCAGGCTCACATCTCCCTTCTCCCACTCAGCAGAGAATTACTAGTATTATTCTAAACTCAGGTCATTGAAGCAATCTGCTCTACCTTTACAGAGATTTGCACCAGCATGACTGAGACAGTGAGCAGCTGGAGCTGGGGCTGAGCAAGGGGCCACAGGCAAACAGGAGGAATTCTGGAGCCATTTCCACCATCAGCCCTTCATCTTCATTCTCCTTGACTTGAGCTTTGTGCCCTAAAGAGTACAAGGGGAAAAAAAAACAAGCCTAAACTTCTCTTGCAAAAGGCTTTCATATACAATAAGATTTCTCTAACTGGCCAAGCCTTCTCTTCTCTAGACTAAATAGCATGAATGTGACATAATAATAATATTATAACATTCCCTCTTGAATGAACATTCCCTCCCACATCCATTTAAGAACACTACAGCTTACCAGCCATCAGGCAGTTACTGGTTGGTGCAAGTTTATTTACTGAGGAGTACTCTATTCAAAACATACTTGCTAATTATTGCAGAAGAGCACACATACCCATTTGTAACTATTACTTAAAAGAAACAATGATTTTCTCTCTGATCAGCCTTCAGTTAGATTCCTACCAAAGGAATCATGTGAAGAGATGGGGTCCAACAGGCTTTTAATGTGTTTTCTTTTTTTAAGCTTCGTAATGAAGCTCTCCTTCATAAACTTGTTAAAATGGACTTATTTCCTTTACCAGGATGTGATTTTCTGGTAACTGCTTTTCATTTTCTGTCTTGAACAAAGTAGACAATTCATTTCTCTTTACCAATAACCTGAGTAATTGTAAAGTGTCACGTACATCAATGGATGCATGACAGCAATCACAGAACTAACAAAGATTTATTTTTTTTTTATTTCTCTGACTTCTCCAAGGAAAATAACCTTTTTCCAAAGAATACAGCTAAAGCCGGATGAGAACAATTTTTTTGTGAATAGAGAATTCATTGAAAAAGGCTGTGACAGAGAGGGAAACTTTATACTTGAATCCAGCCCACAGTTGGGAATCTTCTACAAAACAAACAAACTGAACAAAAACAAAACAAAAAAGGCAGGAGGGATTTTGGAACAGTGCATGTTTCATTGTGAAATTTTCTGAGAGCTTCTTGTTTCCAATGATGCTGAAATCTTGCATTTCAACATATTCTAAAAAAAATTTTTTTTTCATTGTGAAACTTTTTTTCAATGTCAAAACAGTCTAAGTTTAATTAGATGCAAAAGAATTAACTCCTCCAAATGAAATGAAACATTGAGTCAAAGTAAAAAAGCTCAAGAGGTCTTAAATTACAGATTTTTAAAAACAATTTAGTTCAGCAACCAAGTAAAAAAAAGAATCTATTGTGTGGTGTAATAAATTATACTATTTTTTATATAACTATGACAGGACAGCATGGGGAACAATTACTTTTCTTCCCCTCAATCTAGTATGCCTTCCTTTTTTTTCTTAGCCATTTCATTAAAGACAGCTCATGTTAAGTAACTTGGCCAAAGCTAAAATCATTTCTTCCAATAAGCGCTCAGCTTTTTCGACCTCTCTACACTTAAGTCACCATTTTCCCAGTGATGGGGACTTCACCACCTCACTTTGGACCACCACACCCCTGCTAGGGAAGGAGTGCACAGACTGAGAGACCTGCCACCCTGCACAGCTGAAATGCCAGAGAGAGAGGCAAAAGATGTGATAAAGAGCAAAAGTGCTGGATGACAGAATGGCTGGCAAAGGATCACATGGAGCTTCAGGCAGGGCTGCAGTGGACTGCAGTGCCCACAGTGCTGGAGCAGGACTGGCCGCTGATCCTGCAGCACTCGTGTTCCCAAATGACCACAACAAAATGCTTAGTGCACACTTTCCCAGCCATCGAGCTGCCTTCACTCTGCCAAAGGTAACTTTTAACTAAGGTGTCAAACCTGACAAGATTGATCACAGAGGGGGTTTCCTCCATGCTGAGCTGTCTCCAATTCCAAACTCCTTTTCCAACTATACCTTTCAACCACTTAATTAACAAGTGGTTCATCATCCAGGTTGCCAAGAAAAAGGAATATCAATCTCCACAAAAGATGTCAGAGAGAGAAAAGAGCCTACAATTTATTTATTTATTTTCACTTTTCCTTATGTTTATGTTCAAATGTCTGTATTGCTTGTTTTTTGAAGAATTCACCCAACAATGATCACGTTGATAATTGTGGAATTATTTGGCCATGAGAGTTACTTTTATATTTTTGCTTGCCCTTTTACACCACAAAGAAGCTAAGCAATTTTTTTTCTCTTTTTCTTCTTCATCCAAAAAATCCAATCAATCAGCCCATGTAAAGCCTATTCCAAATTTTTTTTTCTCTTTTTGTATGTGGACTAGATTTGTGATATGGAACTGGATACTGAAATTACATGCAGAAGAACAGGATTTTAGCAATACAAAGCATCTCTTCTGATCTTGTTCCCTTCACTCTTTCTTATAGTTTGGTGAATAGCTGGGAACATTGGATGGACTACAAAGCCTGGCACGTGCTGCATGCGTAGAAGGAGAGTGTTTGTTGCCAAAGCCCACTTGGATGCAAAGAATTACAGAATCTAAAGGAAAACAAAGACCACAAAGTAAGCTAGACTGTTCCCTTCCCAAAGCAAATTTACCTCCCAGGTTACATTCCACAGTGGTTTATCCATTCCATAACAACCACAAGAAGGGAGAAGGCATTTTGCAAAAGCTGTGGTAAGACACACAGTCCTTTTACACCCCAGCACAGGTGCAGGCTGGGCAGAGACTGGATTTAGAACAACCCCAGGGGGAAGGACTAGTGGGTATTGGTGGATGAGAAGCTCAGTGTGACTCTGCAATGTGCCCTTGCAGCCCAAACAGCCAATGGTATCTTGGGCTGCATCCAAAGCTCTGTGGGCAGCAGAGAGGCAGGGGAGCTCTGCTCCACCCTCATGAGACCCCACCTGCAGTGCTGCATCAGCCCTGGGGTCCCCAGCAGAGAACGACATGGAGCTGCTGGAGAAGGTCCAGAAAAGTCCAGGAAAGGATGATCAGAGTGCTGGAGCCCCTCTTCTATGAAGACAGACAGAGAGCTGGGGTTATTCAGCCTGGAGCAAAGGTGACCTTAGTTGTGGCCTTGAATAGACAAAGGGGAACTACAAGAGAGCTGCAGAAGGACATTTTACCTGGGCATGCAGTAACAGGACCGGGGAGAATGGCTTTAAACTGACAGAGGGTAGATTTAGATTGGATGTAAGGAAACAGTTCTTTACTATGTGGGTGGTGAAACACTAGCACAAATTGATCAGAGAACCTGTGGACGTCTCATCACCGGAAATGTTCAAGGCCAGGTTGGATGGGGCTTTGAGCAACCTGGTCTAGTGGAAGTTGTCTCTGGCCTTGGCAGTGAGTGGGAACTGGATGATCTTTAAGGTCTCTTCCAATCCAAATTAATGTTGATTCTCTACAGGAGTTGAAGAGAGGAAAAGCTTCAAGATATGGAAGATTAGAACACTTGCAGCATGTTCTCTCTACAGACATGACTCTTGCCATCAGCCCATCTTTCCTACTTCATTACCTCCTTTCAGTTGCTCTCATTATATCTCCCGTCTGTTTTCAGGTCTGAGGAAGCATTTTAATGCTTGGAAAAATGGGCATTGGACTGAGAAGGACATTGTGGAGAGAGCAGAGAAGGTTGCAGTCAGTGCCACCTGAGCAGCAGAAAATCACTGGTGCAGAAATGTCTTCTTCCCACCCATCATCCCAAGCACAGATCATACAACACATCTCCTCCCCCAGTCCCCAGACGCCTTCAATGCTTGCTTTCACAGGGACTCTCAGTGGCCCTAAAGGCTCTCAGAAGTCTAAAGTTTGTTATGCCATTCTCATTCTTGCCCAGCCATTACTCCTGACAAGACAGAAAAGCCAGGGCGAAAAAAAAATTGAGCCACCTCTCCAACCTCAGGTCAGCATTTGCTTTCAAAATACTTGTGTTTTATGAACCCTTTCCAGATACCATAAATCTTCTTGGGATTAATTGACACATGAAATGGAGAATATAGATGTTTTCAGCAGGTGGCAATGCAGTGAAAGCAGGCCAACAAAACCCAGCAGTTCTGCTGCAAGTGCCTTTGGCAGAGCCCCCCAGTCCCACCTGCCTGTTTCCCCTGCACAGCTCTGGAATGCAGCAGATCCTGGCAGATTACCAGAGGTTACCTTTGCTGACAGAGAGCTAAAAGCCTGCACAATAATGCTCTGACAGCTGTCCAGTCTGTATACAGCTAGATACGTGAAATTCCAGAAGCACTAGACTCCCATTTATAGAGGCAGCCTAAGAGCCAAGAGTACATTACTGCACCAGAATATGCAACTAGAACAGAACCAGATTAACACCTGAATTTTTATTAACCTTTCATTCATTGAACACTGTCAAAACTTTAGTTTTGCAGCTTGAGATAAATTAGATGTGCCATACTTATGCACAAATTTATATGTTGCTTAGGAATGCTTCTGATGTGTTTTTAAATTCACTGCCAAGACTGAAATGCTGAAATCTAACTTTTCCTTCACATTCAGGGGCCTAAAAGAAATTTACAGATAAAGATTTTATATTATTTATTTTTATTCTTCAGTCAATTAAAAAAAAAAAGCCAATGCAAAAAAAGTGTGTGATGTCAAAGTCAAAAGCATAGAAGATATTAATAAATTATATAAACTACATACACACATACCACACCCCCATACTATCCACCAGCCAGCTCTCCTTCTATACCTCTAACTGGAGCTAATTTTATCTTTAAAATACCCAGCAAGGGAGAACAGTGCTGTGGTTTTGGTAGCTGTTTTTTTGCCTTAAAAAAAACTTGGTAGATGAAATTTACTGTCTCAAGGAAATGGGGCTTTTACAAAAAAGTCATGCTCCTTTTTAGCCACCTTAAGTTCATTGTGCTCTTCATTTCAATCAGTGTCCTCCATCACCACAGAACAGCAAGATGGTTGCTCCATCTCCCTGAAATATTTAGAGAAATAAGAAAAGAACTGTTTGGCTTTCCACAGAAGAGGCTTATAAAGCCATGCTGTCTGACACCAGGATCATTCTGGTTCATAAGGAATTCACTCAGTGAGCATTCAACCAGATTTTTGGCACCTGGAATTATTTATTCAGCATTTTTTCTCCTAAAGATACACAATCCAAATACATAAGATTGCAACTAGGCCTAAGCTGCTCTTCAAATACTTAATTTTTAAAAATACCTAAATTCTTAAAGTTCACAATTCAGGAGCAGGGAAAATCTTTCCATGAAATCCATGTCATTTGATGCTGTCAAAAAATAACAGTGAGCTAGAGAAACTATTTTCAACTCTTTCATGCTTATCGTTTCCAGGTTTCTAGGAAATGGGGTGGAAGCTGCAAGGATGATTTATGGCATGTGAAATGCTTCAGAAAGATCCAAAGTCCAGTCAGCCTGAAAGGCAGTGACAGCATCACATCTAGAGACTGGCTCAGAGAAAAGCACATTTTGGAGCCGTAACTCAAAGCCTGCGGGAAGACAAAACATTATTCCACCTCATGGAATGGGTTCAAGGCTAAATACAGAATTCTACCTGTGATTCAGTAAAAGCTCTTGAATTAACAATACAAAGTAGCCTTCAAATGGCTGCTGTTAAATATCTGACTCTTCAACTTCTTCCTCATTTCTGCTTTCTCTCCCAGGACTCCTAGAGGTGTAGGAGGGTGGCAACACCAAATTCAGTGATAATATTTTACCTCCCCAAAGCCTATTTCATATTTTCCTCATTATTTTCCTGCACAACCACATCCCTCTCTAGGGACCCTGGCTCCACACTGGCCCCAGGCAGGGTCTGCTGAGCATCCCTGGAGGCTGCAGGGGTTCCTCAGCCTCTATGGTCAGTGTTTGGAGGACAAAGGAAGAAAGGGAAGCCTGCACACCACAGCTTGTGCCTGGTCTCTTGCTCCTTCTTACCACTGCAATGATGAAACAGCAGTGGCAGCTAAATAGTACTTCTGCAATTTCCCTGAGCCAAGATTTTTTTTTTTCATCTTTAACGCTGCAGTTCCAGAACTTGGCTTCACTATTCTATTTGTATTAATGCACAGGGGCAGATTTTACAACACATGACAAAGTAAGAATATTTTATATGGCTTACAAGCCAAGAAATAATGCAAATTTGGGTTATAAAAGTACTGACAGCGTTTTGCGCCTGCCCCTTTGCCAGCATCAGTTTGCTCTCATATTTTATTATGTGTTTGTTAAAATTACCACAGAAGGCTGAAATTCCACTTGCAGATCATTACTGACTTTTAATGGACAGCTTTAATGGGGAAGTCCAAATGAGAGCACATGGAACTACAGGGCATCGGTTCTTCCTCACTTTATGGTCCTGCACCACCACCAGTCCTCATCCTGGCAACCCAAATCCTTGGCTAAAGGTTCATGGATCTTTTGGGGATGCTGCAAAGTCTCTCCCTCTCATTCACATATATGTGAATTGGAGGAAACTAAATGGTTTTTGTGTAGGCAAAAGAGCCCTTGAGCCACAGCCCTTGACCTGACAAAAATGAACAAAGGCTTCTCTCTCCAATACATTCATTAAACAAATAGAAAATGCAGTGTTTTTTCAGCAAAGGTATAATACCTTATATGATACACCAAAATGAGCTCTGTCCAGAGGGCAGAGATACAATTACATATAAATTATATCCATCCCCAAGGACTCTGCCTTTACTCCTTACCTGCCATCTCACAATGAATTGCCACTCCATGCACCACCTGAGCTGTGCCAGTGAGATGGGAGGGCATTGCCCTGAGTTAAAGTCAGGAACCTCTTGTATCAGCGACCTTCTCTTCTGCCAGACTGTGCTTGGACCATAGGCTCATCAGAAAAAATTAACTATAACTACTCACAAAATTAAAAGAGAAGGTCTCGGCAAGCCATGATGTTTTGCTGTGCTTGGAAGAGATGCTGCAATTTTTGTGCAGTTGAAAAGTGCTGAGATGGTTTTAACAGCATCTGCTGTCCCTTGGCTGACAAAGCATAAGCATTTCAGAAATATGGGCAACAGCATTGCAGCCACACAGCACCAGACAGCATTATTTACTGACTGCAACCCAACTACTGCTATCAGTCACTAAATGCACATCCAACTCAGGGTTATTGGGATTTCGTTTGAGAAATGTCCTCTTCTGGATGAAGAGGTATTAGCAGCTTCACAAACACTGTCACGTAATCAAAAAAATATTAGAGGCACTCTCCACAGCTTAGTGGTTTTTTGTCACTTGCTCTAGATGTTAGGAGTATGTGGAAATGAATAAATGCATTATCACACAGCAGCCTGTCAGGAGCCTTTGGCATGCTGTGAGCCCATGTACTGCATTTGTCAGTCAGATCTGCCCGATACTCTCAGCAGTCTGACAGCAACACGTTCACATGGGAATCAACAACGACTGTGCTTTCCAATGGCACTATCTGGCATTATCACAGAATCACAGAAAATGCTGAGTTGGAAGGGACACACGAAGACAATGAAGTCCAACTCCCGGCCCTGCCCAGGACACCCCCATTTATCACACAGCATGCCCAAGAGCACTGTCCAAACACTTCTTGAGCTCTGTTAGGTTTGGTGCTGCAACCACTGCCCTGGGGAGCTGTTCCAGTGCCCAACCACCCTCTGGATGAAGAACCTTTTCCTGATATTCAGCCTAAACCTGCCCTGACACCACTCAGGTCCTGTCACTGAGTGAAGAGATCACTGTCTTCCCCTCTTCCACAGATTGTGCACTGTGAATTTCTACCTACACTAGAAGTGGCATTTTACTTACAGGCTGACAGATATGATGTTTATTTACCCCACATTTATGTTCCACAATCCACAGTCTTCTTACTGCCTGTGCTCACTAATTTCACCCCTCCTAAGTTTTGCTTGCAGCTATCCAGGTGGGTAGAACATGCCTTTCTGGATTCAGAAAGATCCTCATTTCTGCACATAAACAGACTGGATTACAGGCTGATTGGGAAGGGGGGCCAGGGTACGAGCAGGAGGGGATGGAAGGGACAAGGAAGAAAAGGAGAGAAAAGCGCTGATGGGGAAAAAACAAAAACAGGAAATAAATGAAAAAATGCGAGGACTCTGTCAACTTCCTCTTTTCATTTCTTCTGAGGTCCTCTCTTGCTTCTCCACCATTCTTTTGACTGATTGCTTCCTGCCTTCTCCCATTTCTCTTTTCTAATTCCTTTACACTGGACTTTCTCCTCTACTAACATACCCAAAAACCAGCCTGCGCTCGAGTCTGCCCCCAGCAAGGCAGGAGCTGGGGCAGGGGGGTGATACCCCTGCCCTTTGGAAGCCTCTCAGAGAGAGCTGCGATGCAGTGCAGCGCTGCCTTCCCATTAGGCACTAGGAAAAATCCGGTGCATGTTCCTGTGGAAATACTGGTTGTCAAAAGGGAAGAGTTTGGCATCAAAAACAAAGAAAGTAACAACATGCCAGTAAATTTTTTTTTACAGAAATGAACAAATCTCTTCCATACAAAATAGGATGCATGTCTAAATGGTAATCTTTGTGCTTTGGTGTCTGAAACAGAGCAGCTGGGTGGTGAGAATTTAGGAAGCATTTTTAAAGCAAAATAATGTGGTTCAGAGTAAAAAAATCCAATATACCTTCTGTTGACATTGACATCACAAATCAACACTATGCCACTGTAGACCAAGAAAGAAGACAAATTCAATGAGAATAATCCCCTAAAATGTGCAGTATCTCAGTCTTTGCTCTCATCTGCTTCCTTCTGGCACCCGAGGCTTGTGACACTTTCTAGCACCAGTGCAAGTCACAGAACTGCAGCTCTGCCTTGAGAGGAGTATTTTTTGGCATGAAGCACAGCTCATGTCCTGCTCATATTCATGCCTGTGTCAAATCAAGGAGCTGGATTTATTCCAGCAAGGAGATAAGGATACAAGAAAGCCATTTTTAAAATACAATTGATATGAAAATGGCCAAGATCTCATCACAGAAATCAAAACAGTGTACACTAAATGATATATGGATATGTACTTCACCTTCTGATGTGTTCCAAAAGATATATCTCTTCATATATCTTACTTTGCTGCAAGCTGTATCAATGCATAAAGTCAAAAGAACTTAAAATCGTAACAGCCTTAGGACTGATTCATGAGTTCAATCAAAACCTTATCAATTTTATGACAAATTACCAGGAAGCAAAATTTAATTCACAAAGTTGTATATTCTGTGATCCATGAGTAATGCCTGATACACAAAATTTTTCAGTAGCATTTTTTCAAATATTTAATATAATTTCTTGCAGGTTTTGTTGCATTACAGTATTTTTCATTGCTTGTGATCTCCAGTGGCAATGTATTATATATATAAATATATCTTTACATGGACACCACCAAGAGATTTTCTTTGGACAGAGAGTAAATTTTTCACAGTTATTCTGCTGGTTCCTGTTAAGACTCATATGCACACACATATTTAGTAATTTATATCATTGCATCTTGTTAATTGTCAGCAAGAATAAATCACCTTTAGGCTAACTTTGCCTTTTGATAGTTCTGCAAGAACTGTGGGAATAATTATCTTTAATTGTCTGTGAAGCGTCACATACCCTTACAACAAGGGTAAGTCAGCAAGTAGCAAGCCAAATTTTGAGGTTTCTCCAAAGCTCAAAACATTTTCTTTAAGTCCCACATCACTGTATTGATGCTCAGCAGGCCTGTGAGACACAATGTATAGGTTGATCCTGATCTTTTTTTTCTCCATTTCAGAAAGAGGCTAGAGCTCTGTGCCTTAGTAAATTTAAGTGCACCTCAGTTAGTTACTTAATGCATTTTGCAATAGAAAATCTGGCAGACACATGAAAAATCAAGTTTTTGCAGTGGCTAAAATCAATTGTCATTTTCTGGCATCTTACTCAGTTCTGAAGTCAATTCCTATGGAGTTTGATCTTCTTGAGCAGAAATTTTAGGCTTCTGTATTTGACCGAATAATATTGAAAAAAATAAGATAGTCAAACCTCTCTTTAAGGAAAATATTGACATCACAGTGTCCTTGTTTCTCTGTTGCACAGCATGGTTCAGTCACTAGACAAATGAAAGAAAATGAGTGTTCAGAAACACTATGGACTTCAAGGTCCACTAACACTCTAGGGTCCTTGAGCTTCTCCAGCACTGCTTGAAACACAGCAGAGTTAGCTAGCTGCTTAAGAAATCCATGGAAAGGAGGGGAACACACCGAGCTGCAGGACTGTGCCAAGCAATGAGCACTGCTCCAGCACACAGCACACACCAGGAAAGCTGCCACCACCAGCAGATGAGCTTTAGAAAAATGAGTTTAAATAGTTCCAATACAGATGCCCACGTGCAATGCCCACCCTACATCTCTGATGGGCAACAAATGGCAGAGAAGAGCACATCCTCACATCTCCACTGCTTGGCACGTCAGTCCTGGACAGAGACCCAGCCCAGCAGCTGAGGTGCTGCTCCCACTGCTCCTACACTGAGGCAGCAACTCCCAGCAAGGAGCTGCACTGGCAGGAGTGAGCAGCAACTTCTAAAGACCACCACAGATGTTTTTGCTTCAGTGCCCACAAATCAAAGTCCTTGGGGAAGCCACCAGGGTGGCCTTAATCACAGCAGGATCCCCTCCAGGCACCAGCATTGCTCAGGGTCACAACAGCAGCAGAGGTGGCTAAGTGGGACAAAAAGCTCCTGTGCTGCTTACACCACACACTTCATTCTGGGGCTTATGACTTAAAACCTTTAGGACCTGATAGAGCTTGGCCATGGCTGGATCCTAGGAAAAATATAGGCACAATGGGAATCATTTATTTTAACCAACTAAAAAATGTATTGTGCTTTTGGAAAGAAATTAATAAATATTATGCTTCCATGGAGTAAAAACAATATGTACCACTATACTTTCTGCCCCAACTTAGGAAATGGGCTCCCAACTCTAAAATGACATAAATGAGTGAGCACAGTCTTACATGTACACAGTTCCTTCATTTATCTAACATATTTGCAGGTAAAAACTTCGCTAACTTGTGCAATAGTTCTTACATGTTTATAATATATTTTTACCTGAAAAGCAGCAAATTATAAAAGCAATTTCTGTGTAAGATATGAGACTGCTGCAGGGGAGAAAAACAATGAAGAAATCAAACAACAATACTCACAAAACAAACAAACAAAAAACCCCACTCATCTCACATTTAAAACTCTTTTCCCAGCTTTTGTTTCCAAAAATGCATAACATTAGTTGTGTAAAAACTAAACCACTATATGAAGCATCTTTTAAAGCCTCATATAAACAATGAAGGTTTTATGGCATCCTCAGAGCAAAGAATGTCCAAATATGGCTGAGAGTTAAGTACCCTGAGAATCGACTGCTCTTCATGATTTCACTGAAGTTTGTCAGTCCACATTTACCAAGAATCAGAAGAGAAACAAAGAGAAGCAAACGTGATTCAACTCATTTCCCTGTACCATCCTCTAAAGATACCGTGTTATAAACATCCTCCATATCTTGGATACTGGAGGCATCTGTTGAATCTTGGTCACTGACTACAATTCCTACTGAAGAAAGGCTGGAAATGAAGGAGTGAATTTTTTTCGCATAAATATCCCTAATGTTAAAATAGGGTAGGTCATTGCTTTTCTCTTTACGATCATTGTTGCACTGGTCCCTATCAATAGCTTTTTGCTTTTGATAGTATTTAGAAAACTTATTGAAAATAATGGTGATTGGAAGTGCTACCACCAGAATCCCACAGATAATGCAGAGGGTGCCGAGCAGCTTCCCAACCAGTGTGACTGGGTAAGTGTCCCCATATCCAACAGTGGTCATGCTGATGGTTGCCCACCACCAGCAAATGGGGATGCTCTGCAGCTCTGACGCGTCATCATCTTTCTCCACTGAGTAGACAAGCACTGAAAAAATAGAAATCCCAACTGATAAAAACAAAAGCAGAAGTCCAACTTCTTGGTAGCTCTGTCTCAAAGTGGCGCCCAAAGAACGCAGTCCTACGGAGTGCCTGGCCAGTTTCAGGATGCGAAATATCCTCATTAACCGCAGGATCTGAACCACTTTCCCCATGTTCTCAATATCTTCACTTTCTTCTTCCTTCGTGTCCACAGCCAGTGTGGCATAAAATGGGATAATAGAGACAAAATCAATGATGTTCAGTGGTTTCTTCCAGAACTTCTTTTGACTTGGAGCAGTGAAGAGCCTGATCACTAGCTCAGCAGTAAACCAGATGATGCATGTAATCTCCACAGCTTCCAGCACAGGGTCTCCAATCTCCCTGTCATTGGCATCCAGCCTCTGAAATTCTGGCATGCTGTGAATGCACATGGCCACAATTGATGCCAGAACAACACTCAGGGATGACACGGCAATTAGCTTGGCAGACAAGCAGTATGCAGGATTTTCCATTCTGACCCAGATCTTCTTTCTTATTTCACCAAAACACAGATTATCAAACTTTTCCAGCTCTTTATCAAATATGGATGACTCTTCATTGGAGGAGTCCATGCTGTCATTGCTCTTCTGATCCCAGTCTTTATCAGGACCTTCTTCTTTCCGTTCTTGGTACCGATTGCTGCAGCAGGAATCAATAAACAGCTCGTTTATCCCCCAGTACTCTATTTCCTGGCAGAAGGAAAAGACACAAAGTTCTTCCATAACATGAAGTTTGCCTGTATAGTAAAAATTCAGAACATATCGGAACAAGGAAGGATTCCTGTCAAAGTAATATTCCTTGTCTGCCACACTATAATCATCACACAATTCTAGAATAGCCTCTTCTGAATGGCATTTGAGAAGTTTTCCGAGTCTGGTATGGGGAAATCGGAGCAAGGTGCTTTGATCCACTGATTGCTTAAAGCCACCCACATTCAAATGGATAAGTTCTGCATCTTTGCCAGGTCTGCGGAAAAATTCACCATAAACCATTTTGGACAGACGAGTTCCACTGCTGTTGCCCAATGAGATTACATAGAACCTGAAAAGAACATAAGATATTGTTAGAGCATTTAATTCAGTTTTGCTCTTGTGACACATTCTTTTCTCCATTTCTGGTTACTGTGAAATGCTGTAACAAAACAAACAAAAAAAGAAATTAAATTATAAAAACCTTTAGTCGACATATCACAGGTAAGTTTTAAATTTGTTTGGTTTATAGCTTCAGCAAATCTGAAAGCAGTAGGTTCTGGTTTAGGTCTCCTTTTTACTAGGGTGAAGGAAGACTGCCAAATCAATCTGCAAATCAGTCAGTCTCTGTTTACTATCACAGTGAAATTAACAGTCATGAAGTCTACGTACTTCAATGATGCAAAAAATCCTTAAAGAGAAAACTTTTCAATCAATCAAAACATTTAGGATAAAAGTTTTGAGCAGATTTCTCTCAATTACAGTTTCAGCTGAGTTGTATTTATTTATATGATGTTGCAATTTATAATCCACTAGTTCCAATGTTATTTGCTTGAATGTGGACTGCAATTACTTTTGCTGACATATCAATTCATTTACTTCTAGGGTGATCCACACAAGATCGTTCTGTGTTCATGAAAACATATCAAAACTGCATTGCAAGCTTTTCAATTCCTGACTTCAGAATGCTGTAGTACATATCCGGGTATCTGCACTCCCTCAGGTATTTTTCTACCTGCCTTCCCACTCACCTTGGTCATTCCAGAAGCAATTCCTATTCTGCCACAGCATAGCTACAACCACTACAGCAATGCTGAGAAGTTGGTGTTGAACTGTCATTTCTGGAAACAGAGCTTTCAGAGATGGAACTTCCACAGTAATTTTTCCTCAACAGCTAAATATGAACACCTGCAGATGGACAGAAGGATGTTTAAACGTTTCCATATTTTACTGTAAATTCAGCTGAAATTGAATTCAAAAGGCAGTTTAGTTCCTAGTAAATTAGCTGTTAAAGAACTGCTCTCTTGCTTTCCTTACAAGAAGTCTTTCTGACGCCAAAACTGGCAGTTCTTACATGTGCCTCAGATTATATGTAACTTCAGATCATGAGGAGAGCAATTGTCTTTGATCTCTGACATTTAAACACTAATTGATGCACACTAAGCTAATTTATTTCAATGTAGTATGAAATCAGTTCATTTTAAATGTGACAAGACACTATCAAAATCCCTCTGTCCTAGGAGATGACACCACATGGTGTCGTGCTCAGCACGTAGAGCTGGGGGGAAGAGGGAAAGGGAGGTGACACTCAGAGTGATGGTGTTTGTGTCCCCAAGTCACCATTAAATGTGATAGTCCTGCCTTCTTGGGGATGGCTGGACACCTGCCTGCCCATGGGAAGGGGTGAATTAATTCCTTGCTTTGCTTCACCTATTAAATGCTCTTTATCTCAATCCACAAGTTTTCTCATTTTAACTCTCTGGTTCCCTGCCCGAACCCACAGGGTGTGGGTGAGCATGGGGTTGAGCTGCCCGCTGAGAACATAGGAACATAGAAACAACATAGAAATGACTTTGCACCTTTAGACTTAGTTTGAAGGCAGGCATTTGCTAGCTAATAGAGTGGTTGTAAGACACATTTGCTCCATGCATTTCCCAAGGCTCCAGTTTTTAGGAATCATTAAGACATAAAATAAGACCATTGATCTCTCCTCACAGAAGAAGGGCAGCAAGACTCATCTGATAAACATCACCACAGTTCACTCACAATCTAGAGCCAAGCTCTGTTTTATAACACTATAAATTTTTAAAAAAGCCTTAAATCTGGAGTGGAGTGACTGGAGGTCAAAGTATATTCAGACCCAAAAAACCTCTAGTTATTGATTCACTTTAGTCAATAAAATCTCCACTTCTAGCAATTCATTAACACAAGAGCATTGGCAGTGTAAGTGAGCACTTCAAAAACCAGGCGAGATCTCAGATCATAGAGTCACAGACCAATAGAATGGTTAGGGTAAGAAGGGACCTCAAAGATCCTCTCATTCCCACCCTCTGTGACAGGGCCAGGGACACTTTCCACTAGCCCAGGCTGCTCAGGCCCATCCAACCAGCCTTGAATATCCTGGATGTAGTGGGATGAGACATCCACAGCTTCTCTGGGCATCCCATGCCAGTGACTCACCAACCTCAGAGTAAACAACTCTTCCTAAATTTACCCTCCTTCAGGTTAAAGGAATTACCCTCCTGTCTGGGGGCACTTCTGATCACAACGACAAATACATAGCAAGTTTTACTCAGAAATAACTAAAGCAAGAACTTAGTGATCAGCAAATTCTTAATACACTAGACTGACTTACTGTTGAGACAGCAATATAAAACCATATTGATTATGCAAATGATATTCATAATGGTGCCTCCATGAAATTGCTCTGTATAATAAATTCAATGAGCGATAATTTACTGCTTTATTTTGAGGGTACTCTAGTCATAATTTGTGCAAGATACAGAGAGAAGGTGGAAAACTATGGTCTGGAACCTGCTTAATGTATTACTACTATTAAGTGATACAGAAAATAATAGGAAAGATCCATGATAACTATGTAAAGAGGAGCTTCATCATCTGAAAAATGTCTTGTTTGACTTGCAGAGACCTTGACTCCTGAGCTACGGAGCAGAGTATTGCTGTGCCTGTTACCACCAGAACAACTCGTGATATTTTAACAAGTGACTCAAGCCACAGCGCAATGACCACAGATGACAACTCTGTCTCAGCACAACATGCTCTCTACTCAAAGAAAGCCTTTACTCACTCAGGAAACTTTTCCCCTCAAGGGTAAAACTGTGCTCAGCAGGAAATTATGTTTTCCTGGAGTGCCAAGGCCTGTGTCACAAACATCCTAAGAACATAGAATTACCAGAAATTTTGCAAATCCCAACTTGAAGTGCAACATTAACCTCTTTGATCTTCTTCAAATATAGATAACATAATAAACTGGTAACCATTCCAAATCACACAATTCTTGCCCTGGAGAGAGTATAAAAGAGGAAATAGACACATACAGATGTTAGTTACTTGTTTGCTTTAATTGCTTCAGCTGTGTCAAGGAGCTACTGGCTAAGAATTCATATAGAATAGAAAATGAAACAAGCACAGAAGAAAGATGCTTACTAGAAAAATGAACATTATTTTCCAAGATAACGAAAAAGACTCCAACAAACAGAAGTTCCAAATGTTAAGCTCCAGGGCTAAATAAAAACCAGTCATAAGGAAAGCTGTGTGAAAAGGATACAAACTTTAGAATAAAAAACAGAATGACAGGATCTAACTCTTCCCAGAACAATTTAGAGATGGGCTGTAGCCAGTGCTTCTGCAGTCACACACTCTTGGTGAGGCCACAGGCCCATTGTCTGGCTTGGAAGGGGAGCTGCAATTTCTGGGCTTTTAGCACGCTGTGAAATCCCTAAAGCTCTCAAAAGAGGAGTCACGGAGACAATTTGCAGATACAATCCCTTTGAGACAGCTATGCCACAGATGTATAACACAACCCAAAGTGCTGCAGTTTCCTATCTCTTCTGGAAAAAACCACTAAGAGATTTTTAGCGACCATGTGGATCCCCATACTGCACATTTACTTGTCAGCAAAGTTCCTCTTTCTCAGTTATGTTGCAGAACATCTACACCAAGTCCCCATTCCCTGTGAGGTCCTACACCACAGGCTTCAGAACATCTTTTTTGAGGTGTTGAATCTTTGGCTCCTGGTAATTCCAAACTGGGGGTAATCTTTTGTTAGCATTAATCTGTGATTATCAGACAAAATAGAAAGTTGAGCTGGTTTACAACTGTTGTGCTCTGCTATGTAAAATACTCAAAGAGAGCACATACCTATAGATATTCTACCAGTTTCCTTCATGGCTACGTTGTCTTAGCCTCACCTCCTGCTTCCTGCACAGTTACACTCCATAAACCTCTCAAGTTCACATTTTAGCATGGTTTCCTCTAAGTTGGAGGAACATAAATAAAAAGACCCAGTCACAAGGGATGTAACACTGCTGTGAACCTGAAAAGGCACTCAAATCCCGGTAACTCTACAAAATATTTCCAGAGCTCAAAGTCATTTTTTTCCTGAGGAATCTGATGATCTTGGTAGATTTCCATTTAGGGTTCCAAACTCAGGAAATTCAGCTGTGAGAAAATTCCCTCTGAAGAATCTTACTTTGGCACTCAGCCATGCCCAGGAACCAGATTTTGTCTCTTAATGATGCAGACAAACACCTGGGCTGTTACTTCTGCTAATTTCCTGAAAGTTAAGAGCTTCTACAAATCATCCAAGCTACACACGTGCAGGTTTTGACACCTAAGTACTTCTAAAATGCTGTGGCTAACAAGCTGTAACAACCTCAGCTTAGGATCAACATCTCACTGATTTTTAAAGTGTTTTAATTTCTCCACTCATCATAGGGCAAATACTTGTCTAATGCACCACCCAGAAGTACTGTCTACATTTCCTGACTCACTGAGCAGAGAAAAACATTTAAATGCATATATAATTTACTTGATCAATCACAGTTAGGGATTTGGACTGAAATCCAGTTAGCATGACTTAAGTTGTTGTCTATCAGCTGGGCAGTAATAACTGCTTTAGCACACTTAATTAAGCCTGGAAGAAACATAAGGTAATATTGGCACAGCCTCTTTCACTGTGACATAAGCTGCAACATCCAACTTTTTGTAATATTTGACACAGTTAAAGTCATTCACAGACTATGAAGGCAGAGGTTAACTTTAAAAAGTCATCTAGCACAAATAGCAAGACCATCTGAAGAAACCATTCTGTGGTTATGGACACTCTGTGAGGCATAGAGGATAAATTAACCAGCTAAATTATTTTCTCTGCTGTAATTTATTTTTTGTATTCTACTGGCAGTGACATCCTTTATCCAGAATATTGCATTAAAATGCCATGAATATAATAGAATTATGCAACTACATTTCTTTTTAAATTGATTCAGTACAACCTCCCAAAACACCTCAGGTAAACAAAGTTTGAGTTGAAGTATCCAGGCCAAATTTTGTTCTGATGTTATTCCCATGTGAGCCTACTTGGCTACGTTCACCCCAGTCCAATACTACTGCCACCAGGCTGTTTCAGAAACTGAGTTTGTGCCAAATGTTTATGCAACTTTGCAATACAATGACAGTCAGAAAGAGATTATCATCGTTTGGAAACAAAAATAGCTGCTAGAAGCACTGCTGACACTCAAATGTAAAATTATTCAAATATTAGCACCTGTTGAAAAAACGGTCTTCAAATATAGGGGGTTAAAAAAAAATCACCTCCTCCAAAGACTGATAAGGAAGAAATGAAGCTGTTATAACTGAGAGTAAAAGAACACAGGAAGAATAGAAGAACAAGCACCTCCAGCCTGTGGCTCACACCACTCAGCTGAGGCACAGGTTTTTGGGCATGAATCACCAGAGGTGGGGTCCACCTCTGCCATGACTAGATAAGCAGCCTCTATGACTAGTGCCATAAGGTGTCTAACATCCATGGGACTAACACAATGTAAAATTAATCCTCCCAAAGAGAAATTCTGCTATTTCCACTGTGAAGATGCTGGTGAGGAGAGAAGCCAAGGGAAAACACATGAGGTGCAGCCTGCACAGGACAGAAGCTTCTTTGGGAATCCAGTCTGTGATATGAACTGCTTTCTCATATTCATAAAGAATAAGTAGCAACATCTAATACCATCCAGTTATCAGAATGTCACCTTGTAAAATGATTAAAGTATAAAAAAGAAAAAAACCAAGAAAGTTAGTCTCTCTGACTTGAAAAGCCCCTGGAGATAACACACATAATGAGAGTTAACAAGGCTTGCACCTTGCAACGCTCCCAAAGGCTCTGCAATTTATATTCTGTTCATATAAATTAAAAAATCATTATCTGCAACTAAGTGGAAGTGACAGATTAAAATGTGCTTGCTTGAAAACCAGCCTGTAAATCCCCACCACTTAAGCACAGTTAGAATGCTGCAGTTACCACACCTGTTCCACAGACATCTGACCACATTAAGCAGCTCCTTGTGTTCTATCATCCCAATAGCTGAAGTTCACAGAAATACGAGAAGATACCAAGGGCTTTGTTACAAGCAGGTCAGCATTGCTGTGGTTTGGTGGTAAAAGAAATTGTTTCTCCCCCGGTTATTTTGGCAATAATCTTGTTTGACAGATGGCACCCATCAAGAGCACAGCTTCAAAACATGAAGTACTATCTGAAGTGGACATTGTTACTTGTAGGTACCTCTGTAATGAGTACAATTTCTATGGATCCCTTCCCCAAATTATTTTTTCCACCCCATTTTCCACTGAGTTCCCCATTATTTCCATTTCAGTGCTCACAATGAACATGAAATCCTATTGTTACACTTATTGTGGTAATTTGCAGTCCCACTAGCTGTCAAAAATATCTGATACATGATGCCAATATCAGACACTTCCATACAGAAAAAAAAATGATGCAGAATAAAAATATATCAATATACTTCTAAAAAACAATTCTGCATTCTCCCTTCATCACTGATTAGTCTAGAATCTAAGAAGATCCTTGGTGAAACTGTAGTTCACTTATAGATGACATTTGGTTTTGAAAGGTTACCTACCTAATCAAGGAACGTAATGCAGATACCCTGGCACAGAGAGCAGTGTCCCTGAGGTCACACAGCAGATCAGCTGCCCACAAACAAGCCCACATCCCCTCACACCACTACCTCCTTCAGAGTCTCCTCAAAAGCTATCACACCAAATACATTCTGACTGCTCACCAGCCCCAAAAAACCAAATAACCCCTACATATTTATCTAGCATAGAAAATCTAAACACCATTTCTGCATCTACAGTGCCATTTCAATGTCCTTGGTTGTATCAGGGGGCCATAATGGCAGAGGTAAGAAACTGTCCCATCCATCCACGACTCCTCCAGGCCTAACATAAGGGAAGAGCAATTAGATATGATATATTTTCTCTAATACACAGGTCCATGAACAATTGAAGACTTTCCTGAGTTTTTAATGAGTGTTAATGAGTCTCAAGCCTCTTCACAGTGGCATATTATTATTCTCTCTTGTGGAAGGGATACAGAGGTTTAACTCACTGCCAAGAAGACTGGTCTGATACTCAAAATCTTCTATTTGTCCATCCTGCATTTTCTGACTGCAAAGTAAAATTACTTGTCCTCCTTTCTCACTTTGGAGTCTGAGGAACTATCCTCCTATTCCTGGTACAGATGGCAGAGCTGTTGATCATTTCTGCTCACAGATTATCTCTTCCCACTCCTAATTTCTTTACTTTTTTTTTTTTTAATTATTTTTTTCATTTTTGGAAACAAGGTAATATTTTTAAAGGACAAAAATTCCAATCACAACAGTCAGTTTCACTGGGTGAAAAAGTTGTTATGAACAATCTAAAATCCATGTACCACATAAAGTAGGACTTAAACTGGGAAGAGACATGAACATAAACACCAGGATTATGTTATAATACATTACAGCAGAAAAAATTGTAAGGAGACCTGAAATCAGTCCTGTCTGTGCTACCAGCAACACCTTCAGCAGCGGCAGCCACAGGAGCAGCAGAGCTAAAAGGGCAATTCAGCTGCAGAGCACAGGGCTAAAAGCACTCACCTGACTGCACCCAACTTCTGAATCCATTATAGCTTTATTCTGCAAATAAGGCTTATTTAGGATAAATTGCTTGAACAAAAATAAAAAGTCTCTTCCCACAACATTGTTCTGGGTGTATCTCAGCCCATTTGTTGGAGGTTTTGATATTTATTTAGAAATAAGATGTTTGCATTAGTAATATACCATTGAATACAGAAAACAGGCTTAGAATGGACCTTGAAGAGCAATATAATTCAGATTCTCCCTATCCCCAAGGCAGGACCAGATACTTCTAGACAAATTTGGCAGATGTTTATTTAATGTTCCACAATAAATAGCCTCCAGAGAGGTTGTGGAATCTGGTTCAGTGTTTGAATGTCCTCGTTCTCTCAAAATTGTTTTCCTAACATCTACTTAAGCACACTGTGCTGCAGTCCAGGCCCATGGATGAGCAGATTTGGAAGGGGATGGAGACACTGAGGATAGACAGCTGAAACAGACTATCTAAAAATTCTCCACAAGTCAGTTCCTTCCTTTGCTACGAATTTAATTTTGCTTGGCAGTCTGAGTAGATAAAGTTACATTGCATTTATTTTTTTATGTTTTGAAAAAATTCTATTAATTTCAGAGATAAATAAAGGTTTTCTTTACCACGGTGAAGTTCTCCAAGATACTCAGAGTCTCTCCGGCAACAAGAACACAAGCAATTGCTATTGTTAATATTTTGAGTGAAACGTTCAACTGAAAATCTGTAAAAACATTTGTGTTTGCAGCATGTTAATCTCACTAAAGGAGTCAGCACTGTTCAATATAAATTCTCTTGACCCCAGAAAACTCTGAAGCAGAGCTCCAAACCTCATTTACACATAAGTTCTGCAGTCTGCTGTGATCCAACATTCACCTCCAAAGCATCCAAGTAACTTTTATAACGTGCTAGTATGCCCGAGTTGAGGCCAC
>VRYO01001589.1:19749928-19821634 GCA_009812075.1 Sialia sialis | reverse complement strand
GAGGCCTCCAGAAGCCCAGATTTTGGTACATGCTCACTGCTCCACGCTGGACATTGCCTCGTTACACCACTCCTCTTGACTTTCCAGGTGGCATAACTTGTGGTGAAAGATCCTTTGGAGGTCATCCTGTCCCACCCAGTGTCAAAGCTGGTTTAGTTAAAGAAGGCTATTCATGGCAAATTGATTTTTTTTAACATCTCCAAAATTTCCCAAACTCTCTGGTAATCTGGTCCACTTGGACCCCCCCCTTATGGGGAAAATATTTCTCCTAAAGCCTAGTTAAACACTCTTTTGTTCCAGTTTGGGTTCAGCGATCTGTTCTGTGGACCTGCTGGTTACAGCCTTGCTGACAAAGCCCAGGATGCAGCTGGCCTTCACAGTGCTCACTTGTGTTCCACATGCTGCCTACCACAGTGCCCATGCCCTTCTCTACAGAGCTGCTTTCCATCCAATCAGCCCCCCAAAGCAGCACGGGGTACTTCATCCCAGATGGAGCTTCTCCAAGATGCTGACAGCCCTTCCAACAGCATCCCATCAGTCAGTGTATTATTAGTCATCTCAGTCCTTAAAAAACAAAGGTGTTTTCCCTGTTTATTTCAACTTGGCTGTCCCCACAAAGCATTCAGCAGAAAGGACATTTGCCAGAAAATGTGTGAAGCGAGTGCGTGACAGGCTAAGATACAGAACTGCATCACTGCACCACTGTTCAACTGAATATTCATAGAAGCTGAGGCATTGTCATTGCACACAAAAAGGAACAGCCGGCAAATAAGTTTTTTCACAAAATAAGTATCAGTCCTAACCAGTGCAATTCATTTCAGCACCTGTCAGTATTATTACCCATTGTTTTTTCAGGAAATGTTGAGTAGACACCACCACCTGGATTTACACAGGCAAAGTAATATCACACATTGGCACAATTTATAAGGTACTGGAGGTGCTATGTGTGTGGGGTCAATTCTGGCTGGCACATGTGTTTGCACAGCCCATAACAATACAACCATTTAATCAAATCAGTGAGAGACCTTATAAAATTACTCTGGTGCCATTTTCACTATTGTCTTCCAATGACAGAAAGTTTGGAAGAGATTTAAAGCCCAACCAGATTAGAAGAAATTTCAGAAGTCAGAATCCCACCCTTTCTCTCCTTACTTCTCCCACCATTTTTTTGCAAATATATTTTTGAATGTGTAAGATGACCCATACAAATGTCCAGAGAGGAAAAATGAAGGTGTGTAGCTACACAAATCCTAATCCCACAAAATTAGCAGATGTTTTGTGGAAGTCTTTAACAGGACAATGGGGGATTTCTTAGGTTATTGCCTGGACAAAACTTCAGCTACATAGATTCATAAACTCCCACAACAAGCCCCCAGGATTTTGAAGGAACCACACACCAAGAGGTCCAGAGGGAGAGCTGAGATCCTAAGCACATGTCTTCCAAGAAAGAATTAATTAAGTATATGCAGTGCATTAGAAGAAACTAAGAGCAATGCATATATGGCTGTTGTTGGTAGTTTCCCTTTATAAACTGCTGCTTGAAGCAAAATACAACTGAACATCACTCTGAGCAAAAACTTGTTTGGCCTGAAGGGCAGTGCTAATCTACAGCTCTCTAGAAGAAAAAGAAGATACTTGAAACTGTTTTTTTTTTTTCTTTCAGTCTGCTTTTGAATCAAGTACTTCAGTATGTGCTCAGTAAAACTATGGAGAGAAAAATTACAACTTCTGCTTCTCACTTCATTTGTGAGGCAGTTTTCCCACAGTCCCTTTGTATCTAGATACATAAACCCTTGATATCATCTGAAATCAGTAATACTTATCTAAGAGAACATTTCTGATTGCCTAAGTCCCAGGGTCAGAAGCTTTTAGAGGTGCCAGCTGAGACTCAATCCAATTTTTTCAGAGACTTGGTCCAAAGTTTTCAGAGTTGAATACACACAAGTCAAAGGAGTCTTTTCAAGTCATGTAGTACTTCTTACAAGCTAATGAATAAAACTGTTTGAGTATTGCCTCAAATCAGGGCTTTTGCTCAGCTCCAAGGGTAAGGGACAGCTTAAGAAGGCTGAAACACATACCCTGGCTCCAGCAGTTACAGAAAACCTCAGAAAAGACTGGCTTCATGGCCAGGAAATGGATGGAGCATCCCAGAGACCCGAGAACAAGCATTCTGCATAGCAGCAAGTGCTTGCAGATTAAGCTTTTCTCACTTTCAAGATTCACAGGTTTCAATGTGAATCATGAGTTAATTTTTCCTTTGTTTTGTAATTTTCTGTCATCATAACAAGTTAATCAAAGTAAGTGGAAAAAGCTTCTCTCTGCCTGGCCTAACATACAGCAAATTCTAAAACAAAATCACGACTGCCTGAAAAAAATAGCTTACAATGAGAACATAAACACCATTACTGTTTCCAGACTAATAGCACTGAGCTAAAATACCACCAAGAACTCGTTCTATCCCCCTTGTCCAGCTCAAGCTTTTACCAGTTTCATGGGTGAATTGAAAGAGCAGTATTGATCTATGCTGGCTGCCCTTTTCAGAGCAAACACTGCACTGGACAGGAGGACACACAGATCTTCTTAGCTTAAGAAGAATATACAAGGCAGCATCATTTTCAGCAGCCTATTCAAGGGAAAAGGTGTCTGTCCCTAAAATGTCATGCTGAAACCATCATTCATGCTTGTCACTAGCTACAGCTAAACCATGGAGGACTGATTTACATTTGTGCTGCAGTAATGAGTGAGCTGTTTTCAAAATGAAAACCTAACTTATGGCTCTATTTGCTCTTCTCTCAACAGGCAATAAATGGAGTTCATAAAATTACAAAGCAGCTTTGGAATTGTAACCTAATTAAAGCAGCAGTAACTGACTGAAATAACTGAAGAATTATATATATATATATATATAAATACACACACACACACACACGTAAGATAGTCTTTAATAAAAAGCAGTCCTCTTTGGGACACACCCAGTCTTCCATTACCCCTGTTTTAAAACATACTGATTGACAATAATTGTCCACAAAATTAATACTATAGATTTGTAATTGCATCTCAGAAACTGTAAGGCTGATTCTTCTCTCACTGAAGCCAGGAGTGAGAGCCCCCTTGCTCCCTGTAACACACACCACCATAGCTCTAAACCAAAATGGGTTTAGAGCTGAAGCCTCCACGGCAGATAAGACTGTTGGAAGAAGCAACAGCTCTAGTCTGCTGAAGGAGAGGAGGCAGAAGAGAAGCAAGGAGCACAGTAGAGCAATCAGAAGTGCTTCCAATTTCCATGAAACTAGCCAGGCTGTGTTGTAACTCCTCCATGTAAACTAAAGCTGTCATAGATTTTTCCTGAGTTGGTTATCTGCCTCCCACAGGTAACCTGCCTGTACTTACATGAATATCAACAGTCAATTTGTTAGGCTCAAAGAACAAAAAAAACCAGAAAAATATGAAACTCTGTATGGGGCACAAAACTGCCAATACTAAGTTTTGAGACGAGATTGATGTACAAGGTAGCTTTTGTTCATAAATCTCATAGCACTTTATTAATGCTGTGAGGCACATGCTTGAGCTCCACACTTCGGAAGATGAACCTGAGACTTGAGATGTGACCTTTTCAATGTCATGTAGCAGGTCAACATGTTCTACTCCAGCATTCCCAAGTTCATGAAGTGTCTGCCATTGCTTTGAGGAGAAGACAAGCAATCCTCTGCACAAACTGAGCTCTGAGCCTGTCATCAGAGTAGCACTGGGCTAGAATGATTAAATACATGGAAGAATTAACCAGTTTTTAAGATACCATTTGGCATCTAAACTCCTTGTCCAAGCTGATAAACAAAGGACAAAAATGTAAAAAAGGAAGAAAAAGGAAGAAGCAAAATTCTGCCTCAGATCAGAAATAACCTATCCTCCTTAATCCAGCCCCACCTCATTTTTTCCATGAGATCTTTGCTAGTTTTTACTGGCAGGCTGGTATGACCTAAAAAATTTCAAAAAAGAGGAAAGTTAATTTCTTCGCCTCTACCCTAATACAGTCCTGTTCAGAGCATCCACAGCTCCAGCTGCACAGGTGCACCTCCAGAGCACTCATAGAGCACAACAGCTCACAGGGCAAGAAGGGACAAGTGCATCTCTTGCTGCTGCTAGCAGAGGTGAGAACGGTGCCAGGCTGCCCATCTGCCATGGGACTGATTCTGGATTCACAGCCCAGCAGCTCTCTGTGCCCAACATCAACCTTTAAGAATAAACCTACCCAGAGGAGATGCAACAGACACCAAAGTCAGGCTGATGTCTGCAGCCAGAGTACGTGGCTGCTCTGAACAAAAGAGAGTCCAAAGGGCTGAGCCAAAGTGGCCTCTGCTGGAGCCCCCTCCCAGAAATTCCTCAGCAGCTGAGAGCTGGTACACCAATACCCCTCATCTCAGTCCCCATTCACCTGTCAGAGATGGGAAGGCAAAATTCACAGAATTCACAGAATTTACAGAATGACTGGGTTGGAAGAGACTTTCAAGATCATCAAGTCCAACTCATGCCCTAACACCTCAACTAGACCATGGCACCAAAATGAGTAAGACACATTAGTTTGAAGGGAAAGAAGATGTGCTGAAGAGTCTGTGGATAAAAGAAAAGAGAACAGAAATTCACACTTTGACTAGGGACATCGGGATGCCCAACAGACAGATATCAGTGACAGAAACAATTTAGAGAGGACAAAATGAGTGAACCCTTCCACACCTTTACATCAACATTACCCACACACAGAGACCACCATGTTTACTCCAGACTCACCTGAGCTCCTGGCTGAACAGCGCACAAAAGTCAAGGTCTCAGGCTTTCCTGTAACACAGCAAATAGCCCCCAATGTGCAGCAAACTAAGCAGAACAAGAACAGTGACCACAATGGGACCTTCTAATACAAATCAGAAAGCTCATCTTCCCAGAAGACAGATGTCTCTTAAAAATCACTGTGGTACGAGCTCCCTCAGCAACTAAGGACCAACACAGTCAACACCATTGTCCCTCGGCAAGAGAGATAAATACTCTAGAAATCATCTCCTCTAAAATAGAATGAAAAACAAAAGTAAACCATTACAAGCAACTGTCACATACAGAACACCCTTGCAAGAAAAACGAGCCAGTTATCCACAAATGACAGATGACAGCAGTTTAACACGCTGCTGTAAGAATGTCAGGTACATTATGAATGAGACAAGATGAGCAGAACACATTCTCATAAAATGGAAAGTACAGTATTAAGGAAAGGAGCATCAGTGAAATACAGGAAAATGAAAAGGACCAGAAGGAAATGAAGTATAAAAGAGAAAAAATGGTAAAGAAAAGAGCAACATACTGAGGTACTACCTTGAAGCAGATGATCCCCTGGCAGTAACTGGTGCAGAACCATTGTCTGGAACAGGTCAAGGACAGTTTCTGTCAGCTGAGGATTTGGTTCTCCACACAGCACCAGCCAATGGCATTGACAGCATCCTGCCTGATTTTCTTGGGGTGCCTTCCCCCTCAGAAAGTAAAGAGGCAACACAGGAATAAAATATGATGATGCCATAAATCAAAAGGCTTAACAGAAATTAAAAAAAAAAAAAAAAAAAGATGAAAAACAAGGAATAAAAACAAAGGCAAGATAAAAAGAAAATATCCAGAGATTAGTAGAACACATTTTATTTATTCATAATCTCTGTTTTATTATGTGTCCTTGGCAGATGTCCCACAACTGAAAATTTGCAAGGCAGATAGTGATGCAAGTTTAGAGACTTCAGCCTTGTTTCTTCTAATCATTAGCCTGGGCAGATCTTTTTAATATATGTGCCCCAATAGGAAGTAAACAAGTTCCTTAAATCAAGAGTCTTTGGTCAGGAGACATGCTGCAAACAAATGGACTCAGACAGGGACTCCAGCAGATAAGACTAAAAACATGGTCTGTTTTTAAGTAACCAAGCTGAAGGCCAGGCTGCTATTACAGATATTGCCCAAGAGGACAGGGTCAGCCTCTGACCACTCAGCCCAGCCCCTGCCTTCCACAGCCTCCTTGCCAAGCACCTTGTTTCACCTGAGAGCACATGGGCTCAGCCTGCCCAGCTGGCAGGGACAGGGATGCCACAGAGACAGCCAGGGCAGCAGACTCTGGAGTGAGCCCAGCAGCAGCCAGAACAAAGAGCACACCTCTGGCAGATGCACCAGAGCTGAGTGCAGAAGGCTCAGCTGCCTCCACTCTCCATGAAGGTTTGAGGTGCCTCTGAAGCTCAGCTCAGTCACTGCAGAGCCTTGTTTTGCATTGAGCCTAATTGGTCTTGGCACTGAGTGCTAGCAGTTGATTTTATCCTGCCTGTGGCTGTAATTGCACAACTAAGGTGATGCTGGTGGCTAAACACCGATTTATCATCTTTTCAGGTTTAAGGTCTTCTTGCCCTGGGAAAGTTGCTGAGTCCTAGAAAGGATGAGCAAAGAACTGCTTATCCTTCAGGACCTCTCTGTTTCTAAAAAAAGGACATTTTAGTAAAACATCTGACCTCACCTGTCCCAGGAACAATGCTAGGGGTCACACTGCAGTTTGCATCAGCTCAGCTGAAAGCTGATCATTGATTTTCTTTTGCCCACACTCACAAATAGGAAGTTGAAAGGCTGCTACAACTTCTGTGGGTTGCCTTAGTGCTGAGACAGATAACAAGACACGGACATTTAGAGACAAGGAAAAAGGTCTCTTTTAAAAGAGCCTTAATGTCCTTTGCTATGAATACATATAGATCTACTCTTTTTTAATAGCAAGACCCACTTAAATCTGTCCAGACAGTATAAAGCAGATTTAACAGACAAGTAAATAACTGTGATTTAGGAAATCTGATATTATTTCTGGAACTTCCCCATACTTTAATTCCTGAAATTAAAAAAAAAGAGAAAGAAAAAATCTAATGATACTGCACCTCTTTTTAAAGAGAACTGTTTTGAACTCTACAGCTAAGAAGCACCCATGTAAAAACTAGGTATGACTACTCTCAGTTAAAGTTCTTTTATCATCATTTAGCTACCTACCTGTAATTAAATAATTTACACTATTTTAGAACATAAAATCATTTTTGTCTACCCACAGTGCTATCTCAGCAGAAATTTAGATACAGAAACTAAAAAGTTTCTTCCTTACAACCCATCTGTCTTTCACTCTCCCAAATGACTCCTGGTTTCAACACTGCTGTAATGGGCAGCGTCCCCCCAGCAGCAGATATTAAACACATCTTGCAAAGCTGAAAAGCCAACTCTATTTCATGGCTTAGGGTATCAGCTCAGATGAAATCCTACCAAAACTGCAGGTTATTTAACCCTAACTGATTAGGGGAGAGAAAGGTTTTGGGAAATGCTGCAATTTTGGCTGAGGAAAGCAAGAATGAGTGGTCCAGGACATGTCTCTGAAAATGAGATCTGCCCCAGACATCTCAAGTCAGACACCCAGAACTGAGTGACACATCCCCTCTGAAACTCCTGGCTCCCGTACAGAAGGCATGCCTGCTCCCTGTGTCCCCTTAGGACCTCAGCCTGAGTGCCTTGTGCCATCTATTGGCCTGGAGCAGCGACAGGCGCTCTGAAGAGAACTTTAATTCTGGGAAAGCGACTGTGTTAAAAGGAATCTGTCAGTAGATCTGTAAATTCTGCTAATGGAATCAATACACTGCCGCTGCTCACATCTTGAGGTCTTCCTTGCCCAGCAGACACACTGAGTTCAGCTCCCAGAATAAACAGAAGCTGTGCTTTGCGTTAGGCAAATGAAAAATAGTACTGACACAGAGCGATCTCGCAGGCAAGGAAATCTAGAAAATAAGCAGAGAGAATTTTCACTGTCCTACAGATGAGCACTAAAAAAGTCGTTTAGAGAAAGAGGAAGCTCCTTCAAAATCCACTGAGTTCTAAAATCTCCTTAACTATCCTCAACTTAGTAAAGCCCACTTTAAATCGGACGCTCACAATGAAGAAACTTCTTCCACATTAGGCACAGGGGCTACTGTAGCTATTCTCGGCTGGTTAAATCTAGATTACTTTTTAACCCAAAGAGTTCCTAAAAGACGAGGCAGAGCTCTGCAATGCGAAAGGACTCAGAGGCACGGCTATCGATGGGCTCCCGCAGCCCATTACAGAGCAGGCGGAGAGCTCGGCAGGACGCGGCCCCTCCGAGGGACAGAGCGGTGCCTGTGCCCCGCTCCGAGCCGCCTCCCTGCCGGGCCGAGGGGCAAGGCTTGGCGGGGAGCCCCAGCTGGCATCCCGTGCACCCCCGCTTCGTCCTCATCCTCCTCCTCCCCCGCGAGTGTTTGCCCCGCAAAGCGCAAGGAGAAGACACCCCACCTCCGGCACCGCGCTGTCCCCTCGGCCGCTCCCGCTCCCCGGGGCAGCGCTCCCGACCCGGAGCCGCTATCCGGGGCAGCGCTCCCTGGCTGGAGCCGCTCTCCGGGGCAGCGCTCCCTGCCCGGAGCCGCTCCCCGGGGCAGCGAGCTCTACCTGGAGCCGCTCTCCGGGGCAGCACTCCCTGCCTGGAGCCTCGGCCGCGCTCCGCCCGGCTCCGCGGGGCCGCCCGAGCTGGGAGGGAGCGCAGGCGGCGGCAGGCGGGCTCAGGCGAGTCCCCTCCCCGGCCCCGGGCATCCCCCGGCCCCGTCCTGCGCCCCCCGGGGGTCCCGCTCCGCTCCCCGCGTTCCGCACCGTGCCACAGCGCTGTCGCCTGCCGCCGGCCGCCTCGCTCGGTGCTCCCCACAAGTCCCGCTCCACGCCCGGGCATCCTGCTCTGTGGCCGCACGGGTCCCACCCCCAAGCTCCCCTCTAGTCTCCCGGAGCGCTCCCGCACTTCTGTCAGGGGGGGAGGTCCCGCACCCACCCGGATCCCGTGTTCGGTCCCGTGGGGAGCAGCCCGCTCCTCCGCCCCGCGTGGTCACCTACCAGGCAGCCCCGGAGCTGCCCGCGGCTCGGGAAGGGGCGATGCCGCCGGGGCTGGAGCCGAGCGCCGCCCGTGCCGCTCCGAGCCGCTTTTGTGCGCTGAGCTGTCAGCGCCCGGGGATTGATCTGCCATCGATTCCCAGCGCCGCGCTGCTCAAGTGGCACACGGGCGGCTCCATCAGCTCAGGTCCAGCCTGGGATGCGGAGTGTCCCCCGCACGCTGCAGAGGGAAGGAATTTGTTTTCCGTGTTATGTCCCAGAGTAGTTGTCTGCTTGTGTTAGGGCTCAGTTCTGCCCGAGCTAAAGTCAGAGGGCAATGGGAAGCCAGGCCAGCTCCCTGTAACTGGAAAGCGCCGCTGTGACAGCGTTCCACGATTTAACATTTTGTCTGTTTCACTGGTGTCGTTTTGAAAATTGCCAATAATGAACGGGGAGGTTTTTTCTTTCTTTACAAATGTTGACACAATGTAAAGTATTTTCTGCACTTTTGCCAAATGCTCCAAAACTTTTCACTAAGTACGATAAAACATCATCATCATCACCATCATCATCATCACCATCATCATCATAACTAACTGCAGGACTAGAGGGGAAAAAAAATCTGTTTCGTAGCTATTT
Source organism: Sialia sialis (assembly GCA_009812075.1). Taxonomy (NCBI): domain Eukaryota; kingdom Metazoa; phylum Chordata; class Aves; order Passeriformes; family Turdidae; genus Sialia; species Sialia sialis. The sequence continues at coordinate 19,812,094 of VRYO01001589.1, read as the reverse complement.
CTGCCAAATATTTTCCTAACCAATTTTACCTTGAAAAAAGTCTTGCACAAATATTGCATAAAATTCTCCTCTGGTTTTGGGGGAGATTTATTTGTGGTGGGTGTTTTTAGAATTCATTACATATTTTAAGGAAAAGAATTCAAAGACCTGTCTTTTAGAGGCAACACAAATACTTACGATGCTGATGTGTTCTTGTTGTGATAATAACTTTTTAGTCTTATAAGAGTCCTCAGTTGAGAAGACTGAGGAAAGGGGGGATCCTAAGAGAACACATTTCTCTCTGTGTTTACTGTTATTCCCTTAAGATACTATTACTGTGCAGAGAGGATTCATTTTATAACGTGTTATGGTGTAGAATAGCATTAATAAATTAAATTTTTATCACATTTCTCTTTGATTAATCACAGAAGTTTTAATCACTGCAGAATATGTCTTGTCCAAATATTACATCAACCCTTCAATGTTGTGCACAGCAATATGCATTTATGCTACACATGATTTTCAAAACCATAATTAACCAGGATTTAGTTACAGCAAGTTGTGAGAAAGCCATGCCCTGAGTGCAAAGCGAGTTCCTCAGAACTGTTCAAACACAAGATTGTGAACAGAATGCTTCCTGAAGACGAATGAGATCATCTTACTGGGTCATTTGGAGATTTCAGCATAAAATTTGAACGATCCTGCAAAAATATTGTTGCTGACTTTTGGAAATGATACTGCAGCACTGTAGCCCATCAGAGGGTTACACAACCTCAACTCATCACAGGCAAGAATGTGAGATGCTGAAAATTGCCCAGGAAGCTGAGCTGCAGCTGCCTGGGCAGCGAGGACTTACACGTTTTTAAGTGATGGTGACATCTGTAGTGACAGAGGGGAAGTGGTGGGTTTATTGCCTGTGTCAACACACCTGATGACACTGGAGACTGTCCTCAGTGCCTGTTGTGGGCACTGGATGTACCCCATGGTACTGCTCTGCCTGGTAGAGAGGACAGAAACATGCTGTCTTGGCTGCTCATCAAGCCTGTCGAGCTGCAATCTGCATTATCATAACTTAGAGCTCCTTACATCAGCATGATCCTGCATTGCTCTTTTCTAAACAACAGACCCAGTCCCCTGAGGGCAGCACATTTAGAAAAGCCAGTTCTTTCCTCCCAGTGTTCTGCAGACCCAGGCATCTTCTCTATTTTATCTGCATCAAGAAATACCACAAGACATAGGAATTGCATTTATTTTTGTACTTGAGGCATCATGGTTTCTTTTCACATAAGCAGCGTCTGAGCACTGAGATGTCTGAAGAAACATCTTCCCTTTCAAAGCAGTTTTTCACATGATTCCTCTAAAACACAGCAACTCCCCTGAGCTGTGAGCATGCTTTTACATGGAGGGCTGACTTGTGGGGTTTTGGCAGGTTTTAGCAACTTCATTTTAAAATATGCCCTGGAATTTGCTTGACTCAATCATCTGGAAAAGGACAGAGGTCATTTCTATCTTCCTGATGCAGAAAAACTTATTGGCAGCTGTTTATGGTGGGCATGAGCCTAGTTCCTGGCAGTGAGAAGAAGAGTTGAAAGGAAATCTAAGCTATAACACCATCATCTTCATTGCCCTGCAGTGGTTTATAATATTGCAAAATGGTGTTAACTGTTGCTCACTAGCTCAAAAGGATTGTGAGACAAAGGGAAAGTGGCATATATAAAGCTGGCTTGTAGTGCCTTGTGCTATAGCCAAGGGCCAACCAGAAATATTATTCAGCAAGAAATAATTATTAAATGTCCAGATTGGTTTTTAGAAATATTAACTCCTTCAAAGTTGCTGGTAATAACTCAAGACAAAGCTGTTGTTTTAAATTCCTCTTCAGAAGATTTTCACCAGTGGAGTGAGTGGAGTGAGGAGTGAACATATGGCTACATCGGAAGGGATTGCGACCCCCCATAAAATAGCTTACATCCTTTTTATGGCTCTTTAAAGCACGCAGTGGGCCTATCCAAAGTCAGGCTGCCACTGGCTAATCTAAACTGGCAATAACAATGCCCTGCCTGAGCACTGTTGTGCATGTGTTTGTTGTGTTTGTGGAACATTTCCATCCCTAGGGACTGGCCATTATCCCCCACTATTTGTTTTCTTCCCTGAACTGCCTGCATCAAACCAAATTCTGTCAGCAGTTACACCAGGGGGACCCTATTAAAGACAAATGGACTCAATGTTCTTCCTGAAGAAATGCACATAATTTAAGCTGCACAGCTGTGGGACAAATTTAGAGTAACTCTGCCTTAGGTACTTTCTTGGGGAAAAAGGGAAAAAAAAAGGTGAGCAGAATGGCAACTCTCCTGTCATTGGGAGATGAATCTGCTCTACTCAGCCTGCTGCAATCCCACCCATTCCAGCCTGCCAGAGCTGGAGACAGGGACTGCACCATCACTTGCAGCACAAAACCAGACACGAATCACAGCTTGACTTACACGTTACTCAGTGCAGGACTCTGGGTTTCATTTGCACCCTGGCTGGATGGAAGCTGTCTCATTCAATTGAGTTTTTCATGGGGTTTGCTCTACTTCCGAAAGCTCAGTCCTGCGTCTCATACAAATCAGAGGAACTACTGTTGCTGTATTATATTTTTGCATTGTCACGGTTGAGAGGCAAAGTGAGCCCTCTTGTACTCACTTTTGTATTCCAGACCTGGGGACTGTCTTATGCTCTTTTGACTTAAGAAAGTCAGTGGGAATTTTCAATTCTTTTTATTCAGTTCAAGAAGATAAACTTTATCTGTGAATGGCAGGGCCTCTCCTTAATTATCCTGAGAAAATAACTTCACATAATACAACCTAGTGCCTTCAATTCACTAAATAGAATATTTGTAATAATAAAAAAGTATTAGCAGAAGAAAGTTAAAGAGTTTTGAACAATTTGTGAGGCAGCACAATCCAGTAACTTGAGGAAACACTGCATCTGCTGCAGAGCCAGGAGCAGAACTTAGAGCTCTGGGGTTTTTTTACAATTTTTTAATGTGGAAATTGGTAGTAAAGTATGAGTAATCAGAGGAGAACACTGCATTAGAATTTAAAAGCATCTGCAAATGTTGGTAGGAACAAATAAACCATAACAGAACTTCCATTAAGCAGAAGGTAAGAAATTTATCAGTGTCAACTCCCTGGTTACCAGGCTATTGACACATTTCTTAGAAAGATAAGTCAAATGTACATGTGCATTAAACATATTGCATTTCTGAAAATTATGTTTTCCATTAATTATGAAAATATATTAACACAGAGCCTTGTTTAACAGAAGATGGACAGTAAATTACTGAATCACTACTCAGCAAAGTAGGTAGGAAATTCCTGATACATTTTCTAACTCAAAGCAGTCTGAAATTAGAATGTGAACTGTAGTAGAAGGTGTCTAAAGCACAGCCCTGTGAGCACAAGATATAAAGGACAGCTCCTGTGGAAATGTTGAATGCAGCAGCTGTCATTACACAGGCCACCAATACAATAATTACACTTTGGATGTGTAATCTCGCTTGCCTGTCACAGCTGAATTCTTGTTTACAACAAATACACTCAGGTTTACAGAGCTGTGCATTTTTCAAAAATAATGGGAAAACATAGTTCCTAAGGAAAAAAGAATACAAGGTCTTTCAATGGGAAAAGGATGTCTATAGAGAATGGTGAAAATGGCTTGCATGTAATCTTTTAATTTCTCCTACAAGTTTATGGCAGGAGTGGGTGTGTAAGCTTAGGAAGCTGCAGCAGAAGGTGAGGCCTTATTTTGTCAACTTTTTTTCTCTTTCTTTTTTCTTTTCTCCTTTGCTGTCTTTGTTCTGCATTTTCAACTGCACTACTATTCAGTATTACGAGGGTAGTCCCTTAGGAACCTCAGTCCAGGCACATAATTTCATTTGGATAGTTGGGATACAGTCAAGTACAAAGGAAGAAATTCTGAAGATTGAATAAGACAGGGCTATAGAAGAAACTGAAGATCAGGGTTTGGAAGGCAAGATAATACTAAAATGAATAAGGCAATATTAAAGCTACAGCAGTGTTTCAATTTTCCTTAATTCTTTTCTTCAATTTCTCTTCAAATCTATAATACTTTTTCTTCTCTCTCTAGTTTCTTTTCATTCCTTTTGGGGATTTTTCATTATTTTGCATTTATGTTCAGCTCCAAAGTCCTTGACATGTCCATTTCTCCAACTTTCTGTCACCACCTGTGTGGGTGAAAAATAGGATTGCAAAGATTTTCTTCAGTACTTCAGAGAAAAATGGGCCAGGAATCAATATTGCTATACTGGCATAGTAAGGGTATTTACATCTGAAAGCATTCTACCTTGCTCTTCTCATGAATAATGAAAGAAATCATGGCATTCTTGTGGGACTGGGCTAGCCAAAAAAAATCTTTGGAGAACACGAAGGGACTACTGAATTTTAATTTCCATCCTTTGTTCACTTACTGTGTTCTGGGAAAAAATTAGAGCACTAAAAGGTAAGAATTTTGCCCCCGTTTTGGAAAGTTTATATTCTGAAGAAGCTATGGATGCAGACCATTGACACTGCTACTGTAAAAGTTCCAAAGAGGTTTGATACAGAAATCTTCCAGTTCTAGAGACACTGCATTTCAGTAAAATGATAAGAAGTTTGCCTATTATCATCCCTTCAAAGGCTAGGTCTTCAGACTAAGATAAACAAGACCTTATTTTTATCAGTGACAAGTGGTTTGATGTATTCTATGTATCTTAAACATGCACCTGATAAGAAGAATTGTTTTTTGGGGGGAATGCTCATTTTCATGTGATTGAGTACAGGACAAGCTTAAGCCTAATGGCTTGTGCTAGGGAGCTAAAATCAAAGGATTAAAAGTGATGTAAAGGGAATCACGTTCTGTGTGATTAAAGAGCAGGGAAATCTATTTCTGGTTAAATAAAGGATATTTACATTATTTTTTTTTTGTGATGAAACTCTCCAGCTCTCAAAAAAAGGCAGCATCAACAAAATGACTGTACAAGTCATTGCAGATAAAACATTTACATATTCTTGATGACAAAAGAAGAAGCACTGGCATTCAAGAAGGACTGCTTGTTCTGCCTTCAAAAGAATTGATAACCATCCTCATCACTGTATCTATAAGTAAAAATGTAGATGCTGAGTGGAGAAAGTGGATTAAATGAGGTGTTTTACTCTGCTTTGCCAAAGCCTTCTTTGGCTACTATCAAATTTTCCATCAAACATCAATACAACCTGTCCCATTATGCTTTACACTCTCCCCAGAAATCTCCCTGAACTCAGGACATGAACATCTCTGAAACCCCAGCAAAGAATGACTAAGCAGGACACAGGCTGGTGGTCAAAAGTACTTATGATTGGCTTACTTTTCATAGTGTATGTGATTTTTTTTGTGGAGCCTCTCTGTCCATTTTGTGTAAATAAGCTACATTTCATAGAGCTTCGTGTTTAGCAGGGCATATAACATGTTTGTTACAGTTTTGTGCCACTTGAAGGTGGGAACTATTTTACATGCAACAGTTCAAATGCACTGAGGGGAAAGGCTGCCTAAGGAACCCATCTGCTCAGAGATTAGACTTGAAAGAGTAGAGAAAGGTGCCATTAACTGGTCACCACATGACTATGAGCCATGAACAGAACATGACCATAAAAACACCAAGTACCTTCATCAGAGATAAACTTTCCTGTCATTATGCACTGTGCTGGTAAAACCTCATCTGTGTTCTAGTCATTTGTGTTACAGAAAAACATGCTACTAGGATGGTCAGATGAATGGAGACTCAAGTGTAAAATAGGATGAGAAAAATTAGGGTGCTTCGGTCCACAAAGTTAAGAGTAGCAGTATGAGTTCTCCTTTTGAAAATGAGGCAAAAATCTGGAGGTGAATAAGAGTAAATTAGACTCACAAGCTGTATTAGTACAAGAACAAATCAATATAAACTGCTCAAGAACCCAGTCTAGATAAAAATTACAATGTTTCCAAATGGCAATGAAATAATGGTCTGGATCATTCTTTCATTAGAGAGTTTGGGGGAGGAACAAATTGCCATGTTTTTTTGAGTGGGTTTTTTGAACTTGGTGGAAATTATTGTCTACAGGATTGTCTACAATATTGGGGTACTAAGTACAGGGATTTATGGACTCATAAACTGAGATTTTTAAGGATACCACTGCAAGCAAATGTGGAAAACCTCCAATTTGAAGTATCACCATTTAACGTTTGCACAAAGGAAGCTGTGATTTGTCAACATGATCAAAAGCACTTTTAATGCTACATCCAATTTCTTGTCCTGGTTAAAATCAGGTACTTTAAGAACTGCTTCTTCAGCAACAAATATCTATTTATATACCCAGTTTGAGTGTGAAAGCACTAGATAAACATAGATGCAAACAATGCATCTGATGAGATTGGTCTTACCAAAGTCAAAACAGGCAGGCAACAATAAATCAGCTATGGAGCAACCTGATTCCTTAATGGAAAGAATAGATGAATCCCACAGTGAGCTGAGGTTTAATGGCACTGTAGCACCCTCCTGTACAAATGCAATAAATAGTACAGAACTCAGTAAAATATTTATCTGAATGAATTATGAAGGTTCTGACAGTATCAAAACATGAACTCTCATACCCTACAAGTGTGTGAAAAAATATTTGGATGACCCCTGTAACATTTGGATTTTTCCAGGTGTCTGAGTTAAAGTAGTTGCAGCAGAATCTGTTATTTTACTAATACTTACTTGAACACTAGCTCACTGACTGCATGAGATTTAAAAAAAAAAAACAAAAAAAAACCAACTTATCACCTTAAGGTGATGAAGATATTTAAAGCACATTATAAGAAAGCAAACATCAGTGTTGCTTCCCAATATTGGGCTAGAAAGAGATGGCAAAGGAGTTTAAGGCAAACTGCTTTGCAAACACAGGATACAGTTGCTACACACAGAAGCTCTAAAATCTAGGACATCATCTGGATTAACATGCAGTAGTATTATCAGGCTGATGGATAGTTTTGAAAGCTCCATCCTTACTCTGATACTGATGTCAGAGTGCTGCTTTTTAATTTAACCACAATTCTGAATGGAGAGCCCTTCACCTTATGTAAAATTAAGTCATATCACTAACTGCAACCTGATTTTGCTTTATTGTAGTAGTCTTGCCTCTAATCTGTATGAAATCTAGACTAGTATATTTGTGTGCTGTTTAGAGCATGGCAATGGTACCATGAAAACATCAAGGCAGTATTCCCCAGCTGAGCCCTCCCTGGGCTCGTGGGTGGCCAGAGCATTGCTGCTCTTTCAGCACTGCTGCACTGGGCAGGCTGGAATTCCAGTGGGAATTGATCTGAAGGGACTGTGACATGAATGGGTCCACAATGGGGCAGAGATCCTCCTGCAGTCTGTGGAGAGTCCCCCACCAGAGCAGGTGGATGCCTGCAGGAGGCTGTGACACTCAAAGGAGGAGATGGGAGTGCGTAATAAGCTTTTATTGAACAGTGTGAGACCTGGGCATGATGCAAATGGTGTGGAGTAACGGGTGGAATGTGCTGGTTTGGACTGGGGTGGAGTTAATTGTCTTCACAGTGTGTGGAATGGTGCTGTTTTGGATTCATGCTGAACACAGAGTTTGATAATATAAACATACTTTGGTTACGGCTGAGCAGGGCATACACAGTCCCAAAATCTTTCCTGCTTCTTCCATGCTGTCAAGGGGGTGAGGATACCTGGGAGGGTGGGACGAGACACAGCCAGGACAGGTGACCCAAAATGACCAAAGGGACATTCCAGAACATGGGGCATCATGTTCAGTAAATAAAGTGAGGGAAGAAGGAGGAAAGGGAGGTAATGTTTGGAGTGATGAAGTTTGTCTTCCCAAGTCACTGTTACCTTGATGGGGCCTTGCTCTCCTAGAGATGACCAAACACTTGCCCAACATGGGAAGCAGTGATTTTCATTCAGCAGTGGAATTCACTCCTTGTTTTGCTTTGTTTGTGGAAGTGGCTTTTTTTTTCCTTATTAAATTGGTTTTATCTCAATCCACGAGTTTTCCAGCTTTTACCCTTCTGGTTCTCTCGCTGATCTCACTGATGGGGGAGTGAGCAAGCAGCTGCAAGGGGCTTGGCTGCTGGCTGGGGTGGAATCACAGCACCGCCACTGCATGAACAACCTCCTGTTTTAATTTGTTTGAAAGCTTGTTGTTGTTCAGGACCCCACTTATATTTTTTCTCCCATTCCACGTGATAGAGCGGGTTTAAAATCTGACCATGGAATATGCATCCTCCAAAAATCCTCAGCACCTAGTAAAGCTTGTGTTTCATGTTTGCTAGCTGGTGAGGACATAGCTGCTATTTCATTGGCCATGTCCTTTGGAATCTGGCCACATCCATCTTGCAATTTTACTCCTAAAAACTGAATCCTCTGGGGAGGTCCCTTGACCTTCCTTTGCTTTGTGGCCATACCAGCCTTCAGGAGACTCTAGATTATCTTCTCCCCTTTCTTTTGTAGTGTTGCCCCATATGATGCAGTCATCAATTCACTGCAGGTGTTCTGGAGCCTCTCCCTTCCCTGCAGTCTGACTCAACTGCAGCCATGCTAGCCCAGCTGCTTCCTGCACCTCGGAGCCAGCATTGCCCCACCACATTTGCTCTACCAGAAGGAACCCTCCCTCCTCCCAGGAAGAGACTCCCTTTCCATGCTCCCAGCAATTATGTGTGATGGTGTGGAATGACCTCCAAGTCCTGGCCATGCTCCCTCCTGCAAAAATTGGCCGGAACCAAGACACTGCCAAACTACTAAGTGTCCATGGAATTCTGAAATGATTGTTGCTAACATTCTGTCATCAGCTCCCATGGAACTCTGTGGGAGCTGTGGTTCAGTTGCTGAATACCTTCAGTTTCTCTCCATGGAGAGGAGTCTCTTGCCAGGCAGCAGCTCCCAGGATGCAGGACAGACTGTTACCCACCAAGACACCAGAGCATTGCAGCTGGGGACGTCTGGCAAGGGAATTTGGCCTTGACCACTATGGAGAGGTGTGAGATCACAGAATCATAGAATCATTTCGATTGGAAAAGATCTTTACGATCAGCAAATCCAATCCTAAAGGCATTTAGTCTATAATCTACAAATGACATCCAGAAACTCGAGAGATTTTGATGCAACATCAAAGCAACCTGAAGAAAAACCCCTAGAATTTTCTAGACTGAATTTCTTCTGAATTCTTTTTCTCTCCAGACTGAAGTTCAGTTTTTTTGAACTTTCTCTTCTACTAAGTATTTCATTATTTCTGCTCTCTATCTCTATTTTGTAGTAAAACAAATGTCAAACTTATTACCAGGACATAATACCATTTTTTGACTGCAACTAATGAATGTTCAATGACATTTATTGTGGAATCCATAGAGTATATGAGACACTGAACAGATGTGACCAGTATCTCATTAGGCCACAAAATTTTCCTGTAAAATACATAATCTAGAGCAAAATTCCCCTGTATTCACCCAAATATAGTGCAAATCTGGATTGAGTTAATTTAAAGTAATGATGTTATTTTAAATTAAATGATCTTTCATTCTTACCTGACCATTTTGGTGCACATATTCTGTAGTGTAAGAGCAGTTCACAAACTCTTTTTGTATCTTGCTTAACAGTACTGTGACCATCATTACCCCTGTATAAACAGGAATGTAGATACTGGTGTCTAGTGAGACTTCCAAGATCACTTAGAAAATCTGAAACAGAATGCCCAAATCTCAGTATAATGTTCTAGTTCAGTACAATGATTTCTAGTTTGTTTTACTGCTCAAGATGAAGAGGGGGAAAAAACACAGGGGGAAGAAGAGTTTGGAAGACCCAACAAGCTTTTGATCAGCACAGTCTTTCCCACATTCTGTGGAGTTCATTTGGGGTTGAGATCATTCTGCCATTCTGGCATTATTCACAGGGTAGTCTCCATACATTAGTCCGGTTCCTTATGTTTTCCATTGGCCAAGACAGGGATATTCCCAGACCTTATCCATGTGTTTCATGATCCTGCATAAAGGTCATTCATCATTTGTGTTTTATTATTAGAATCTCTTTCCACAGAAGAAGGAAATCTGGCAAAAAGAGAATTGTCTCCTTACAATCATGAGAAAATACAGTGAAACCTTTGACTTAACCCTAAACAGCTGCCAGTTCCAGGGACAGGAGATGCATCATCCAAATTTTGACTTCTGTTCTCCCCACAAGCAATATGGAGCTCTATAAGTACTGCAATACAGATAAATATTGATTAAATTGAGGACAGTTATTCAAATTATTCAAATTTTCTAAAGAAATTAATCATTAAACCCAAGTTTTTCACTGATTACAATGTGCTAACATCCTCCAAATTTTGGGAGCCTAATCCAAAACTCACCAAAATCAAAGAGGATCACATTGTTTTTCATTCAAGTCTGTAGCATTAAACACATGACTTCAATAAATAAGCATAAAAGTGTATTTAAATAAATTACAGTTAGACTTACATTTTATGAAGATGTCCTGGGAGGATTACTCTTCACTTGCTTATGTATTGTTTCATTTGAACTGCTAAGAAGAAATGGAATTCCTGGAACAGATGGAACAAATCTATTTATTTGCAGGTGATTACGCACTATTTTCTCTTGCTATCTCTGTTGCTACAAAGTCTAATTAGTACTATTATATAGTTGCACACCAGAGAAAATATCCTACCCGCTTAGAGCACCAAAGACTTGCTAAAGAAGTAAAAGATGTTGCAAGGTCTCCAAGACTCTACATAAATAAAGACAAGTTTCCAAATCAGTGACATATGAATGTAAATACAGAGCAGTATTGATAGTCGTCAAGGAAAAGAAATCTGTCTGAAGAGGAGGAGGATTGAAGATGAGCTAAAAATACTGAAAGATTCTCTCTGTGTGATCCATATGTATGACAGGAGTTACTTTATGTGTCCATTACTTTGAGGGATATAAATGTGCAATTGCGTCTTTAAATATAGACAAACAGAGAGAATGGGAGGGAAGAGTAAAATGTGTTTGTCTATATTTGAAATAGAACTAGATCATAGATTGTATTTTCAATTTAAGAACGAGTCATTCTTTCCTTGTTTATTACAGTCATCAAGTAACCATACATCACTACATATAGACAAAGAGAGGGTTGTATGGGGGCAGCAATTATTAATGGACATTGCTGAATGATAAATAAAGAGCTAGCTCAGAACTGGTATTCATTGCACACAGATGTCTGGACTATGGGCAGATGTCTTAAATCGTCCACATAAAGCGCTTTTGTGCTATCACAGTAATCTAAATTGCTTTGCATTTGGTTCCAGGCATTTCCACCACACATAAATTCCCATTTTCAAATCCCATCTAGGCTTCAAGGGCCAAATTATCCTGGTGTAACTCTTTGGCTTAATTTGCTTCAGTTTTATTGATGCAGACAAGTGTTGGGACCGGTGTTCTCAGTCACAGGAGATCTTGCACATAACACCTCAGGTTGTGGTGCTGGTTCTGGAGAGGGCATCCACTGCTTCATGTTGGAGGGGATGAAAGCACGAGCAGGCAGGAGGAGGGGTGATGCCATGGCTTCATGCCTGCTTTGTCTGAACTGCATGGTCGTGACCAGCTCTTGAGGGGAGGCTTGCTTCAAAGGTCCTGCTGTTGCCTGTTCAGAGAAGAAAGAACTGCCACAGCCTGCCTTCTAAAGCTTTAACTCACGACCTCTGTCCTGTTAAATTCTGTCAATCGTCATACCTACTGCCCTGGGCTACAGGGGAGCTGTGAGAAAACCACTCATAACTCTGAGACAGGCACTTTCCTTACTCTCCAAGGTCTTAGAACTACTGCACTCCCACAGCAGGACTGTGCTTCACTGCAAATCAAGTCACTGATGGTTTAGGAAATAATTTGTATCCCCAGAGGAGGCATATCTTGCAGCAGAGACAGCCCAGCATAAGTTGCTGAGTTTTAGTTAATGGCCTCATTCTATCTAATGTGTCTGCTCTTGCAGATATCACTTACAGATGAACTGTGTGTTTTCCATCTCCCCATTTATTTTTTACATGGGAAATCTTTGAATTAGGCTAGCACATAAACTCACTGTCTAGGAACAGATTAGTGGGAGGAGGCATTAACAGAGAGAGACAGATGGAGTAGTAGTTTCAATATATTACTTTGCATTGCAGCCCTATAAAGAAAATGAGTCCCTATATAAGGGTGAGATTGCAAAATCTCTTTCACTTCTACTATTCCTATTAGCACAGAATTATCTTTGATGTTAATTTAGTATTCATTTTTGCATGCAGTCAGAATAGCTTTCAAGGTGTATTTAACAGCCATATTAAACTGTATGGACTGCCTTTTTTTCCTTCTTGCTCACCTGCTTGCTGTGGGAGAGCTGTCAGTTATCAGCTGAAAACTGGTAATACTGAGACACCCTGTACAGAGTTTTTAGCACTGAGGGTGTGCTTAATACCACATCCTTTCTTCCTCTTCTTGTCCTGAGACAGACTGAAAGGCCAAAAGGAATTCCTTTGCTGTTATACTGGACATTTTGACCATACAGTTTACTTTTAGATTTCACTTAATCTTTAGCAATTAAAACTGTGACGGGTAAGACTTCTTGCTTTCTTCCACAACTCAGAAACATAAAAGTGTGCAGAAATTAATCTACAGTTGATGGGTTAAAAGAAAAAATAAGGAAACTAAGAGTGACTGTGGGGGTAAACTAGCTGGGTGATGTTTTCATAACATCATAACATAAGGCTGTGCTGTAGCAGACCTACTGCAATTCTTCTATTCCACTAAACAGTTGTTAACTATTGGAATACTGTTTAAACTGCAAGGAGTGGATAAGACACCTCTAGAATGCTGTTCTGCCCTATAACCTCAGCCTACATGTGAGTATGGGCAGACTGAAGAATTAAGGGAAACATGGCTGGAATATGTTTGGGATGGAAAAAGCATAAGCAACCTTGACACTGCCCAGAGCCAAGGTACCATTACTTGTGATGTGCTTGTCAACAGTGCAGATCTTCAAATGTCCAGTGGAGTTCATGCAAACTAGATGAAATCTCAGCTCCTTGGTAATACCTAAAACCAGCTTTGGGAAAAATGGAATAACCCTTTTGTAATATTGTAAAAGCACGCTGCACACTGAAATAAATGCATAACTCAAATGGTCTCAGCTCTAACAATAAAAAACAGGATCATATTATCCAATATTTAAGTCCTGACTGCCTGATCGTGGGCTTATTTATTATTAGAACCCATTATTTACATAATATTCTTTGTGGATAGTGCTTTCCAGGAAAACTCCTTCTAAAGTTAAAAATCTATCACGTAGGGAATTTCAGAAGGAAACGAGTGCTACGCAAACCAGTTGGGAATAACATTTGTTTTTGGAGTAAAATCTAACATTTTGGAGCACGGCAAACTTTGTGTTTCACATTCAATTAATTCTTTTATACTCTTGAAGATGTGGGAGGGGTTCGGTGAGGTTACCCGTGCCAGAAGCAGAAATACGGGCCAGTTTTGAACGATGCTGTGCAGTGTCTGTTGGAGAAGGAGCCCTGAGCAGCAGCCGGGAGCGGAGGGAGCAGCTGGGCAATGCTCCGGCTCCCTCTCCAGGACATCGAGATTAATTACAAATAAATCCTCCAGCCCTGCGGCTCCTGCAGCCCTCTCACGGGCACAGGGAGGAGCAAAGCCAATGTCACAGGAATAAGCCTCGGGCAGATATCCCCAGTACAAGGCTCGTTTTGATACGAAGCGCGGTGAGAGAGGGATGCAGGCAATTCTGAGCACTCCTTAGGAAACGCTGCCAAGCACCAGCGGTGTTCAGCACTTGCAGAGGATGTGAGCAGACACCACAATAACCTCTGCTCGGTGTGTGATCTGGCCATGCTCTGAGCATCAGCAGCTCAGCTCAGCAGCCCCAGGAGCATCCTGCTCCCACACATCACTCACCTGCTCACATCAGGTCACCGGGGTGACCTGCTCACATGGTGGCAAACTGTCACTGACTGCTCTCAGGGCTCTAAGTGTAACTTCTCTGCCTTCAGCACACAGCAAAGGCATGCTGAAGTCCTTTTCTAGACTGTTTGTGGTCAGACTCACTTACCCACTGGGTTAATTTTCTCCAAATTTGAGAATAATTTCTGTTCTAGGTGTTCTACACATCTCCCAATAAGATTGTTCTTAATTTAGTTTATGACACCCATCAGTGTCTAGCTATGTTCCCTTTCACTGTTGGTTTTGACTTCCTATTTTAAAGGTCAACAGTTCCTTCCTATTTTGTTAACCCAATTGCCTTATTACTGCATTTTATACATTTGCTTTGGCTGTCCAGGGAAGGCAATGCAAAATCCTCCACAGAGGAGGCAGGGTGAATTGGCTTTGGGTAGCAAGATTTCCATAGCAGGGGGACTACAGAAGTGGCTTCTGTGAGAAGTTGCCAGAAGCTTCCTTCACATCCCACCTCCAATACCAGCCAGCTTCAGGACAGACACGCTGCTGGCCAAGGCTGAGCCCACCAGGGGATGATGACAGCATCTCTAGGATAACAGAGCTAAGAAGGGGGGTAAAAAAAGCCCTATGCTACTGCAGCCAGGAGAGAGGAATGAGAATATGTGAACTGCAGCCTATGGGAAGGACTCACATTGGAAAAATTCATGTAGGACAGATTTCCATAGGAGAGACCCCACACTGGAGCAGGGGAAGATTGTGAGGAGCCCTCCCCTGAGGAGGAAGGAGTGGCTACAGCCACCATTCTCTGTTGCCCTGTGCTGCTAGTGGGGACAAGGGAGAAAAAGTTCAAGTGGAGTGCAGGAAGAAAGAATGGGGAGGGGGAAAGTGCTTTTAAGATCTAGTTTTTTATTTTTCATAATTCTGCATTGATTTGATTGGCAGTAAATTAGACTAATTTCCCCAAACTGAGTTTTTAAACTGTCCTTATCTCAGCCCAAAAGCCCTTCCTTACATTTTCTCTCCCCTATCTAACTGAGGAGGGCACTTGGCATCCAGCCAGGGTCAACCCACCACACAAGAGCACAGTAGATGCAAAATGATGCATCAGCTCATGTTTATCAGAAAAGCAGAACCACAGAACACTCTGAATTGGAAGGGCACCACAAGGATCATTAAGTCGGACTCTAAGGTGAATAGCCCATAGAGGGATCAAACCCTCAACTCTGGAATTATTAGCAACCTGCTCTAACCAAATGAGTCTTGAGAACCTGATAGTTACAAGCTGACAGATATAAAAATAGAGAGACCTAGGAACCAAGTAGGAGCAGATTTAATCCGTAAAAGCAAATAATCAGGTGATGTGATTTACAGGAAAAATTAGGAGGATAAACAGCTGAAAAAGGGTCTCATCAATATAAATGTGGCAGCCTTTCTATTTATTTCAGGACTGGAAAGGACAGAAAGGCTTTGGTTTCTATGCAAAACTGAGAAAGGAGATTTTTTTTTTTGTGTGTGTGTGTGGTGCTATAAAAGAAAAAGGACAAGAGGCTGAGCAAATGAACAATGAAGCTGAGGCTGGTGCAGAGGTGAGAGCTCTATGGCTATTAAACATAAGTAATCTTACTTAAGGTGTTAAGTGTATTACCTTCCCTAATTTTCTAGTGATGACTAAGGAAAATTCTTTTTTTCAATTGCTTGGTCTAGAATTGTTGCTCTAAACTTAAGGCTAGTTTAATAGTTTGAGGAGAACTTTCTGAGCAAGAAATTTGATAACAAATTTGCCCTGACTGAAACTGCTGCTAATCCCTGTCTTTTCTTACAGGTTATTGCTAATAGGGGTATTTTTCTCTGGTCTATGGACTCAAGAGGCACCAGGTAATGCTGCTATAAACTGATTTCACATCAATTTCCAGGTTTTTCCATAGGTGGTATCTAGGCTTGTGTGTGTGTGTTTCAGAAGAGTCTGAAGCTCTTTTGGCAGCCTTACCTGCCTTTTTTTCTGATAAACTTTAAATATACAGAGATTTGCTGGAAAATACACTCTAGTTTCATGAGTTACTATATTAAGCAAATGTTTATGCCTTTCCTCACTGTACTGCTGAATTACTAAGGGCTTTATTCTTATTTTCTTGAGTGTAGTTGTTGTTAGTTACTATACAACATGTAAGGTCTTTTATCATAGTTTAACCTAGCTAAGTATCAGGCAGCTATTTGCTCATTCCTCATTCCCTCCCACCCCTGCAGAATTGGGAGGAGGCTCAGGAAAAGCCTCATGGATTGAGAACAATATTTTAATAATTGGAACCAAGTAAAATATGATAATTCCAATTATGATCATAATTTTAATTTTTGGTGTTATAAAACCTAAGGAAAATTTGTGATGTACAACAGAGTTGCTCATTACAACTGATGCCCAGTCTGTCCCTGAGCAGTGATGTGTGCCTCCAGCCAATTCTCCCCAGTTTATATCTAGGTCATGACAGTCTATTGTATAGAATATATATTTGCCCCGTTCAGCTCAGTTGTCCTGACAGTGCTACCTCCTGGCTTATTGTGTACCTCCTCCCTGACACAACACAAACCACTTAAAAAGCACTGCTCAGCAACAAACAGAACTTCAGTGTGTTATCAGCATAATTCTTGCACTGAATCCAAAATACAGCTCTGTACCAGCTACCAGGAGAAAAATGAACTCTATCCCAGCCAAAACCAGGAGAAAATGTTATAAAGATAGCAGTGATCCATCTCAGAGGAAACAGTTTCCTTAGACAAAAGTCCTTCTTTACAAAACAGAGCTGGTCCTGCAGCAGCTGCAGAGAGCTGTTTCTAGGACTGTCTTCCCTACTCACTGTGGGTCCTCTATAAAACACACTGGCAATCCCCAAAGATCAAGGAAATAGATTCTGGAGAAGGTTTTATCCAGCTTGGAGCAATTATCTAGCTTCAGCACTGAATCCAGTTGGTAGCTTGGAGTATGGGTGGAATAGAGTCATGTTCACCAGCATCTGCTGCTCCTCATCTCTGACATGGGAATTGCATCACTAGTAAACTTCAGCCTACAGAGCTGACCCCTCTAGGGAGAAGAATCCTGTCAGCTCTTAAAATGCACCATTATTGTAGAAGGTCTAGTTGGTGTTAGCTCATTATGTGATAGAAGCACTTGTTTGAAGCAACAAATCTCCATTTATTGGATGTGCATGTCAAATGTGAAGCCTTCTCTAGTCCTACACTTAGGACAGTGGGGGCCTGCTTTATGCTGTGGTAGCAATTTGGGACTGGATCTTCTCAAGCCCTTCCCCTTGCCTCTGGGTGTCCTTTCCCAGTATGAGCCAGCTGGCTTCTGGTGGTGGTACCTGGGCAAGTGGCCAGGCAAGGCTGATGGACAGCTTATGTGGCTGCTCTCCACCCAAACTGGCTTTGGCTCTTCTTGTGAATAGAGGGGTACAGGTGGAGACTTCTGGTTTTGTGGTTTGTTTGTAAGGTTTTCTTGGTTGGGATTTTTTTCCCTTTTCAGGAGTGTGTGGTACTTTCACATTCTGTTTTATTTCATCTAAGGTATTCAGCGTGGGGCAGCCAATGTAGTAGCTGTTCCAAAATCCTATTTCCATGACCAGCTGTTGCAGGTAGCATTGCCAAGTCATTAAACACCATTACTAATAGGATACTAATTTTGGAGTTAATTTTTCTCCTGGAATTACTGATAGTATAAACACAGCCTCTCACCCCTCCTGACCAGAGATGTGAGTGTCACAACACTGACTTTATAAAGCAATCTGGGAAGTTGCAGACTTGTTTGTATCTTGTTTTGAATCCCCATCTTACCAGCTTTTCAATACATTTGACACAGGACCCATGAGTTTAGAGTGCTTGGGAAACCTTCTGAGGATAACACTGAGTGCAGAATACTTTGAAGACAAATACTTATCTCTTTTTATTGTTGGTAAGTTGATGTAGAAGAACTTGGTGAGAGAATTACACATGGTGAAATGTTTAAAATTCTCTGAGATCCTTCTATAGTAGAACTCCCTGGATTATTCTACTGTTATAGGGCTTATGTTGGATCTCACTGTAAGTAAACCAAACTGCTACCTTGATTTCTGTGTAATCTATACTGTTGACCTGTTTTTTTTTATTATTAAGCTATTATTAGACTTGATTTTGCTATCTTTGGGCTGAAATTGAAATACACATGGTAGTTTCTAGGCATGGTACAGCTGACGGATTTTTCTTTGTGAAAAGAATATTTTCTAGTAACAGCACATACAGTTCTGAAAATTCACTTGCTGAAACTGGCACATTACTGATTTTTGCACTAGTGACTTTTTCACCTTCTTGGCCTCAGTTGGGTGGAGGTGTATACTTAATGAAGTTTAAGAAAAATTAGCTGGGCCTCTAGCTATGGACTTAGTAGTCAGCAAGTGGAAGGGCACAGTAATAACACTTGGGCTATAAACATCTGCTGTAAGATTATATGTGTAAAATGTAAATTTGGCCTTGAAAAAGCTCTCCATTACATCCATTCTTCTAGAAGGTTAAATTTGTGTCAAAATCCACTTAAAATGTGTTCTTTGTTCACACATCTTCACTCATGCACAAAAACACTCTGCAGCTGGAATACATATAACTTAAACCATAAAGCCATTGTTTTTGGAAGAAAAAAAAAAAAACTGAAACAACTAAACCACAAAACACTAAAAAGCTCAAACCCATCAAAATGGTTTGGATACTAAAAAGATCCAAGCTAATCTTTAGTGTGTTCATCATCCTGGTGGATTTTCTCCTAAAGAAACTCTGCTGGGCAGGCATCAGAGAAGCGTGAGCCTGTACCAGCTACAGGTCAGTGTCTTGATGTTGCTGTTGTCATCTGTCACCATGTTGGTGATTTGGGGCTTTTTTTCATCTTCAGTGTTTCAGCTGCAAGTGTCTCCTGTCCCAGTGTGTAATTTTATCATTCTTTCTTTTTTTACACTTTGTCACAGCTCTTTCCCCACTTTGCAGTTCTCTGGGCCCCGGGGATGCAGCTGGGCTGTATCAGAGCAGGTTTCTCAAGGAACTGGCAGAGCAGCAGTCACACTTGCTTATACAGTTCTTTGCTATTTATTTGCCTGTAGATCAGTCTGGCACAGCCTGGGAGCTTGATGAGGCCATGGCAGCACAGTGTGGCTATACAGTGACTTATAACACCTGGAGGAACATTGAGTTCCATGCCTCTGCACTGAGCTGCCATTCTCACTTGCAGGTAACTCTCTTACAGATATTTTGACTACAGTGCTCTTGTATGCTAACTTTATATGAGATATTACTGAATTATTAATGGACATTAAATGAGATGCCATAACGTCTTGAGCATCTGTTAGCAGAGAATAATTTAGTTTTCTTCAAATGTATCCTGAGGTCTGAGATATTTCATGGTACTGCCATTTGGAGCCTACAGATTAACACATGAAGTATATCATGTGTGCCCTAAAAGGACAACTATTTTCTTGTGGATTACAATAGGGAATTGCATATGGCAGCTGTGTTGCACTCTGCCCTAACAATATTAATGTCTTGAGACACATCACAGGAAAAACTCAAATTTTGGTTGCTGGCTTACTGCTACTATGTCGTAAAACCAAAAAAAGTCAGCTGTCTCTCGGGTTTGTTTGTTTACTTTCCTATTGCCAATGCTGGGGCTATAGAAAAAGAACAAACCCGCTGCCCAAAGTATTTATGTTGCTGTGTAGCTATTTGCCTACATGCCTGTATCTTGTATAGTTAATGAAGTTGAAAGTGATAATGCTTCAGTATGGAGTTGCTCTTTTGTGAATGTGTTTTGTAAGCTACTTTAGGGTCACAAGGATAGGTGATGCCCAGCTAGGGAAAAATCAGTCTAACAGGAAAATGTTTCATTTATCCACGCAGGAAGATATGTTCACACTAACTATACAAATCAAAGCATCTCATGCTCCTGATATGAGCAATGCTACAACTCATCTGAAAAGTGCAAGTTGCCATTATGGTCCATGGAGTGCCAGAGAGTTAATATGTGAAAGTAACTACATGGAGGTAAGTACTTATGCAAAGTGCTAAAAGTAAAGAGGAAAGTACTACAAGATGCTCTCTTAGATTGTGGTTCCAATGCATATTCCTAGAATTTATTCAGCTTCAGACTGCCCTACCATAAGTAACTTGTTAGTGAGAGTGCAGTATGCATCTTAAGTGATACATTTATATTAGTATATAAATAACCTATATTAGCAGTAATATCTAATAAAGCTGGGAAAGTATATTCAAAAGGTTATGCTCATAGATTGAACTCACGGAATGTTGCCCCAACAAATCTTATTTGGGACAACAGAAAATGTACAGTAATTTCATAATTATAAGCTGCACCTGAATATAAGCCACACCTTTTTGGTTTTTTAAAGCAGGATCTGTGTGTAACAAAGTAACAAATTAGTAACAGAATTGCTCCCCGGTTTTGGTGTCAGGTGCTCAAGTTGCAAACAGTTTTCATAGACCAGCGAAGCCTTTAAAGGCAGCCCCAGGCGCCCTCCCAGCCAGCTCTCACTTCTGGGTTGGCATTTCACTGGGATTTGTCCATAGATAAGCCGCACCTGATGATTAGCCGCACTACTGGGGTAGGCTGGATTCTTCAATGAAAAAGGTGCGGCTTATAATCCTGAAATTACTGTATATCTCCTGAAAGAAGTTTCCCTGCTGAATTTGCTGGGGAGGAGTGCAAAAGGGAAAATGGACTCCTTTTGGAGGAGGATGTGACAGTCAATAACAGCCTCTTGTCTTAAGTGGAAATAGAAAGAAACTGAAATCAAGCAGATTATAGGTAAATCACCAGGCATGATGGCATGCATCTCTCTCTAGGAAATGCCGATTTCCTTTCAAAAAGGTGTGTAAGGTGTTGAAAACAAGGAAATAAGTGCTATCAGCAAACCCCTTACAGATGTTTTTTCTCCTCAGGTTTCTGTCAGGAGGGAGGTTCCACTGTCTATAAAAGACTTCATTCAAGATGAACCTGAAGACTGGACTCTTATGTTTCCAGAAGTAAAACTACAGATTTTCTTTCTAGCAAAAGATAATGCTGCCTCTGGTATAACCATCCTTTTCTGTAACCATGCAGTACTTTCAAAAAGTATGCAAGTAGCAAAACCAGAACTTCTATGTTAGTGATTTTAGTATATTTTTATAGATTAGAAGTACAGACAGCTGCAGGCAGAAATCAAGTCTTCCCCAGGCAAGAGATTATGCAAAAAAAAAAAAAAAAAACAAACCAATGACAACAACAAAAATCTCTTTAAGACCCCATGGTCCAGAAAAAAACAATGAGGAGGCTTTTTTTTCTTGGACTCTGTATGTGCAGAGTCTGCAGCAGTGTAGTTGGTGCCATTGGTTATTCTCTATTGCTCTTAATATGGAAAGTTTTCTGTAAGCAGGTGGCTGGGAAAGCTGGAGGGATATCCCACTAGTAAAATTAAAGTAAGGCAACAAAACTGCTGGGAAATTCAATACATTAAATCATTCAATGCCGAAAGCCTGTTACTTTGAACATCATGTTTAAACTATTGATGAATTCTCTGGGTAGGTAAAGGCAGAAGAAGCCTCAATGTGGCAAATAGTATTTCACCAGCCAGAAGAAAAAAGGGCTCTGCTTGTGAGCAATGCTTGGAGCGCAGGCTACGGCCTCAACACCACAGACTCCAGGGTTGTGCTGCGAGTGCCCTACACTGCTGCCCAAGTTCAGCTGCTCGAGGTTGGTGTGCTCCTTCTGGACCAGCAGGCTGCCAGGCTGGGCAGGTCTAACCAGATGCCTTCCTTACAGGATCAGGGAGTTACCTTTTCTGTGCTGAGATCAAGTACATTTTACAAAACCCAGTGGGTGATCCTGATGGTGGATACTGCTGTGGCATGTCCTGTAGGTAAGGAGTGTGGTACCATGCTGCCAGGCCAAAATGTGCTGGGACTGGCTCACAGCTAGTGAGCTGACAGCTTTCATGTCTTTTCCCTAAGATGGTGTGGACTACATGAACAAAACAATCACCTGGACTGTTCCCAAGTATATTCCACCACTCTATGCTGGAGTGACTAGCTTCAAGGATGTGCTTGTGGAAGCTGGCGTGGATCTACACAAAATTTCTGCCAAGGAAATGGCTTCCAGGAAATATGTGTTACTGAATGAGTTAAAAGCAATTACAATGAAGATTCCAATAGGTGCAGAAGGTGGTTATTACAAGGTCAGTAACTTATATTAGGTGGCATACAGGCAATATTCTGGGATGTTCATTTGTTTTCTGATGAGGAATAATTCTTCATCTTGTGCCTTTCAAATGAAAGATGGGAGTGAGGGAGAACAAAAGGTTTGTTAAAAATTCCAGAAGCCCTAACTAAAGATAGCAATTGTAATCACACTTTATGAAGATTTTTTTTTTTCTTGCAAGCACAGGTAGACAGAATCTTGCACAGAGCTATTGATTAATGATTTCCTCAGCTTAAGACAGAGCTTTAACCTATTAGTCCTGATGTCATACTCCTTGGAGATGGTCCTAACTGGACTGTAAAGCATGCATAGGTTCTGCTGTATTTTATACAGACCACTTAAGAGAATGGGACTAACCTGTTAGTCCAGCAGATCATGTGTTTTTGGGATGGTTTGGGACTACACATCTAAATCTAACTTCTTGGGGTAAACTGAGTCCTGGGCAAATGCAGCAACTGAATTTGTGGTGAAGTTGCAGGAGCAGCCCTATTCAATGTCCCTGCTGCTTTGAAACCATGTGAGAGGAAGATCATTTTCCAAAGGAAGTCCTCTGAGTATTCTGAGATAATCTAAACAGTGTTACAAGAGTTCAGGATTCCTGAGCAGAAAGGGCAATTAGTTGGGGCTGTAGATTTAGCTGACCTTGAGCTATTGCAACATAACTTAAATGCAAAATCAGGCCATAATAAGTGGTGCTGATTTGAAATTCTAGACCTCTGTGAGCAATGGACAGCTTGGGTTAAAATACACCATTAACCTGTTCTTGGAACACCAGTGGGAAGACAACAAATGGAGACTAACCAAACATACAATCATCAAGGAAATAGAAACACCATTTGAAAAAGCAGAAGTTGCTGTAACCAACAGTAAGTAGGTAAACATGGAATTTACCAAAGCTTTTGGTACAGTTAAGAGTTGAATGCTGTTTGTTCCTTTTCAGATTTAAATCTAAGTGCAAGGCTAATGAATGTTACAGTGGGAACATTCCTCCCAGACGTTGAGCTTGTGAACCTAACCATTGAAGGGGTTGCTGTGGCTGTACCTGAAGCTGTTCAGCATGGCTACCTAATACACAGGACTAGATATGCTAATGGAAGCAAAGCATATGTAATGCAAGTCCCACTTGATGCCCCAAGTGTGAAAAAAGAGGTGTGTACTAAGGCACTGCAGCACCCCATGGTATAGAGATGATGATATCACTTGGTGATTTTTCATGTCTAAATATGATTTTCCTAGTACATGAGCGAGGACATGAGAGCATACACCCTGAATGTCTCACTCACATTCTTCACCTATCCATCACGTGAGACCTTTGTTGTCCCGGTAATTGCACTGTCAGCTGTGAAAGATGCAGGTAAACTCTGTGGAACCTGGGTGAAACTGCACCGACCTGGCTGTGAACCGGGCTGAGTTCAGCCAGGGATACTGCCAGTCCCAGGGAGCTGTATTAAACTGATGGCAGCTGGCTGACTCCTGGCTGTTTTGCAGTACTGCCCAGTGCAAGAGGGTTTTGTGATGGGAGGAACCTTCATCTCATTATCACACGTGGGAACGTGGACCAAAACTGGCTACCTTTCATCTCAGAGTGGCACCTGACCCAAGAGGCTGCACAGAAGTACAACTACATTCTGAGGGACAATGGCACTCACCTGGCAATCTCTGTCCCCTTCCTTTCTCCCCATGTGGGCTATGAGGTAAGGCTGCCAACTTGGAGCAATTAAAAGGCATGTTCTAGCTGTGAGAAGTCAACAGGACACAGTATATTCTTGAAAGCAAAATAAAACTTCTCTTTGAGACAGTCTTCAAAGGTATAATGGAGTGTTATTTTCTGCCCTTGTAAGAAAAATTTAATTTCTCTTGATTGATGTTGATGAAATAGGCAAGGGGATAAAAAAAGAAATACATTCTGCATTTACTTTATGACTGAGCATCTCTGAGGACCAGTATACATGCAATGGAGTTTGTATTGCATTCTTTTGCAAAACAACTGAAAAAGCTCACTGCGTGAGCTTCTGGATTAAAAACATTCTGTTTAAATGCATCCTGTGGATTTCACTTTGCTTAAGCACCATTATCTTTGGCACATGATAACCTGCCCTCTTGGTTTTTGAATGCTTTAGTTCAACACTGTGTCCTTATTCTCTTGTTTAACCTGTGATTGTCATCTCTAGGGCTTTCATAACTCTGCAATAAAGGCTTCATTCCACTTAACCTTGAAGGATGGCATCACCTTGGCTCAGAGGAGAGATTTCTCAGTTTCCTGCGTATTTTCACCTTCAGAGCTAATACGTAATAGCATGTTGGGGATTAACTGTTAATGCTATTTGAGTTGCAAAACTAAGCCATGCGGACTGAAATGTTTCTAGGTCTTAGAGTTGTGTGGCACTCTGCTTGTTAGATTTCCTACTAGTTAATATGCCACAAGGCAAGTCAAATTAAATATTGGAGTGATTATCCTCCCTAGTACAGGAATGGGAGAAGCAAGTGGGAAAGTTTACTTCCCTGCACGCCTCCAAAATCAAGAGACTTTTTAAAAGGGTTTTTGTGGTTTTGAGAGTTGAATTAGGTGGAGATTTTTGGTGGAATGTGGGGAGAATCGGCATATAAATTAGTCATTCTAAAGCTACTTGTCAGTACTAAATGTATTGAGTAGCTTGGCTAGAAAAATCCTTTTGAAGAGACTGAGAGGTCCTTATGAGCTGCCAAAAGAACTTGCCAGCAAATCCATTGAGAACATCTTTGTTGTTAGGCTATAAAAGGAGTTTGAATCCTGATTTGTGGGAAAAATGTATGTTTTTCTTTCAGAGTGCCTGCCCAATGGCACTGTGATTATTACTGCTATCAAACTGGTAGGGGGTGAAGACCTGGACACTGCTCTGCTTGTCTTGAGGGACAGACAGTGTAAACCCGATCTGGTGACAGAGAAGACTGCAACCTTCAAGTTCAATGTGAACACTTGTGGAACAAGTAGAAAGGTAAGGACTTAGTCACATGAAGTTTTTATTCTGCATTGGGGTAGGGTTGCTGCTAGACTTGGCAGAGGTTCAGAGGTGAGCAGAAGCTACATGGAAGTCACAGCTGAAACCAGCACAGTAGTGCATCTAGACTTTTTCTGAGCTTACTAAATTCAGCTGAGCAGAAGTTCTTATTGAGTGAAAATGTCTTTTCAAGGTTAGAGGTGTTTTTTGGAGCTAGCCTTCCGTTTGACATCTCTGCCCATTATGGTGGGTTTGCATGTGAGTTCGTGCTGGTCAGATATATTTGCACACTCTGCAGAAGCTGGTTGGGTATTGCTAATGACTGTGGCCGAAGACTAGAGTGAGTACTGTTTCTACCACCAAATACTGTACAAGTAGAAAACGGACCAAATAACAAATGAATATGTCTAAATTCAGATCGTGATAAGTGCAGCTTGTTTCTGCATTGTTGCATCTCCTTTGACTCACTGATGAGTAAACAGATATAGCTGCTGTTTTTCTCAGGACCTATGTGCTCCCTTTCTAGGGGGTTCTCTCATATTCAAGCTGATAAACTTTCTTCTTTACTATGGCATAGCTGTTAGCTATGGTCAGGTTTAGTTCTGTGGGCATTGGGCTGCTGGCTGGTAATTTCTGGCTGCTTCTAAGCATACCCTGCTCAGTGGAATCTGGCAGTAAAGTGGAGGGGTATAGATATTGTTCCAAACACAAATCAGACTCTAATGTGACTGTCCTGTTTGTAATGTGTACATCTTCCAGTCCAACAGCACAACTATGACATATGAAAATGAAGTACTCTATTTCAGACCTGGCAATGATACACCCATATACCAGTAAGTGTCATTCCCTCAAAAAAGGTTGTGTTATTTTGGCTGTAAAAAATCTAATGCTAATCCTCTTCCCTCAGACTGAAATTTCTCTGCTCATATGCAGTCAAGCAGACTGCTGATGTCCAATATGAATCTAAGAAGAACCCACCACCCAGTGTTAAACCAGGGCTTGGCTGTCTCACTCTTTCATTGAAGCTTTTCAAAGGTAACATTTATGATTAGACTATAAAATCACTGGATGCCTGAGGCCAGAAGGGACCTGACATTGATCTTACTCATCCGCTCTGCTCAAGTAGGGCAGTGTAAAAAATAGGGCCTAGCACCATGCTTAGATTAGTTTTAAATACATCAAAGGATGAAATGGAAAATTTTTAAGGCCTCTAACAGGAATTTTCTATTTGAAAATGCAAGAAAAATGGTCAAATATCTGTAGTGGAACAGCTTTAGCATCACTGACACATGTATGGTTTCCCTGCTTCCTCTGGGCACAGTGAAAATTTTGTGTAGTGAATGTGATGCCAGCTTCTCTCTCCTATCCCCTCCTGAAGTGTTGCTAAGCAGATTCAGCAACTCACTGCAATACCTGTAGCCTGTGTCAAAGATGCAATACTTCTTTAAATTGCTACCTAAGACAGCAGAATGGGCTGACAGAAGTCTTAACCAAACACTCACAATGACTTGAATAGCTATTATGATTTTTTAAAATTGATTTTCCCTTCTCATTACCTTTGAGACAATTTTGAATAAAAATCTTCTTCCAATGGCTTTTTGCAGAAGGAGTGCTTCATTTCTGGATCCTCAGAGCCAGGGAATGTGGCTGAGGTTTTTGCTGTCATTGCTGATCTTACTTTCTTGCCATTCTATCTCCATTTCTTGAAATTTGCATGCTGTTCCAGGTTTTAGTGTTACTGTGCCAGAGTAAATGGAAGTGGAAAAAAGAGTGAAGGACGAAGTTTGTGAATACTTACTCCACAAAAAGGAAGTTCTTAATGACAATACTCTTTTGCAGATAAATCCTATTCAGAGCCCTACCAGGAATCAGAATATCCTGTGGTAAAATACCTGGGGGAGGGTCTGTATTTTGAAGTTGAACTTCTCCAGCCTAAAGATGCAAGATTGGATCTAAACCTGGATGAATGTTGGGCTACCAACTCCCAAAGCCAGGACAGCCTCCCCCAATGGCACATCCTTAACCATGGGTGAGGAAGGCTTCCCTCCTCTGTTTGGTCACTGCTCAACACAGGGTGCTGTCCCTCAGGTGCAAGGAAAGGGGAAGAGGCAGAGGTGGAAGGAGCAGAGGTCACCTTGGAGACAATTGCTGCTAATCTGTGGGGCACTTGTTGGTGTCAGCACAGTGGCTGTGCCTTCTGGGAGCAGCAGGTCATGTCAGTGGCCAGAAGTGCTTCTAGCTAACAGTTCTGGCTGGAAAGAAAGTAAGAAGCAACCCTGACTATGGCCAAAGGCAGGGATCACAAACTGGGGAGATGTTATTCATTCCCCTATGGCCCAAGGAAAATGGAGAGGGAAGCTCTTCTGTATTTCACCTCTTTGATGTGTTTGAATATCTGGTAGATGATCTGGATTAAATACAGGTTTTCTCATGTTCCCAAACAGGTGTGAAAACAACAAAGACTCCTACAGAACTGTCTTCCACAAAGTCGATTACAGCCTCAGAGTAAAATTTCCTCAGCACTTCAAGAGATTTGAAGTGAGGATGCTCACCTTTGTCCAGGGCACATCTCTGTTGCAAGAGCAGGTGAGATGTGTCTGTTCTGTCATGAGCTGTTGGCAGGTGAGCCTGGGGTGGTGCATGCAGCCAGTGCTGGCTGTGTAAGGGCTCAGCTGGCCAGTGCTGTCTGGGGCTGTTGGATATATCCTTGAAGGCATAACATTCTGGAAGGGGTGAATAAAGACCAGCCACTTTTGTTCAGTTCACAGAACAAAATTATCAGCTCATTCAAGTTGGAACACACTCCCATGATTCTCAAATCTAATTTTTTATGACCATCATGCCCACTAAACAATATTGTGAAGTGCCACATCTACTAATTTTTTGAACACTTCCACCACTTTCCCTGGGAGGCTGTTCCAATGCTTTGTCACTTTTTCAGTGAGAAACTTTTACCTAATACCCAACCTGAACAGCTCCTAGTACAATTTGAGGCTATTTTCCCTTGCCCTGTGACTGTGTGCCTGGGAGAAGAGGCCACCGTGCCACCTTGACACAACCTTCATGTCCTTTGGGACTGGTGTACATTGGATTCCAAATAAGACTTCCCTAAACATAATCTAAGTTTTCTTGTCCTGTAGCTGTATTTCCACTGCACTGTGGTGATCTGCAACACTAGGCAAGAGCCTTTAGATGTTTTTTGTCCAAGGAAATGCAATCCTGGGAAATACAGACTTGGTAAGAAAGCAAGCATGTCTCAAGTCTCTCCTGTGTTTTTGCTCAGCAATTTGGCATGTGCTATCATGAGCCATGTCAGGTCAAAGACTTTTAGTCCTAGACAGGGAATGAAAAGCTGAAATGTCTTGCAGCCCACAGAGCGCATCCACATGGGCAAGTGTCATCTGGACCAGTGCTTGTAAGGAAGAAAAAGTAAGGAGAGGTTGGTGTCAATCTTAAATTACACTACTGGAACACCAAGTGTACTGCTGCTGTAAGGTAACAGACTTGTGTGTGATTCTCTCCTCCTGCAGGTGAATGAACCAGCTTCTGGCAGACTAAACAAGAGCTACTTCATTTTGTGAAATCAGTTAGGCGGCCTAGGCAAGCACAGCCTGCTGCCCAGATTCACAAGTAAAATGGTTTCTGTGGGATCTACTGGAAAATAGATTGTCAGTGTCTATGGAAAAAGGGATCAGTTAACCAATAATGGATGTAATTTCAAGTTAAATTATTGTATTGTTCTTTTCTGTTCCTCTACAGCATTAAACTCTTAGTCTTTTGTGTGCTCGTCTGATTTTGTGTGCTCAGCTAACATGTCTGAAACTGAAACTTGTGCTGCTTTGCAGTTGGAAGCATCTGTTTTGGAGTAGGGGAGGGAGATGGCAACAGGTGTGAACTTTATTGTAAATCACTTTCAAGCTTTTTTTTTTAAGTTTCTGTATGACCAAAGGACTGCAGGGAGCTTGCTGTCAGTAAAATAATGTGGGGTTTTTTGGAGTAAGATGGGATGAACATCCTTGAGCCTGTGATTCTTGCAGGAGGGTTGTGGCTCTGCAATGCCAAGTTGCCTTCCCTAGGTGGGTCAAATTGCCCGTAGGTATCACCAGTGACTGCTTATCTGAGTATCCTGTCAGCCTAAAAGGAAACAATTTTTAGTGAAGACTTATAATAGTAATAATGACAGTACATGGACGCTATCTGCAAAGTGTTAAGGATTTTTCCTTACTGGAGAATGTGATGCTTAAGTCCTGTCAGATTTCCCTCTGTGTGGTTTGTTGTTTGTTTGTTTTTTTAATGCATAATAATTTTTTTAGTTTATTCTTTGCATCTGAACAGTGATGTGAAAAGAGTTTGGATACAGTATCACATTTTCCTGTTCTAATTAAAGCTACTGCCTAGCATGAATCTTGATGCCTTGACTTCCCTGAATATTACATTGTGCTGGCTGTCTTACCAAGCAGTGTTTTCTCCAGCTAAGTGACAATCTTCATCTTCTACCAGCACAGCACAGGTTGCCTTGAGGAGCCTGAGCCACCTTCTTTCTTACATTCATGTGGGGGGAAAAGTGTAACATTTAGAGAGAACCAAGCCTGCAGTTGGGCAGACAATTTCAGTACTGTTAACTCTGTCTTGATTATGCCTTCCTGGATTTTCAGTTTCTTTCTTCAAACCAAAACTCAAGGACATCATCAGGAATAGAAATCTGGTATTTGTCTAAGACACCTTCATTTATTTTCATAAGCTTAGTCAACACCTTGAGATGCTTTATCTGTTGATGGGCTTTTAAGAGTTGTAGAAAAGCAAGGTGATGCCCAGGTACACTGTGGCTCTACTCTTCAGCTCTTCCAAAAGCTTTGTTTAGTGCCATTTTGAAGGAAGAGTTATATAAAGAATCATCTTCTCTATGAACCGTTCTGATATATGGAAAAATTCTAGGGTATTTCCCTCCATCGTTGGACAAGGGTTTATATAAAGCTTCTTGTCAGATGTTCCAACAGCCTGTGAGATATACAAAATCCATTTGAATATCAGTGAAATCTTTTAAAGACATGACAGTAGTACTCTCTCTCCCTCAGAGGTGTCTGCTTATACTAAAATTCAGGAACTGCCTTCCTGGTTATATATATAAAACAGAAAAAAAAAATCTTCAAGTGTTTTATCAACACCTCTTTGCCTTTCAAGTGGATATTTTATGACCACATGCTTTTCCCCTGGTATTTGGGATGTTATTTTTATATCCCTGTTAACACAAGTTGAAAGCAGATCAATCTTCTTTGTTTATGCTTAAAGTTTTCTGCAATTTCAACAGGTGAATGACAAAAGTGTAAGGAAAAAGAGAAGTCTGGTGTGATTTGTTTTGATAGGAAAATAGGAACAATAACAGAAATGTACTGCAGATAGTTATTTTCCATTTCAAATAAATGTTGATAAGTCACTGTTAATAAGTAACCTCATATCTAGTCACTGATAGGCAGAAATCTCTTTTTTTCTATAGTCTCTATTCAATGAGAGCTAGTATTTTAAAACTTTACTGTTTTGATGACCTAAAGTAGCTACAAATTATTAATACTGAAAAACTTAGAAAAGTGACATTTACTGTTTTGTCTAAATTTTTTCTCACTAGCATTATTCCTTTGCTTTTTCTTTAAATGTCAAATCTTCAGTAGGTGCTATGTACCTATATCCAGAGGAAAACATGTTCAGACAATGTTCTAATGATCTGGAAAGCTTAAGGAAGTTCAAGTCTTGTCTTCTGCCACAAGTCCATTTGAATCTTTAGCCACTTTCATATCACTTCTGCTTTTATTTCTGCCTGTGAGTCCATAAACACCTAAACATGATGTTAGCTATAATGCTGGAAGATTTTGTGCTTGGAAAGAAATGTTTTAAAGCATAAATAAGGTCTTTCTCCTAATGACATCAAGTACTGTAAGAGTGCAAGCTTGGGCAGATGTTGGTGCATAAAAAAGCAAAATGTCAGGGGCTTGATCAGGGAAGGAGGTTCAGAAGGACCCAGCTTCTACAGCTCATTAGAAACAGACAGCTTTATTGGGATCTGTGAATTCTCTTCCTGGTTTCCTGCCTGTTAAAGGCAATAAGAGCATTTGTGGTTGCAAAGCAAGTAAGTTGGAGAGCAAAAGTCAGATACAAGGCCCTTAGAAGCTGGGGCTATATTAATGTTTTTGTGGAGTATTTTTTAGCTACTGCAGGCAGAGCTGGAAGGATAGCTCCTGGCTTCCCTGGTCGGAGGGGATATGGCAGCTCCCAGAGATGCAGCTCTCTGAAGGAACTGGCTGAAGCCCATTTGCAGGAGGTTTTCTTTGTCCCAAGCACACCTATGTGCAGCCCAAATGTGTCACCATAAAACCTCTTGGCACCTACGTGGTGCTCCTCAGCATAGAATTTCAAAGCACTGCGTGTGTGCGGGCGGCCTCAGGCTCCCCTCTGCTTTGGGGGTGGGGGTGAGCTCAGTGTTTTACAGAGCTGGGGCTTGCCAAGGGAGCTGCTTCCACGTGTGAGCCTTTAACCACTGGCTTAAAGTATTGGGAATATTCTCTCCAAGGTACTTATTCCTACTCTCAAGGGATGATTTGACCTCCTTGCCTCCTCAGGCTCTATGACTGGGTATTGCTGCATCCTCTGAGTAGAGTAGGCAGAGAAGTTGCCATGCTCCTGGATTCAGGTGGAAAGCCAGCCCTGGCTCAGTGAGGCTGTGCAAGCCTCCTGAATCCTGGGACAATGCCCTACCTGCAAGGCTTCCTCCTTTGCATTGCTGTGCCTCCTGCTAAACAGAGCAGTATCATATCTTTCCAGCTGCCCTAGAACAGCCCCTGCTCCCCAGGGCAGAAAATGAAACCCAGAGTCTGTTCTCATATCACTGGTGCCAGCAACTGCTCCCTCCAGCAGCACCAACTGACTGGCTCATGGCACCAAAAGAGTTAACTAGTATAAAATCCATTATGTGTAACTGTTTGTTCTGCCCTGTTAATTGTGTAGGACTAACCCCAGTTCCCTCTCCTGCATCTTTTCAGCATGGTGAACAACTCTATCAGAGTATAATCTCATTTTTCAGCCATGACCTTTCAGCTATTTTAGCTTTATTTCCATGTATGTTTTTAACATACTGTTGAGAGAAGGTGCTGCTATGTGAGAGATGTCCTCTACTTCTGTGACTTGTGCAACTTTTTCAGACCGTGGTTCAAGTTTGTGCGGAGTTATTGTGTTGTTGCTGTTAGAACTAAATACAGCTTTATGGACCTTGCTGTCCTGAAGGTTAGATCTCATAACCATAAGTGGGGAACGTGATCTCTTTCACATCCTAAACTCCTGGGCCTAAAGGACAAAGAAGAATAACCTGAACTATATTCAATTTTTTTGAGAATAATAAAATCCAACATTTAATAGCAGCAGGCTTGTACCATCTTGTACTGTGAATACAATAATTCAGTGAAATATCTGTGTCAAGAGAAAGAATTACAAAAGGTGGGGCTTATGGAGATGTTTTACATTAGGCAGAGCACAAATTCCATTTCCTTCTGAAGGGGAGAAACAAATCTGACATGTCCTGGGACACCTCAGTCACAGGCAGGTACTAAACCTGCTTCTTCCTCCTATTCCCACACCTAAATTGCTCCTACCATACACCCAAGTAAAAAGAGGTCTCCTGAAAGGAGATTAAACAAATTAAATGGTGCACGAGTGCAATTCTATTCTAATAAACGATCTCCATTGTGGATGAGGGCTTTGGCCCCACTGTGGCACAGGGAGTGATTTAGGGAGCTTGCTCCCCAAGGTCGGTTTAGCTGCAGCCCTGTGGCCCTGGAATTCTGGGGCTAGGGAGCAGACACAGCCAAGGTTTGGTTCATTGACACAAAGGCAGTACCATGTTCCTGAGACTCACAGCCTTGCCTCATGGGTTCCCGAGAGCTGTTGCTCCACCTTGGACTTGGAAGGAGACAGAGGAAGTCCCTGGGCATGTAAAAAGCTACAGCTTAGCTAGTTCAGGGTTTTACCTCCCTGCTGCACTGGCCTGGGGGGGAATGCTGACTGAGCCACTTCTCCAAGGTGCAGGGTACCTCATCCTGGGACACTTTCTCCATACAGCATCACTCAGTTTTGTGAGCAGCAGCTTTCTGAGGCCATTGCTTACCAGTCTGTTTGCAGATGGGTAAACTGAGGCAGCAATGCTGGATGACCAGCTAAGGTCATAAATAAAGTAACAATGAAAGCCCATCCTTTTAACTCATTGTTTCTCTGCTTTAACCATGACCCTGGAGGCTTCCACAGCTGGAGAACATTGCCTCTACCTGTAGTTTCAAGTGTGGAACACTTAGAGAACCAAGTTAAAAGTCTTCCCATGAATAGATTTTGAGTCTTTGAGAAAGCATGTGGGATCAGGCTTTCAGTTATGGCTCTGTGCAAGGTCCCATGGGTATTGTGCAGTTTCTATCCTTTGTGAAATAGATCCAGATTGACCTTCCCTATGTGGCAAATCTGCTCAAATCTGGATCAGATGCACAAATTTATGCTGAGGAATGCTCTCCTGACATCAGTGTTGCCACCTCATATTTATAATTTGACAATTTCATGGGGCTTTAAAAAATTATTCTACTTCTATCCTTGCTGAAATACTAAAGCCTGTAACAAATCCGTCGTGGGTTAGTTACAAACAGAAGCATATGGGATATGCTTAAATGTGGTTAGATCTGAGTGACAGGAGTACCTGCATAAATTTAAGGGTAGTTGCTTTTTTGTGATAGTGCTGGATTTCATTCTGATTGCCCCAATATGTACAAACCATGTGAGAAGAGCACTGAATCAGCTTAGGCTGATTCTTGGAAGAAAAAAATGTACAAAGATAATTGTAATTCCTTCCAAACAAACGGGGAAAGAAAAAACAGAGAATGGAGTTTTAGCTTTGTGGTGCTCTCCTAGAGGATTTATCCACAGATCTGAACCATGTGCCCCACAGAGACATGCTGATCTAGGGGGAGACAAACCTGTTACCTCCCAGCGCTGTGCTCCCCATGCCTTACATCTCTCCCAGCAGAAAAAGTTAATATGACTTAATTAGCTCCCCACAGCTGGGGTTTGCTCTTCTCTGACTTGCTTCATAGCCCAAGTCCTATGACTCAGGCAATGAGATTTACAAAGCAGCACATACTTTTGGTGGTGTGGTACCCATCAGCTGAAAGTCAAAGTTATTGAAGCTGCATCTCCAGTTGTTTTGTTGTTTTGGGGTTTTTTTTAATATTTTGTGTGCATGTGTTACAGGACTGTGACTGGCTGTAGGAAACAGCTGATCTGATGGCTTTTAATAAAATGACATGATTAGCAGAGCCCTCCTAGTTTTGAGCACACCTTGAGAACAGAACTTCACATCTCTGTGAAACCTGAATCAATTTATTTCATGTCAGAGAGAAGGATATCTCAATCTAATCTTGTTTAAGAAATTTGATGTAAAAATATCTTCCATCATTTACTTGCATTGAAGAAGGATTTTTTTACACATTAAATACAGAAAAAAAATATACTTCTGTATATATTAATAAAGAAGAGAAGACTTAACAGCAATTTATCTATACAAAATGTCAGTTTGCTTATATTTTGTTTTCAATATTTAGCAGTCATCACTAGATTTTACTTATCTATCAGATTTATAATACAGGATACAGACTATGACACATTTATTTTTTTACATGCAAAGATGTTCTCACTATTACTTAGTTACTCGATTTTTAGGTACCGCGAAAATGTGGATAAATAGACAATACTTGAAGTAAACACATGTTCTTCCTCATCCTATGATTAAAGTGCCTACAAATCAATACACTTAGTATTCTTGCAAAGCTATTGTCATTTTTTTAAATTCAGTTTAACACCTGTGGATTTACTATTGTCCGCATAAAACACGCTCAGTCAGAACAGTGATATGTAAATCCTAGAAAGATCAGCTGGCATTTTTTCTTTTACTTTTGTATCACATTAGGTTTAATATTTCTCAAAAATTAATATTATTATTAAACAAAAAAAAAAAAATTAAAAAGGGGCAAAGAGCAAGGCTTGTGTCTCCGCAACCTGCAGCTCAGGTTTTCAGGCAATCAATCCTACATCACCTTCCAGCATTGCGTCCCGGGTCCCGCTCCTCGGGCCGGGCCCCTCCGTGCTCTGGCGAGGAAGAAATGTTGATGTTTTTGTTCGTAAAGGCCCCGACCGCGGCGGGCAGGCGCTCCCGCGGGCTCTACACCCGCTTGACGCTGTTGAGGAGCTCGGTGAGCTCGCCGATGTACTTGATGGTGTACTTCAGCGTCTGTATTTTGGTGAGGGGCTGGCCGCGCTGGCTGTAGATGGGGGGCAGGTAATTGCGCAGCGTGTGGAGCGCGTCGGCCAAGGTCCTCATGCGCAGCTTCTCCCTCTCGCTGGCCTTCCTCCTGCGCTGGGCCGACATCCGCACCTTGGTGCCCTTGGGCAGCCGGGCCTGCCCGGGGCTGGGCAGCAGCGCGGCCGGCAGCTCCACCAGGCCGTAGCCGGCCAGGCCGCTGCCGCCGCTGCCGTAGGGCGCCTCGGGCGCCGCCGGACAGGGCGACGAGGAGTAGGACTCGAAGGACGGCGTCGGGGACAGGCTGTGCGGGGGCGACATGGGGTGCAGCTCGAAGGAGCCGGCGGAGCTTTTCCAGTCCCAGGATGACAGGCAGGCTGGGTGTTCGGAGCCCAAAGCATCTTCCATGTTTATCAATGTCTCGTGCAGCTTGTCCATGCTGGAGCAGCGCTCGGAGAAGCGGTGCCCTCTGCCCACCAGCAAAGGCTGGAGCCGGCGGCTGCCGAGAGCTTTTTATGATGGAGGGAGGAAAGTGACAGAGTGGGAACACGGGCTTGGTGCGAGGAGTTCAAAGGAGCGCCAGAAGTGCTAAGATAGAAAATGAACTCCTGATGTGCTAGTTTCTTCTCAGTGATAATTATCAACCTTCAGCTAAAAAGCCTTTAAGCTAACAGGCAACAGCAAGAAAGGGAGAAAAAAAGATTATCTTCTTGCAGCTAAACCGATTAGGGCTGCGCATCTACAGCGAGCGTTGGGCTGGGGGGAAAAGTGGTGGCAGAGGAAAAAGAAAACCATTTTACAAAACAATTTACAGATCCAGAATTTACTGGTCGCTAACACAAAGCCTAAATTTAAGCCATGGAGCCCTGATTTCTGGGTGACTGAAGGTGATGGCACTAGGGCAGAGAAAACGAGAGCCGTGCTGACTGCTGCTGGGGCAGTCTCTTACCTGCATGATAATTGTGAAAGTCGGAGATGGTTTGTGTGGATTTGTGTGTGTTATGGCTCTCTGGATTTCTCCTCTCATGCGATTGCAACTCATGAGAAACCAATCACTTTGGTTTTCAGTATGAGATGGGCAGAAAGAACTTGTAGTGCATTCCCCTGCAGTTTGTAGCTTTATGTACTGAGAAGTCAAAAAGGCAATCTGTAATTGTAAACAAGGTCAAAGTCCCATTAAAAATTGGAAAACGTAATTAAAAAGAAAGGTCCAGGAAGCAAAATATACAGTGGACAAACTTTGGGTCCAGACCAATGTTTTCTGTGGAAATTTGATTCAAAGTAATATACATGTTATATATCTGTTAGAGAAGACTAGAAGCTACTTCTGTAAAATTTTCTGCCTCTAGGAATCTGTTCTTCTGTCCAAAAAAACCTGTTTCCAGTCCCAGTTTAATGTAACAGTTGTTATATGTTTCACAGTTCAAGTCAAAATGTATAACTTGTAAATTAATATCATTAATAACAAGCACTTTTCATCTCTAGGCTTTAATGCAGCTTACAGTGATGATTAATGTTCTCTATTACTCTGGGGAAATGGATAAGTGAAGGCAAGGAGGAACTTTCCCCAAATCACACAGCAAAGCGTTAGGAGAGCCAGGAAAACTGTCCAAAACTCCTGAGCTCTGCAGCTGTTGAGCAGCTTGGCTGCCAGCCATGACTTTGTGTTGGCACATAATGGAAGCAAAATGTAATATATAATGAAAAGAAGGGGAGAAAGAGTGTCAACCTGGAGGAAAGAATAAAAGTAAGATTTATTTTAGAGTTTCCTTCTGTGTAATGATCTCTGTATGCTCCATAATCCATTCCAAACAAAGGCAGGGAATGTCTCGCAATGGCACACAGCCAAAGCATGCTGAGGTTTTCTGGAACATCCCACTTCCTTCTGTGAAATCCTCACTACAACTACACAGAAAACAAACAAACAAAAAAACAACCCAATACTCAGCATACTTAGTCACTGGGAACGCTTTTGTGAGTTTTTATGAGTTAGGTATCAAAACATTAGGAGGCATCTGACAAGACACTTACTGGTTTTATGCTGAGATGAATAAGCAAGTACCAAAAAGTGAAGGATTTTTGCATTTCAACCAGAGCTGAGAAAGTTTGACTATCATGACATCTACCCAACATAAGAACTCAGGGCACAGCTCCTACAGACAGAATTGCTTTGTGTTTTATGGTTACTTCATCATATTCTGAGCTCTTCTCTGGTCCTTCTTTAAGGAAAATAAGATGAAACAGTCCTAGAAACACAGAGAAAATAAAACAGCTAAAAAATAAAATTAAGCCAAGATTACAGGTATTTTCTGTGACTTCAGTGATCTAAATAGTTTAATTGAGTACCAAGACGATGGTCACAATGTCCCAAGTTAGACACAAGATCTAATTTTGCATAAATAGGGGACTTGTTCTGTCCCACTCTTTTTCCTCCCTGTATTTGTGTTTATAGTGTCTTTTCCATTTGATAGGACCCCTGCTCTTATTCTATGTCTTTTTTTGGGGGTTTGGGGGGGGGGAGATTGTTTGTTTTTTTTTTTTTCTGTATTAACACAGCAATTAAAAGACTACAAATACAAAAATACAAGGAGAGGGAGGTGGAAGAGGACGCACTTTTGTCAGGGTGTGAAAAGGAAAACAAGCCTCCCAACATATGTATGTATATATACATGTCTTCATGTACATAATATATGCATGTGGAATATATAAATATATTAAAAATACACATAGTGAGGACATATATAGAGTGTTATGTACAGCAGTTTTCATTTTGGAACCAAAGAGTAATTTAATGCAGTCAAAATTAGAAGCAAAATCTTCAACAAATCACTTGTTTGCTGACTGTAAATAAATGTATCTCACCAGTTAATTTATAGGTAAATCATAGTGTTGCTCAGACATCAAGAGGGGGAAAGGTTTTGTGCATGTCCAAGATTTTGTATGAGATTTTTTACAGATTACATTCTGATTTCATCTCTGTGTTCTTATATATTGGGACTCACATGAGATTAGGCAGGGAAGAGGAATGCAAATTATGGCAATAGCTATATGTTTTCTTATATCTTATGAGTAAATGTTTAGAGCAGCCAAGGCAGGATATGAGAGTATGTAGACAACAGCTCTGGTTGCATGAAAAATCACTGGAGGTTGTAAGCTTATGCTCTTGTGAACTGTTACACAGAAAAAGAAAAAAATACAGGCTTTTCAATAATAATAGATAATATGGGGCTAATGCCTTGTGGTTGCTGTGCATCCTTTTTATGCCCATTGTGCTCCCTGACACTGTTGTAGCTTGGACATAGCTGTTTATGTCCCAAATGCTGCCTGACTGTGGTCCAGGAGAGGCTAAGCAGAGGGATTCCCCAGACTGAAGCAAGCATTGCCACAACTCAGCTTCAGAGCCAGAGAAGGAGCTGTGCCTGTTTGCTCTGCTGGTGGGGACACAGAGGTTCTGTTTAGAAAACCAGCCACCAATTCTGGCCACAACCCCCAGGTTCCCTGAACAAACTGAAATGAAGCGTGCCTCAGTTTTGGCTGAATTGAGAAGCTGTGTAACACCTCTCCATGGTCCTGGTGCGATCCACAGCCTGTGTGAGCCAGCAGAGCCTCGTGGTATGTCGCTGTTCTTGGATTAATTAGTTTTGGACGATGCTACATTTCCACCCACGAGAATGAGAATTCTCACTTAGGAAATTATTTTGTGAAGTACAGAAAACTATAACACAAAAAAGTCGATGGGAACAGTAGAATTGTTCTCAGTGTTATTTATAACATTTTAAATAGTATCATATAGAGGAAGGCAAGGCTACAGGCTGGATACCAGACTTATTTTCTAAACCCTATGACAATTGGATGCTCTTATTAAAGTGCTTAAGAAAGTCTAGCATTTCAGGTGGCCTCTTCCTAGACAGTAAATTCACAGAAAAAGGGGAAAAAATTGTGATTTTTTTTTTTTTTTTTTAATTCTGCTTCCTGTGAATTTTAGGAATTTCCTTTTTCTCCATTAATAATGTCAAAACATTGAAAGAAAGCAAGATACTAGACTAACACTCATGAACTATGAACTGACAAAAAATGATAAGGCATTTTCTTCTTGACTGGTAGGTTGGATTTTCATTTCAATAATCTATTCTGCAGTAAAAAGGCTAACATCTCAATCTTCAGCTCCTTTAAAATGAAATGTTCCCTGCTCATATTTTTGAACTCATCACAGGAATGTTGATGCATGGAAGGAGCAAAAAGTTTTCAATTAAAAAAAAAAACAACAAACTACCCATGGCATAGAAAATTTCTAGAGCTTCAGGTTTAAAATTTAAAAAAAGAAGTCCAGATATTATGGGATGATTTTTAATGGTAAAAAATGCATTTTTGTGTACAGTAATTTACAACTGATATAAGTTGGAGGTTTTTTCTATATTAGAATGTATTTTCACCATACTGTGATTTTGGTAGGAGAAACAGACAGTGAGTAAAAAATTATAGTGGCTGGGAAGAATGCAGGCTGAAACTGAGTAAACATGGATAAATGTGTTTAAATAACACTGATTTCATCACAGTCAGCCTCCTTTACAATCAGGACAGAAGTCTAGGCTTGTTTTTCACAAGAAGCAGATCATACTAACATCCTTGTAGAGCACTTAGATGATACAGTCTCATCTTGCAGTTTGTAATGTAATAAACAAAAAAAAAAGCCCAAAAAAACAACCAAACATCTCCCAAAAGCTGTTAAAGTCAGTCTGCTGTTCACCTCCTCTTTTATAAACAGTTCCCCAAGTACTGGCTGCATGCCACCCGCTCGCTGTGGAGGTGTCTGTGGCCATCCTGCAGCAGGAGCCAATCGCCACATATAAAACCTGGGGCAAGCAGCTGCAGGTCTCACTAACTTCAGCAGACGCAGCAGGTGTTCAACACTTCTGAAAAACAGTGTTGAACACCTCTGTTTACACCCAAGATGGCAATAAAGGAAGGAAAGGATCCACCACATTTGTTATCCAGACTCACATTATCCACCAGACTGATTCTCTCTTTTTTAAGGCTTTGCCTCAATTTGAATAGAATAATTTATATTTTTTTAGAATTTTTAGACCTGAAGCTTCCTTCCTACTTGTGAAGAAGGCTTAATCTGGGTTCAATCTCAACTGAAACAAAAAAGACTTCTAAATTAGCAAACTGATCAACAAATCCACATATTTGGGTTTTTTTTGAGGTCAGTGACCTGAAGGATGCAGATGCATAGCCACTTACAATTCCCAGACAGAAACAGGGCCGTATGAAAACAAGGACCAATTCTTAGTCCAGTTCTAAGGGAGCCCAAAACCCTTAGTATAATCAATGAAAATAATGTGTATATTGGATGTCTGATTGTCATTAAACAATTAGACCATCTTTGGTCAAGCAAACCTGTGGCTAGCACTAAAGAAAATGTTGTTAGTAATTTGTAGTGAGACCAGAAATAGTCTAGTTCTAGTGTTGTTAAAAAATCCTGCCAGCAACATTTAAAACTTTTAATGTTCTCAATGGCGCAGCTCCAAAATACTCAGACTGGACCCTGCTCATGGAGAAGAAGCAGTCAAGTGAGTATCACTGATTTCTCCAGGGCTATGCATAATGAAAAAACATCTCTCTGGTGTTGGGCTGGCAAGATCAGGACTTATCTATTTGCTTTACATCCTCAAATGTAAGTATTTGATCCTCCAAATAGTGTCAGTCTCCATCGACTGAAAAGTGACATCAGCTCCGCAATTCATTTAAAACATCTGATCTCCAAGCAACTGGCTTCCCAGATGAAAAGCCCTACGTGTGGAATTTACACCTACCCACCTTTTAAGTAGAGAGTTTATTACTTAGTGGTTTTCAGCTGATATTTAGGAATGGCTTTTTAATACCCCTGTTAACAGAAGTTGAAAGGAGGTTCGGCTATGTGGTTGGTCTTTAATGTCCACTGGCTACTTCAGGCAGAAGGAAAAAGCAAAGCTGGGGAGGAAGAAGAGCCTAGTAAGATTCATTTTGCTCAGAAATGAGAAGTAACAGATATTATCAATATAATAGAAGCTGTTTCTGTAGTAAAACTCCAGTAGCACTTAGTGCAGCTAATTATGTCATCTTTCAGATTTAAAAACTATTGTCTGCTGTAATGGAGTGGATATATCTCGGTTTTTCATGGGAGAGGTGGAGGATTACCTGTTGCAAATATTTCAAGATCAGCAATACCTCATTTCATACCCAAAAGCACACTTTCAGATTTAATAAATTGTGAAGTACAATGTGTTTTATCCCCAAATGTTTCTTCTGCTGTCCCATGAACAGTGGGATGATTATCTTTGCCGTGTGTAACAGTGGTTTCACAGACATTATTATAAAACTGGGATAGCACCTAAGGGTTTGTACTCTTGCTTTCCTGCTATTAAAATGGGCTTTCATGCATTCATTTTGCAACAA
The DNA here is from genome assembly GCA_009812075.1 of Sialia sialis. Lineage (NCBI taxonomy): Eukaryota > Metazoa > Chordata > Aves > Passeriformes > Turdidae > Sialia > Sialia sialis. Next base: position 19,770,141 of record VRYO01001589.1, on the reverse strand, counting down.
GATGAATTTTCCAAAATCTAGGTAAATCTTAAAAGAAATTCCAGTAGACAGAAAAATGATATTAAAAGCTCAGTTGTGACTGTTTGGAGTCAAGCTGCAGAGCTGAAGCTGGGTGCTTGTGAAGGGAGCTGTTTTTCTATTTCTGTGATTACATTTCAGCTCAGGCTGTTCCTTTTTCTCCACTGAACCTCCTCTTCAGTATCTGCTCATTTCTTCCTCCCCCACATCCTAGCACTGATGTGCAGAATTGCTATGTGCTGCTAACATAAACCATGTTTGATCTCTATGCTAAATGAAGTTATGCTCTGGGCACAGTCTCAGTTCAGTTTAATGACTGTAAAATGGATCAATAGTCTGGATGAGAGACAACATACAAATGTTAGTTTATAGATTTTATTCAGCAATTACATATTTCACACTCTGAAATAAAATGCTGTGTGCCTGTTTGAGCACCTTTCATTGCAAGTGGTTAGCCCACAGGTGAGTACATTGATTTCTAACTGTAATCATAAATTTCTTGACAAGTTGCTAAATCTTAATTTTGATCACATTCAATCCCACAAAAAAAAAAGAAAACAAAAACAAAGTCTGTCCTTTAGGCTATTGATGAATCTGAACAGGATGTTAATTTGGGGATTATTTTCTCCCATTTGCTCACAGTGCTTCCATGAATTTTACCTACCAAATTAAACTCAGTCTTACAAGAGTCTCATGAATATATTTGAGGAAAATTGTTCACATTTTTTGTAGGTAATGCTGCATATGCAGAGGTTTTCAAATGGTATTGAAGTGTGGGAAGTGGTTAATGTCTTGGAGAACAGAGCTTCCATCAGAGGGGCTGGATAAAATTATTTAGGGGCAGCTTTGGGATGTTCAAAGAAAGCAAAGGCAAATTCCTGTGCTGGCTGGGTAACTCCATGCAGCAGCACAGGCTCGGGGAGACAAGCCAGGAGGCAGCTTCTTGGAAGCCTGGTGGATTAGAGCTCTGGAGCAAGGCCAGGGAAAGGTCAGCAAGCTGGCCTTGGACCAGTGAATGAGGTGTGTGGGCACAGGGCAGGGAGCTGGCTCTGCCTGCCCAGGGGGCTCAGGACACCAAGCTCTTTGCACACTGCGGGACAGAGGCAACAAACACAATTTCTGAGTCTGACAAGCCCTTGACCTTCCAATGATGCATTATAAATTTCCTGCTGTACAGGTATTTTCCTGCCTGATTATAGTTTTGGACATTTGTGTTTGGGTTGCAAGACCACAGTGCAGAGGTCTGTATTTCTCTACCACTGAAGACCCTACTCCTTTTCTTTACCTCATGATCAACTTATTTTCCACCTCTTCTCAATTTTTCTACTTCTAGTTTGTCCCATCTATGATTAAATATTATTCCTTTTCCTCTATTCTTTATAATTTAAAATTAATTTCATTTCTCTCTCTCTTTAAGATTTCATTTACTTGATTTTCTCTCATTCACTCTTTTTGCTGCTTCTTGGTACTGACAGCAGAAAATTATGCCTTTTCTTGACATCCTGCTCATATAAATCATACATCTCTCTTTATCTACTCAGTTGCATGGATAAAGTTAACTTAGAAGCAGGAAGCATTTAATTATCTATTGAAACAAGCTGTTTTAGGCAGTGGTGAGCACAGCCTATCAAATATTTATATTGCTATGGTATATAGTTACAGATAAGGACTCAGTTAAGGTTGTAAAATTGAAAAAAACCAAAAAGCTTTAGGTCAGTGCTGTTTAGAAAACGATTTTTTTTTGTTTCTATTTTTAAACATAAAAGAGAGTAAAAAACTTAAACTCCTGCCGAGAGTACTTAATATGGGCCAGTAAGTGAAACATATTAATCTATCAGGTCAAACAAAGAGAAGGTAAAACGTAGAGCTAGAAGGAAAAAAGGATTACCAATCCAACCCTTAGCTTGCCTTCATTCTGAGAGACCATTTAGCTGTGTGCTGCTGTCCCCATCACTCTGAAGAGACACAGACATCTGGTTTGCACCCTGCTCGAGTTCCTGCTTAGTTAATGGTAATTGGGATGTGTAAAAGCGGTGCATGCATGAATAAGCAGGTAGATCTCACAACAGCAGGTATGCAAATCCAGCAGGCAGCTGGTCCTGGCTGCAGCTCCCCCTCGCTTGGGATCCAGTTTGCTGCAATCCAGGGAAAACACTAAAGCATGGTCTGCAGAGGCAGCACAATCAGGTCACCATCAGGATGGGAAACCAGGTCACCAGTGTCCCGTTCCCAGCCCTGCCAGTGACCTGCATGCTCACAAAGAGATCTTTTTCCCTCTCTTCTGCTCTTGCTCCCCCAAATCTCCCTTCCTTGGATACAGGCTGTGTCGGGAAGGGATCCCCTCTCTGCAGAGATCTCATTAGTGCCCACCACAGCGGTCAGCTTAACAGGCTGTATAAAATGGAGATGGAAATAGAAAGCAATTCAATTTAAATTCTCTGGTTGATACCGCTTTAAGCCAGCTGAGCTTACAGAGGAATGGTTTTCCACAGTAAATACTGGCAAATGGGTTGTAGTAAAAATAAAAACAAAGAAAAAAAATGGAGAACGTTGATTTCCCTGACATTGACCTGCCCTGTCAGGCTGGGATGCACATTCATCAGTGTCTCGCTCTTATCTGGTGTCTGACATTCTGTGATGAGTTGAAAGCAAAGTAACACAGATGGATGGCGTTCTCTTTTGAAGAACAAAATGTACCGGGAACTGAATTTTCAAGTACATTCAACGTGAAGTTAACTCTTAGATTCAAGGAGCATCTTTTAAAGGAGAGGCAGGAAAAAAAAAAAAAACCCTAGAGACTCAGCAGGGCTATTGGGGTTTCCCTATTGATGTGCATCCAAAGTAAACTAACATTTACATAGTCCCTGCTACTTGCAGTGTACTCCAGACAATGGCTAATCAGTACTCATTACACAGCTTTAAAAAGGCCGAGTATTCTGGGGTGGTGACCTGCATGCTCCCAAATAAAACCTAGAGCCTGAGGCTATTTGGCCAGACACCTCCATCCTTGGAGCTTTCCTGAGATCAGACTGGCTGTCCTCCTCCGAGGAACCCTCCAAGACTTAAATTCTTTCAGAGGAAAAGCTCAATTTGTAGAAATGTCATTGCTAATGCAACAGGAAGGAATTTCACCAGGGAATTTTTAATTAGTGAACTCAGACTACTTTAAGAATCGAATCTGAGATGAGAATGAAATGAGGCACCGGCTCAGACACCTGGAATTCATCATTACGATCCAGCAGAGGAATCAGCTAGTTATGTGAAATTTTAAGAGATCATAAGGGATACAATACTCATGTTTCAAATACTCAGCTATGTTCCTACTGAATCCTTAGACTTCGTACTTATACTGGGGTCAGATAGTAAACACTAAGAACATCTTTTATATATCCTAGGATCGTGTGTTTGATTATGCTCACATATTCTCATGGTGCCAGGAGCACCAGGGTTTTTTTTCAGGCCTTCCTCTTCCAGCCCAAAGATAGCTTTGATGCCCAGAGTTTTTTTTGTTTGTTTGTTTTTGGCAAAGCAAAATTTTAGTATTTAATAAGTGGTTCCATGGCTGCCACTGTCTTGGTGTGAAAATTCTTCAAATCTCCTGCAGCAAGGAGTGCCTTTTGAAAATAAATTCAAACCTATAGAAGAAGCCAGTCTTTACAGCTAGTGAGTCATCAGACTGCATTTTATAAAATTTTCCATGAAGACTTTCTCTAATTTAAAATAAACTCTAATGAAACAAGTCTCAATGTATTTTATTTCTAGTGTCACATAAAGGCCATTGCAATTCAGCAATAAAATATTTTTTGGAAACAAATAATTTAATTATTTTTTTCTAGTGTACATCTTCAGGGTGACTCTCAGAGCTACTATTGCTCCTAGATCTTCCACCTGGTAAAATGTGCATTAGGTGTCTGGCCAGGGGCACAAGCACTGAGGGGAAAAGATCAAAGGCCTGTAAATGTGTCAAACTTTCAAATGCAAATCACCTGCCATAACGCTGCTGAGAACAAATCCTTCATTATCACCATTCTGTGAAAGGCTTAAATTAGCCTGAATTAGCTGAAAAGAACAAGAAAAAGAAAGTCATCTATCTTCATGTGAGTTTTATTGCCTTTAGATTTATTTGGCTAATGGTTTGATAGCCCACTAATCCAAATATCTGCATAACAGATTCTTCAAATGATCCATAAATAATATATGTGATCACAGAATGTTGTTATTAAAGTGAGATCTGTGACAATAGATTAATAAAAGAGCACTTACAATAAGCCACTCCTTTTCATTGCCAAACTATGAGCTACTGTGATTGATATAATAGCAATTATCAACTGGCTTCTTAGCTTGAATCACATTTAGAGGATTTTGTTATTGTGCACTTCCTAAATTGTGGGTTCTCCAGATAGATGCTGTACCCATCCTTACTATTGACTGCCATTCTACAAACATAATTACTTTCCTAATATGTACTATGTCTTGGAGTTTTTTGTGAATAATTCTAGTGATGTAATAGAATATCTGATCAATTTGACTAGAAGAGCAATAGTTATAAATCCTCACAATCACACTATACTTTATTTATAAGGGGAAATCTTAGCAGTGTGTTTTGTTAAATGAACAACTGCAGAGAGGTTTTAAGTGAACTTTATTTGGAACTTGAAAGAGGATAGACTGCTGTCAGAAAGCTCTTGGTTGGGTTGGACAAGGCAGTGTCCGGGAGGAGCTGGATGGGCACCCTGAGCTCCACAAGCTTCTTCAGAAGGTGTCCTTGGGTGGGTCTGGTGGGACTTCCCAGAACATCTGTGCTGGTAACTTCTGCTGCACCATGGACACTGTGTCTCATGGGCTCTTCTTGGGCCAGCTTTTTAATATATGCCCTCTCTGAAACATTCATCCTGCCAAAGTCACTTGCTTGGGTTGTAGTTCAAGTCACATTACTAGTTAATCACAATGTACAAACTCAGATCATTTCCCCAGGCATGAGTAACAAGGTTGTAAGATTCCCATACAAGAGGGCTGTACCACATCATATGGGTACCCACCTGGATGAGGACCCCACAGTTTTGAAATCTCCCTGTTCACTGTCATGTCAGAGCAGCTCCAAGTCTTTGGCTTCTGTAGTGAGAGCGGCCTGGCCATTGGAAAACACCAGCAATTGTTGATAGCAATTTTTTCTGAATCTGTAACTTATGGCTTCCCAGCCAAAAGGGTTTGGTTTTGTAGTAGAAAAAAAAAAAAATCCCACACTAAATTGCTGGTGTCTTCCAAGGTAAAGATACTATTACAAAGAACGTTTTTGCAAGATAACACCATATTATCGGAAGGAATATAATCTTGGTGGATTTGTTCAGTTCTCTGTAAAAATTCAAACAATTTCAATGCGAGAGCCACATGCCCATTTTACACAGTTACTCTTCAGCTTATCAGTGTGGGGAGAGGAATGATCTCTCTGTAAGGCCTCAGTGGTGAGCTGTTGATAACAGAACAGGCAAAGAATGAGTGGCTTTTAAAAATTTTTTATTAAATATGCTAGGTTGTTATACAGAAATCAATAGATTATTACAGGATATTTTTCAGCCCACTTTCCAAACCTCTAACACCAGAGATTACAATGTGGAAGGTGATGATGATTAGAAGGTTCTGGATAAAGGTTTGTTTGGTAAATAAAAACTTGGCCTTTGAAGCTGAAAAAGCCACCACCAACCCCAAACAGAAAATGTCATTGTTCATCCTGCTTGCTTTCATTATTATATCTCAGAACTATTTATCTATATGATTATTGTAGTGATTTCTTCTGGTATTGCTAAAAAGAAAATTCTTAAAATAGAAGAGCAGAACATATTCTATGAGTTTTTACTATTACCACACTAAAAACCATAGCAGCCAGCAACTGTCTGTAGTAGTGGGGGGAAACAACAAAATGCCATCAACTGAAAGCATTTCCTAAAGAAATCACAAACAAAAATAATGAGGCTACAACTTTTCCCAAATATCTTTCTTGCAAATTCTAAGCAATCTGCAAGAAAAAGGGGTTTTTAGGAAGGGAAACAAATGACATCTTTGATGATGACATTTCAGTAGATGCCAGAACAAAGATGTATTTCTGCTTGGAGATGGATGAGCACAAACCCATCACCTTCCCTTGGACCTGACTGATAGGAAGAACACCTACAAATCCCATACACCTTATGACAAATAATAAACACAGAGAACAATCACTACCTGAAACCATGCTGTAAAAGCTTGTATCCTGTAGGTTAAACGGTAATAGAAAGTCATAGATGTTGGGAAAGGAGTAGAAAGGAGTCGAGGGTGGGCTGTGCGTGTCTGACTAAAAACTGTTGTTGGAGCCATACACAAGAAGGACAACAGTTTGGCTGAGCTGCATGTCTTGGGTTTTCCCAGGATGTTATTCCAAATCTGGCAACGCAAGTGCTTGGGAATTCAGGATTCATACATGCCCTATCCCACCCCACTGTATTATTTCCTGCTCTTCTGTTGCATTTCCTAAACTTCTCTGTAACATCAGCATCACCTTTCTGTTTTTTGATAGCTCCTCAAGGCAAAGCCTTTACATCCTCATGTACCCCTCCTGTACCCTCCATTTTCTTTTATGTGACTGCCAACCAAAGACAGCCCACATCACAGCTTAGGGCAGCACATGTGAGCTGGCTGCCCAGCAGACTGTCAGCAGAGCCATTACTGATTTCTTTCCGTCAGGAAGGCATGGCACTAATTAGCAGAAATCAGACTCTATTCCATATTTCTGACTGGCAGGTCTGATTTGGTAAAGAAGCCATTCGATAATTAGGAAAACTAGCAATACATTTAGTCTGGAGATCAAGTCCTATGAAGCCCCTGTACATTAGGTATACATGTGACTGTCACTCTTGAAGCCCTTTGTTCCATTAAACTCCAGTTTTTGAGGATTCTGAGACTGAGTTCAGGGCTCTTTCCTTCCCAGCTGTAGATCAAGCAGTGAATTTAACTCCCCAGTGCTAAGGTTCAAAGAAAATGTTTACTACACACTGCAGTGAATCGAGAGAGAGAGGCTTAAAGGCTAAATCTGCTCTAGGACATGGCATTCATGTTGGACTGAAAGACAGTCTAAATTCAGCTCAAAGGGAGGTACAAATTTCATATTTTTGAGGCAGATAAAAGTTGGACTGTTTCTAGGGTTGGACCTATCTCAATCTGTTGTTATGTGGTGTCATGGCCAGGCAACACTGGGATCTTGGGATGGAGCACTGAGACAGCCTGGAAGGGTTCACCTAGTTTGCCCATGAAATTATCCAAAACAGACCACACTCACAGTTCCTTCTACCATGTGCTAAGAATACCCCAAACTTATCATAGATCCAACCTTTGTGAAAAAATATATGGTGAGACAACTAGCTGGGCTTCAAGCTTGGCTGCAGAGGTGCTATAGCAGAGTAAATTGCATTTTAAAATAAGATATTAAAATAACAAAGATAAATAACAAAAGCTATTAAATAACATTTTTAATAAAATAACAACTGTAGATTAAATTTCAAAAAAAAGTGTTATTAAAATAAGAAATGTAGGGACTACTTCTACACTATGTTGGCATTTAAAATATTCCCAATTAACTTCTTTTCCTTAACTGATTTTTATTCAGGCAGCTAATGAAAATTAAGTATCCATCAGGAATTTTAGTAGGGTGAGCTGTTTTTAATGAATACGATTTTCAAAGGTATGCCCCTTTCTCCAGTTGCACTCAGCCTCTGAAGTGGCAAAATCTCTACAACTTGATCAAGGGAAATTGGGGCGGGATGGAGACAAAGCTTTGGCTTAAAGAACTTTTAAAGTTTCTTATGTGATTAATCTTAAATTCAGTACTGACATACTGTGATGATGTACTATAATACATCATAATACATGAGCAGGAGAACTGTGCAGAGTGGTTCTGTCACCCATGGTAATTTTGTTTTCTTGAAACAGTTAAAGTGTTTTGTTTCCTGTAGGAAAAAGCGCCAAATCTAGCACCGAGTTTATGGTTTCGTCAGTAGCACTTGGGTTTACAACAACTCCCAGTAATATTCTAACTGCAGTTTCCTTTTATCTGCTGTTATAATATGGCAGGGCTTGACACCTTTTTAGACATGAAAAGACTATCTTGTCTCAAGTAACAGCTGCCATTAGTCTCCTTCACCACCTTATTTCCAAGCATCTCCCTCGACACAAGAGCACAGAGCCAAGGCTGTGCAGATTCTCAAAGTTAAATAAATCCCTTCTCAGATTAGGAAACCTCTTGGTTAACTAGCAAAAGATTTATTGTGTTTGTTAGGCACGTTCACATGTAGGTAAGTATTTCAATAATCTCTACCAATGGAAAAATCTCAGTGGAACACAGAGACCTTGAGAGGTGATCTTTTAAATTATTTTTTTTCTAGCTCTCCATGTATATATTCGACATAAACAGCATTTATTTTTCTTTCTTGTTGATTGTGGACCTGAAATAGTGAGTTACAATCCTAAGGAATGCCAAGTAAATGTTTCCATTTGTCAAGCTATGCTGAACAAATGAGCTGCATTTAATGCTTAATACTGTTTGTAAGTGGAAATAATATTTACACTGCTATGACAGAACTTAAAGCTCCGCTCTATATCTCTGTGAGCATCATTCAAGCTAGAGGGATGCCAGCAGGAGTGACACATCAGGTAAAGCACTCGGGCTAGGACAGCAGTTGTGCAGAAAACCTTTCAATAAAGGACTTGAGAAGGAAAAGCCCCTTACCTGCCACACCTCCCCAGCAGCTACATTTTTATTACTTTGTATGAAGCACCTCGATAGAGCCTATTGGACAGATCAGGACAGATGATAAATAAAAATCTATTCAGGCTCATGAGGTTGATGTATCAGTTGATATATTCTTACAGGCAGTTTAACATAATCCTGGAGAAACATTCCCTGCAGAGGAAAGTTACATTACATCCCCTCAATTTATTTAAACATCATTCTCAAAAATGTGAGTTTGCAAAGCAGTCAGCACAGTAAAAAGCTCCAAAGAAAAATCATCCCTAATATTTAGATTGAGTAAATTACATAAAGTTGAGAAACCAAAAATTTAAAAACTGTAATTACCCTCCTGTAATGAATCACAAGTTTAATTCAAGCAATATCACTCTCAATGATAAATGTTTTTATTTACTGTAATGAGCAGCTACAGCCTAAATAGAGGGAGCATTCTACACAGTTGTTTGTTTTGCTACATCTATTGCTGCTTCTAAAGTAGTGGCAGAAAATTGGCACAAAATTTGGATGCATTACATATAAAAAAATTGTAATTTTTTCTGCTTTGCATGCTTGAATTGTACTTGTGACACCAAATCAATTAGCAGGAAAAATCAGCAACATAATATTTTTTCCTCTGCAGTTCTTAATACCTTATATCTTGTTTCTGACTTTCATCATCCACAAAATATGAACTTGTCACAATTCTGACACATTATTTTCATCTCCTCATCCATTAAAGCAGTCATCTCAAGAAGCTTTAGAACACAAAGAAAATTCCATTCAAAACCCACTCTGCCCCCCGCCAGTTCTAAGGAAAGCTCTAAACCACAGAAATCCACAGTGTAGGTGAAATTGAATGATCCCCCCCGACAACACAGCACATTCCCACACTCTGGGAGGGAACAAAAGTGAGTGCATTCACATGATGTTGGTGTTTTTATTAAGAAAAATGTAAACCCTTGATTTCAACTTTCAGTATTCAAAATCATCAGCAAGAAAAAAACCAACATAACCAAGAACAATGTTTTTCCACAAAGCAACCCACTCAGATCTCTCCATTACTGACCACTCCAAAAGGAATTGTTCCCTGCCCATGGCATGGGGGTTTGAACCAGATGATTTTTAGGACCCCTCCAGCCCAAATCATTCTGTCATACTATGAATCTCTCCCTTTAAAAATCCCAGGTGATTCTTAATTCTCCTTCACAACTCTATTCTTCCAGCTACCCTCTCACATCAGCTGGGTGCGTAAGAGCCTCCAGAAACAAAGACTGTCTTCAAAACTGGAAAAAAGTTTCCAATATTTCTGAGGTTTTTTTCTCATTTCCAGAATACATTTCTCACTTGGAAAATCAACGAGATTCATAAAAAAATATATTATCAAAAAATAATTTTTTTCCATCCTCCCATAGAGTAAACTAAGAAACTACCATTTTGGCTAATTAGCTATAGGCTACCTACATCTTCCATAAACACATCTGGAATTCAGCTTCCAAACTTGGTCCTTGACCATTATGAAGAACTGACATTTTCACTAAGGCACATATATTCTAAATTTCTCTTGATAACAACATATCTTGGCAAGAGTTGTCTTCTTTCTGGCTGCACAGAAAAAGTTACTAACACCTAAATACAGACAAGGAAGCATTTCTGCAATAGGCAATTGTTGAAGACAACATTTTTGGTGTATGGACAGAGATTGCTTCTATAATAAAGAGGTAGGAAGAGCATCTTCAAAATTATAATTGTATTCAAGTTTCCCCTTTAAAAAAAACCCAAACATGATCTTATTCAAAGAACTCTCAATATGATAATTACATTTTCTGTAACTTAACTTTCACTCTATTATGAATTGAAGTGAATGTTTGATGGGATTTCAACCTTCTTTGAAAAATGCTCTGATTAAATTTAATTAAAACAGTCATCAAATTTCCTTAAATATTAGATATGAGAACTACAACACCAGAGTATCCTTACATGGCTTATTCCATTCTTTAGAAGAGGCACATCCGCAAAGAACAGCTTATTATGGGGCATGGCAGATATAAATTTAGCTATTCTGTGAAGTACATCTGCTGTGTGTCTCTATCTGGTCCTTCAGGGATGGTCAACACAACCAGAAAGACAGGATTTCAAAACCCATTTCAAAACTTGCAAAATTAAATTAGTGGAGGAGAGTAGAGGACTTCAGTTCAAAAATGCTGCATCACTTTGTCTTATTAGGAGAATCCAACAGCACTGCAGGCACTGTTCTAGTAAGTGGTTTTATAAGCAAGACCAATAGCCTGTACACAAAATCTGCACAACTGGTTGGCAGAAAACCATTTTTTCTTAATAAATCTCCCTTATCCTTGCATACTGTATCCTGATGCTTATGTAACAAGTTCAGTATGACTGGTACTTGCCTACAATCAACTGGAACTTTTGTTAACGTTTTAGTTTCAAACTTCAGCTCCAGTGATAGCACTTCCAATTCATCAAAACTGTGTCCATATAAAATCAATACATACTGCAGCAACTTTGAGAAAGAACTCTTCAAGAACTGACAGTTAACCAATAGTTAACTGATAATTAATTGCTATCATAATCTATTTTACAGAGAACCTAATTAATTTTGATTCTTCCTTTCAGTCTTTCAGACAGGGGAAGGGGACTGTCTGCCCACGCATCAGTCAGAGCAGCACTTTTGTCTTGCTGTGTGGGAGAATCCAATCTTTCAATTGGTTGCTCTGGACTTTGGGAACAATTAACTTCCTCTAGAGAGGATGGTTTTAGAGATGCCTGCACTGAGAAACTATTAACAGCTTCCTTTAAATTGGTCGTTTTTTTCTTCTCTTTAATTGTAAGGGCTGAGTCACTTTTTGTTCTTTTACTAGTAACAACATTGCTCCTTTTTTTTGTAAAACATTTTTTGAATTGGCCAGGGTTCACTTGCCTTTTCTGATGGTCATAAACCAGGATTTTATCCACATGCCCATCATCACTATCTTCACTAGAAGAGTATCTGTTCTGACAGACACTCTTTTTAAAAGACGCTTTCCAAGTAGTTTCAATACAAGCTTCTTTAATGTGACAGCCAGTTGCACCTGCTGGCTTTTGAGATGCTGGAAACATTTCACACCCAGGATGAAGAGTCTCTGTTGTTTGCCCACTGAAGGCTAGACAAGCTGCACCACTTTTATAAGGATCTTTTTTCACCATCTCAGCCAAGATGCCAGCTTTTTTGTATGTATCTTGATAGATATGTACGCTGGACTCACTTGCAGAGTTTTCTGAGAGAACATTTTTACTTTCTTGCACTAGGTTATTTAACTGACATGAGGAAGAGACATTATTTCTATCAGGATTCAATGTTCCTTTTGACTGCTTAAAACAGTTCAAAGACTCCAGTTGCACTACATCTTCAGATAAAAGCTGTGATAGAATGGGAGCCTTCTTAAGTATTCGCTCGCTTAAAGACCACTCCTGAAGGTGTCCCATAGCATCATTTGAGAACAAATCATCTTCACTACCAGAATGCAAATCAGACTGTGTAACATCAGAATATTCTGAGCTGTTTCTTACTGTTTCATGACTTAGTGGATGTGAGTGCTTTATGCATGTGGCTAAGTCAGCTGCTGGATCACAGTTGTCACCTCCATGGGCTGGTGAAGTGCTGAAGGAGGTTCCTTGCCCATCAGCACTGCTCAGCTGCAGACCAGCTGGTACAGAGGAAGAGGATGACATCCCTGAATACTTAGTGCATTGTGAGGGCACAGATGAGTCAGCAAGAGCAGCTGCTGATGCTGACATGTGAACTGTTGATGTGCAGGAAGCTGAAGGTAATGCTGCATCTTTTGATCCAGTAATTCTCTTCTGTGTCTGATCTTCTGGAGGAGCTTTTGTATCTGACATGGAGTGCTGCCCAGGAAGAATTCTGGATGTAGGCTTTAAATTCATTTGAGACAGAAGACTGGTAACTTCATCATAAGCATTTGGCAATACCTTTTCTTCTGGTCTGTCTTTCTTTTCTGAAAAGAAAAATAATAAAAGTGCACTTTGAATAGCATATAAATCACAGTTCATATTTCTCAGTGCAAAAGTGTAGAATAGTAAGATTACAGCACAGTCTCTGCGAGGCATCATGACCTCATCTTGTTTTGGCATGATACTGTTCAAGAGTGGAAGAAATATTTTTTGCTTTTTTGCTTTCTGCCAAAACACATAAATTTGTAAGAATTAAGCTTCTTGACATACTTTTCTGTTTCTTCTGAACTTCTGACTTTTCCACTTGATAGAGGACAACAACATCAGGATAAGCAGCCTGAAACAAAGACTCTTCTTCTAGTGTTACTACAAACAACTCCACAGGCTCATCTTCTGGATCAACATAATGTTCTGAAAAAAATAATGAATGTGTTTTTGATATGAATATACACATGTCAAAGTAGGGAATGAAAAACCAAATAGCAAAGATTTGGGTACGAAGAAGGTACATTAAAAAGTCAATAGTATGATATTTGATATTTATCTACAAGAAAAGCCTTTTTCTTCCTGCCAGTCTCCTAGCACAAATGGACACACTACAGGGAGGAGTTTGGAAGCACAGAAAATTTCTAGGTAGAAAATAGTATCAGCTTCAGGTACATAGTGAAATAAGGTATTAAATACACAGTTCAGGTCTTATTAACAGGTACCAGAAAAAGTAGCTGAAGACCAAGTCCCTTTCTTTCTAGGTAATTTTTTTTTTCTTTAAAGGATTGCTTTTTCTTTCAGGGTGTGTGAAATTTGATGCACATTTCCTGTTATTTCCACAGAACTGTTTTCAGTCTCACCCACATTCCATTGCCTCAGAATATTGCCAAACTCATCCTCTTTAAATCTTGACTTTATCTTTTTCTATGAACTGTTCCATTACATTATGTACATAGAAACCAGACCCACCTGGTTTTTGCCATTCAATTTCAAAACAAGGAATTCCATTTCTAATACGTGACTTAACAATCCTGTAAGAAGAGAAAGATCATTAAATCTAGAAATAAATCTAAAAATATTTCAATATTCTAATTTGGAATCATTCAGAGAAAAACAAATCTTCTTGTAAAATTGAAATTACTACACCTTTTAAAAAATAATACTACAGTATACTACTGTATACAGTAAAATTTGGACTATAGATTTTAGCACTGAAACATTTTTATTTTACACTCAGAGCATTCACACAAAATAAAAAAAAGGTCTTCTGTAACAGACACACATAATGCAGTCTCCTACAATCATCAGTTTGGTATCTTCAGCTGGCCTGCCTGAAAGACAGGTCCTGCTTGACCAACCTGATCTCCTTTGACAGGGTGACGCTCTCAAGGGGATGAGGCAAAGGCTGTGCATGTTGTCTGCCTAGACTTTAGTAAAACCTTTGATGCCATTTCTCATACCTTTCTCCTGGGGAAACTGGCTGCACATGGCTGGGGTAGGTGCACTGGGTTAAAAATGGTTTGGAAGGTCAAACTCAGAGCAGGGTGGTGAGTGGAGTTATATCCAGCTCACTGATGGGGCTCCCCAGGGCTCACAGCTGGGGCCAGTCCTGTTTAACGTCTTTATCAATGATCTGGATGAGGGGATCAAGTGCACGCTCAGTCAGTTTGCAGACCACACCAAGTTGGGCAGGAGTGTTGATCTGCTGGAGGGCAGGAAGGCTCTGCACAGGGATCTGGACAGGCTGGACTGATGCTGAGGCCACTGAGGTTCAACAAGGCCAAGTGCTGGGTCCTGTCCTTGGGTCACAACAACCCCTGCAGTGCTACAGCTGGGGAAGAATGGCTGCTGGTCAAGAGGAAAAGGATCTCGAGGTGTTGGTCAACAGCAGCTGAACATGAAGGCCAATGGGATCCTGGCCTGCATCAGCAAGAGAGTGGCCAGCAGGACCAGGGAAGTGATTGTCCACCTGCATTCAGCACTGCTGAGGCCTCACCTCAAATTCTGTGTCTATTTCTGAGCATGTCCAGAGAAGGGCAGTGGAGCTGATGAAGGGTCTGGAGCACAAGTGTGAAAGGAATAGCTGAAGAAGCTGGGAGTGTCTAGTCCAGGAGGATCTCATGGCTCTCTGGAACTGCCTGAAAAGAGGCTGCAGCCAGGTGAGGGTCAGTCTCTTCTCCCAAGAAACAAGTGATAAGAAAGGAAAGAAAATGGCCTCAAGATGTACCAGGGGAGGACTAGATTGGATATTAGAAAAAAATTCTTCATGGAAAGGGTTGTCAAGCATTGGAACAAACTGGGAAGTGGTTGAGCCACCAGCCCTGGAGATACTTAATTTAAAAGATGTATACATGTGGAACTGAGGGACATGGTTTAATGGTGGACTTGTCAGTGTCAGGTTAATGGTTGGACTTCTCCAAACTAAATGATTCCATGATTTTAAAATACTTATGCCAGAGAAGGCTGTTGCCCTGGACAATAATTTTCTGAATGACCAGAGTCATTTATATCTTTTGTGTGAGAGCATGAGGAGGGACAGTCAGTCACTATGAGATTTTTCTAAAAAGACTATCTACACCCCAGTTTAGTAGTTTCACATGCATGAGGAGTAGGATCATGCTGATCCTGCTGAACTATTACTGCATTTTTAAACAATTGTTAACAAAAGAAATCTTTAAGAGCACACACCATCTGTCTTTCAAACTCTTGAAACGCTAGAAAGTGTTATAAACAGAGAATGTCAATTAAGTCAATCATCAAGGTAAATTCTGGTAATTTATCTTGCCAATCTATTTAAAAAGCATTCTCCAACCAGTTTCCTCAGTCTTGTGAAAGATAACACTGAATAGATCACCATCTCTGTAAGTACTAATTCAAGACTATGACATATCAACCCAGAAGTGATACTATCACAGTGCTACTGACTGTCCTCCTGTGCCCCAAAATAAGTGTCTAAAAACTTGACTAGCACAGAAAAATTACTAACCTTCTTCCACTAAAACAATTGGAGAGGCAGGGAGAATGTGGGAAACTAAACCATCAGATAAAATTAAAATAAATCACAATTCCCTTCACAAAATGTCTGCCAACAGACACTGTATATTCTAGAAGTTGACTGAAATTCAAGGAAAGATTATATAATTAGAAAAATAAATTACATTGAGGGCTGACAGAATAAGAAAATACTAATTCTGGCTCAGTAAATTCCTAAGTAACAGAAATCTGGATGGTGGGAAAATATTCTGGGAGAAAGTAATTACATTATTATCTTGCATTTTCTTCCCTCTATGCCCATTTTTAGTAACAGTATACTGGCCATTTTTACATTCCTAAATGTAGCAGATCTGAATGAAAAGTAGTGTTGACACATAAAAGAATGACAGCTGGTAGGTTTGATAAGCAATCAGAGACTATGACTGAATTTGCAGATGCTCATTTCTAAGCCTGAACTCTTATTTTGAGACACAGAATTCAATTACATGTCTGCTAAGAACCTGAGCAGAGGACCTGGGGAGATCCAATGAAAAAAGAACAAAAAGCAAGCATAGGAGAACACATGCATTGCCAGTTAGAAAGAAACTGCTCTATGCATTACTTGGTAGAATTGGTGCACTGATCTGAATTTTTACCTCTATTCAAAATAACTTGAAACAAAGGAAGAAAATAGTATTTTTTTTTTTTCAGATAAACCTTGTGTTTTTTATCTGCCAGCAGAAGTAAACTTATTAAGTTCAAGAAATCAAACTACATTACCGTATTGCCTGCAGTTGATCTGAGTCAATGTATCCAGATTTTCTCTGGATCATATCATAACGTGTCAGAAGTGTTAACAGCTTCTTACAAGCATAATGTTTGGTCCAATCCATCTTCGCTGAAGCAAATAGCTGTTTGTATAAAAAAAAGAAATCCCAAACTTTAAAACATTCTTTATTCTGTTAGGTATCATGCTTAGATAGTTATGTAGTTGGCACACTGGGTTAAATACTTGAAATAACTAGGGTGCTTTATATAGTGCAAGGCCCTAAACACCTCATTGCCAAGGGAGGAACAGCCATCCCTACCAGGGCACATTCATCAGCTGTCAGTGACAAGCCAAGGGAACAGTTGTGTGGTGGCAGCAGCACGGATAAGACAGCTGTTAAACACCTTGTCACATTGACATCAGCTCTATCAGGAGCTGTGAAAATGACAGATTTCACATGTGAGACAATGAACATGGATTTTCATTAAAGCCACTTTGTTTAACTGTGGTCTACTCTATCATACATAATTCTTAGACTGTCATCAAAAATGAAACATTGTAAAAATATGTGATTTTGCCAACAAAAAACAAGTAAAAAGCCTTCCTAGAAAATAATGCTAATGTGCATATATTAACATCTTCACCCCCATCTAGCAATATTGGACAATGAAAAACAAAAACACAAGTGAGCTTTTTCTTCTTCCCATTTTTTATCTACTTATTTACAGCAATTGATTTTTTCCACAGTCTTCAATTTAAGACTTTCAAAACATTGAGGTATATTAAAATGTAATTACAAGATTCTTTAATTCTTATTTCAAGTAAAATTACCAATGAACATCACAGCTATCACAGATGCCTTCCTTAGTATAAATAAAAGACTACAAAGGTGAATATTCTATATTTTGTTATATACCTGAAAGGACAATAAATTTGGCCTTCGATATTCCTTTATGCTGATCAATTTATTCTTGTTCACAAGAAACTCTTGGATAACCTTGAGATAAAACATAAGAGACAGTTCAAGAGAGCAAAAAAAGCTGAATTTTTAATTTATGGAAACAATTTATATTAAGTAGACTTGTTTGTTACCTCAGAGAATGGAAAGCCCTCACAACTCTTGGCTTTTCTGCAAGTAAAAGCAAATGTGTTAGGAACTGAGGAGAAATGGCAAAAAAAATGGAGAATCTAAATGCTCACCCTGCATACAAATGCAGGGAAAAGCAGTTAAATTTTCAGGCCATTCCTACTTTCTGATGCTGTCCTCCACTGCATTTGCTTGTTTCACTCGCTCCCACTGATGCCATGCACAAGGGCAGCACTGTTTGGAGTCACTGGGTTTGCAGCATCTCACACTTTCACAAAATTTGCATCCATTGTGCTCATGTTCCTTGTAAGATCCTATAGCAACAGACACACAGAATGAGCAGAAAAGGGGTTCCCAAAATCTCCAAACGTATAAAGGGCAATATTACAAATACAAAGCCCAGAACACGATGCTAATGTGATGTGAATAGCAGCTGTAAGCAGATCTGAGTGCATTAGCTGCATTTACAGATCTACAGAAAAAACTGCAAAAGACATGCAGGCTTCCATTTTTCTGAAAACTTTTACAGTTTCAGATCTTAAGCTGGGAACTTATTATCAAAAAACTACAGAAGTGATGTGTGATAACCTGGAAAATACATATGAGTAATATATTTGAATCAGGCTTTTCCTTCACCAAACAATGGATTTGAATGAGTTCACAGACCAAAAATGATACCATAATCAGGGTCCTTGGGATTAATTTCCTTTTGAGAAAACACTGCTGCAAACCTCAGCAATGATGAGATTTGGTCCTCTTGATGCAGGACCAATTCAAGCAACTAAAAAAATAGTTGCTGGGCAGTACAGAATATAACATGCTGTCTTTACTGATCGTGTTAAAAAGGCAAATATCTGGGATCCCATAACAGCATTGTGGTAACATTCCATTCACTGTCAACTAGTTTCACATTTGGAAAAAATTAGCCCTAAGCCTTAATAATGTTCATATAAGGGTACATGTACACAACATTGAAAACGTGAAGATAGAAGCTGAGAAGTATTTTTAATGCTAGTAGAAAAAACCCCATAACCCAATAGAACAAACCCCATCACCTCATAATAAAAAGCAAACAATTAGGCTAAAATTACAGCTTAGCACTTTTCACACTGACCTGGATGATGGCACTCTGAACAGTGAATTACCCTTTTAGCAACCAAAGGTGGATTATCATCACATTGAAGTTGTTCTTTCCACTGCTCAAACCTAAAAGGATGATGTTTAAAGGATAAAGAAATACTTTTAGCATTCACATTTAAATCACTGAAAAATAACATCTTTCTACTTCTCAAGCATTTATCAAGAAAACAGTTTTCAACTTATGAAACAGGGTTATTTTACAGTACATCATGTTGGATTTCTAGCATTGACACACACATTATGATAACAAATATAGAAAGCACTTGGTATCTCAAATACTAATCCACAAGCCAATTAAAAATCACCAATTCTTATCAGTCCCTACAACTTTCACGCCAATAATCAACTTATACCTGCTAGCTCACAAGCAAGGAGCCAGCTAATGCTTAAAACAAATAAGAGACTTGCCTACAAAACACTCAATCCCTTTAGCAAACACAAGGTAAGGAATGTGGTAATATCCTCCCTAACTAAAGTATTACAAATACTGTCTTGGAGCTGAAGTACATGCTATTAAGTCTTTGAATAAAAAAGCACTTACGTAAATTTCCATTTTACCTTTGCAATAAGTTTTGGCCTCGTAGAGTCTCAATTAACTTTAAAGCTTGTTCCTTCCCTACTCCTGGAACCCCCTATAGAGAAATATGAAATATTATTTAATTACAAACACAATATATTAAAAAAAAAATCTTTATTACATAGTGTAGAGAAATGACAAAATGTGACTGCAGAGGTTGAGAATAATATTTTTGATCTAGTTTAAGGGCAGATTACAGCTGTACTGCCAGTATAACACACAAGCTTTTCTTAGGCTCAACAACACCTCAGATAAAAAAAGGCAAAGAAAGAAGTAGAAAGGAATAATAAACTAAAAGAAGCTTGATTCAGAATAGAGAAGTGAAACACTGATACAGGTTGCCCAGAGAGGTGGCAGATGCCCCATTCCAGAAATATCCAAGGTCAAGTTGGAATGGGGCTCTGAGTGACCTGGTTTAACTGAAGGTGTCCCTCACTGCTGGGAGGTTGGATGTATTGAACTTCAGGGGTCCCTTCTGACCCAAACTATTGTATCAGTCTATGATTTAAAACACACATTTTGCTTTCCAGTTCTTTCCATCTTCATCCTATTTTGCCAAGAATCAATACACCTGATTATAAAGATTCAATTAAGTGTACTTTCTACAGCATCATTATAAATAAATCTGTATTTATTCAGCTGTAATGGCACAACTGAATACATACAGCCATACAAAATAAATCTACATTTCAAACCATGTCCTCATTGGACTACAGTCAGACACTGAAGTAAAGTCAGATACTCAGCTTCTCCAAGGAAAGTATTATTTTGTTGAAAATACATCAAAATAAGTGCAATTATATTGTGACATTCTCATTTATCTGTTCTGCCAATCTCCATTCCCACAATTCAGCTTTCTTTACAAGTTTGTCTTCTTCTTTGCTGAGCTGCAGTAACTCAAAGGACCTGATATCACATAATTGTGACACTTTAGGACTAT
>VRYO01001589.1:19722179-19739963 GCA_009812075.1 Sialia sialis | reverse complement strand
CCCAGCTACCCAGAGGTGTGGCTTTTAACTGTGAAATTACTGTAATTTTCAAATCTCACATATGCCTTACATAAATACAATCCAAGTTTTATTAAAAAACAAATCATAGGATTATTAAGATAATTACTTCCTGGTTTGAGGTAGGATTCACATTAAAATTTTCTGTTCAAATAGAAGTAGCTTAAAGCTATTTGAGGAATATTTACAATGATAACAGAACTAAAATTCCATCCAATTAAAATTTGCATTCCAAGATGATACAAGAAGGGTCAATACCCAGAAACTCTGGCTTGGGAAATTCAAGTTGGAGTTCAGGAAAAAAAAAGATGGTATTGCTGCAGTGGTTGCTCACAGGTTGCAGGCATTTTTAACATTCAGCTGGCATACTGTCCTGCTTTAATCCAATGCTGATGGAAAACTCTCTGAGCAGGGAATCATCAGTGATTGGCACTGAAATTTAGGAAGAGAACTCCAACATAGTATTAAGAAGGCATTACTTTATTCTGGCCCTGGATGCCTGGGGAATAGCTCCACCAATGTGCACACCTAGCTCAAGATAGTGCACCTCTCTCTTGGCCAGGGATAGCCACATCATCTGAAAATTGTTATGTTTCTGAACAACTTGTTAGTCAAGGCAGGCACCGAGCCCAAACTTACTACTTCAGGCAATCACAGAGCCCTTAAAGTAGATTTGGGCAACTTGTTACTAACCTCTCAATACAACACGATGCCTTCTGAATCTCCCTTCCAAACAAATGTTCCAGCATTTCTAACTCTGAGGGCAGAAACACACCAGTGTGTAAGTTTTCCCTGCGTCAATTTTGGTATTGTGTGACTAGAACTACCTATAATGCACGCCAGTTGAAAATACATACCCACTAGGAGGTGCATTTCTTTGTCTTATGTAAATTTACTTATACAGTTCCATGCTCCATGGTATCCCATTACCACTCTCATTTTCTTCTGTTTTAATTATTCTTATGGTTGTCACACCTTGCCAGTTTTATACACTGTCTCTAGCATATACTCTGCTTTCTCCCCTCACAATACCATTTTATTCCTACACTGTTTTATGGTACAAAGTTTGTCTCATGCTTATTTACTTTCTCTCTTCTCTCCCAATATTAGAATATAAGCATCAATCTGGAATGTATTGTATTTTTTTCTGCTTTTGATACTACTATATACTCAGTTAAATTAAAATGCTCCTTTGAATAAATCAGACTACATGACCTACCAGAGCTCAGATCTGCTGAAGACATGTGAGGAGCTAAGCCACTGTGTGGTCTCTCACATTTAACACCACAGTGTGTCAGAACAGCAAACCTGCCTTTGGAGGGTGCATTCTTTAATTCTGTTTTAAAGCAAGGCAGCTACTCAATTCCAGGCTGCTTTTAAACGTTCTCAGTTTAAACTTACTTCCCACAGAATTTAGGTCTCTAATCCATTTCTTTAACTACTACAATCACTCAACCTCATTTTAGTTGTATACCTACAGAGTATTGTTTTTGTTGTTATATGTCAAGCACACAAAATTAGTTAAAAAACCAAATTAAGCATACAACTACACAATACAATCTTAAAGTCCAGGATGATCAGTTTCACTGATGCATAAGGGAAGTATCCAGATCTTCCCAAAAGACAAGCACAGTAAGTCAGTTTCAGGGCCAGAACACCTAAAAAAGAAAGGAGATATCTCTTTTGGTGTTATAATTTGGTTTCGACTAGACTGCATCAGTTCAATTTCTTAAAAAAACAACTGAGTTAGTTTCCAAATATTGTTATGGAGTGTCACACGGTAATTAATAGGAAAGACAAACGCACTACAAACACCCCATATTTGGTTAGATTACAAATAATTTTAAAACGTATAAAAATTGAAAGCTAAAAAAAAAAAAAAATCTTTTTAATTGTAATAAAGTATAGCAAGTTTTTCATATCCCACTGAGTACATATCTAGAGGTGAGTTATGAAAGCCTGACAGACCTACTAATCTTTGCTTTTTATGAGCGTATTTCTTAAATATTTAAATTTGAATTCCGTGTACAAATAGCTCAGCTACTCATAATATGAATGATCATTCTACTGGGATTTTATTTAAGAGTCTCGTTCATCACAAGCCTCCTGGCAACTTCCAAAGAAGCAAGACTGAACTTGGTTTATTTTCATATACTTAGGAATCACTGAAGATAATTAACAATAAGCATAAATACTCCCCCCGCAAAACCTTCTCAATGTCTCTTTAGGCCAGAATGCGCTAAACCTATAAAACTTTTATGTCTTATATAGTGTTTTCGGACAACGTTTTGCTCTACTAAGTTTTTTACACAGGCAGAAATGCCACTTAAGTAAAAATAACTATAGAAAACATTTAACACTGAAATCCACTTCATACAGAGATACTTTCACACATTATCAAGGTAACTTGTAAAGACGGCCAAGCATAGGCTTTATGTCTCACCCAGAAGCCTTTAAAAAGGAGGGAAATCGCGGCGGAGGAAAGCCGAAAGCCCAGACGTCTTTAACTCTCCGCCTCTCTCTGCATTACCCCAGCACAGCTTTGCCAATACAGCCGCGCACTCGAAGGACAGCAGTGGCGTGCTCCAGCATTTGCAGATTCCTCCTGAAGCGCCTGCGGAACCTTTGGTGCTGGATGAGCGGAGCCCCGAGCAGCCGCGGGCGAGCGAAGCGCCCGGACGGGCAAGCTCCCTGCACGCAGCGTTTGAAACTCCCGCCCTGCTGCGCCAGCGCTCCCCGCGCACGGCGCCCACAGGAACAGGCGTGCCCGAGCTCCCCCGGGCGGCTCGGCCCCGGCTCGGGAGCGGGTCCGCCTCAGCGGGGACCAGCGGGAACGCACAGCCCCGAGCGAGCCCCGCCGGGCCCGGCCCGCCCGGCTCCCGAGCCGCGGCCGCTCCGCCCCCACACCCGAAAACAGCGCGCGCACGGAAACGCTCCCGGCGGGACGCGGAGCGCGCAGGCGCCGTACCCGCGGCGGCTCTTCCGCCCGCTCCGGCCCGTCCCGCCCCGTCCGCCCCGCCGCGCAGCCATCGGGAGCTGTCCCAGGTAACGGGGCGCGGGGCGGGCAGGGACGGAGGGAGGGGAGACAAGGGACGGGTGCCCCGTGCCGGGCGAAGATCCTGGCGGGCGCTGTCTGGGCGCGTCCCGCTCTCTGGACGGCTGTGAGGGGAGGGCGGCCTGGCGGCCGCAAGGCGGGGCAACGGCTGCCAGCCGCTCCTCCCGCTGCCCCCGCTGCCCCCGGGCCGGCGCCGCGGGTGCTGGCGCAGGTGGCCCTGCGGGGGCAGTTAGCGGTCGGAGCTGGCGTTTGTCACCCGCTGCCCAGCGTGGGCGCCCCGCGGGGTGTGAGCGCTGCCCCGGGTGCCCTCCTCTGCCGGCCCAGAGCAGGAGCGGCGGCCGCCCCGGCGTTCCAGTCCCTGGGGGACCCGCTCCACTTTCCTAGGGGGTGGGGGATCCTTCCGGTCCTGCGGTGTTGGGAAAAGCAACAGGTAATCGTGGACTTGAGGGGATTTCTGCCACTTTCGTTTTCGTTGTCCCTAGAGGAGGTAGAGCTGCCCTCCGTGCCGCAGTGCAGTTCTGGGTTCCTCGATACAAGAGAGAGATGGAGGTCCAGTGGAGGGCTATGGAAGATGAATAAGGGGGTCTGAAGCCTCTCTCTTATGAGAACAAGGCTGAGGGAGTTGGGCCTGTTCAACTTGGAGTAAAGACTGCTGAGAGGGAGCTTCAATCTGTACGAGTACCTAAAAGGTGGGGGTCAAGATGATGGACCAGGCTCTCCTTGGTGGTGCCAGCAGTGAGACTTAGAGGCACACGCTGATGTGCAGGAACTTCCACCGGAACATGAAGAGGAATAGCTTTACTGTGCAGGTGAACACAAACTGGAACCGACTGCCCAGAGAGGCTGTGGAGATTCTCTTACTGGAGATATTAAAAACTTCCTGGACACAATCCTGTGCTGTGTGCTCTGGGATGACCCTGCTTGAGCAGGCAGGTTGGCTTCTGCAGTGTTTAGATGGGATGGTACAGGCTTCTTAGTGGTGTACTTCCTTCACTGTTATTAACTGCTAGTGTTAATTTGTAATTTGATTCCTATTTTTGTGACTCTTAAATGTAGTGTGCTATACATCAGTCAAAGACCTCAAGTGTTTCCTTCCTGTTCCTCCCTTTACTTCTTCCCATATCTTGTATTCATCCTGCCATAGGTCTGCTCTGATGTCTTTGCTTTACCTCTCTTTTAGCTGGGCTGGGTCCAGAGTGTTTAAAGTGGATGTCCCACAAGACAGATGGGATACCTTCCCACCTTGCATGAATACCAGACCAGCAGGGGCTGCTAGAAAGCCAGTGATGTGGGTTTGGTGACAGCAGGTTCATGATGTCAGCTCTGCATGAGCCAAGCTGTGACCAGCCAGGTAGGGAAAAGGAAAACAGTTGTAGAACTCCATTGCAGTGAATGCTGTGGAAAGATAGGCCATTGATTAAGTGGGAACATGGGGGAACATCAGTGAATGCAGCCTCTGCCTTCCTATCCTTTGATGTGTACAGGGTAAGTACTTTTCTGCTATAACATGTAGCAGTCCTTATCGTTTTATACAGAACATTTGGGGCTTGCAGTTTTTTTCATTCTCTCATTATATGCATAAAAATTGCTTGTTACAATTTGTAGTGATCCTTTTCTTATTTTTATGATTGACTCTGTCTTGTCTTTATTTGCTCCCACTTATAGGTCCAGATTTTTTTCCTAACTGTATACTCTTACATGATGTGAAATTTATTTTCTTTATTAAATCGATACTCTTGATTTCTCTTCCTGAATGACTCTTGGATTCTTGCTTGAATTATTAACTTGACTTTGTCATCACAAGTTTCTATTAACATAGTCTTACTTAACATTGCAATATACTAAAGTATATTTTGTTCTTTAGTTTTTTTTAGATTTAAAATATGATGCCTGATCCATTAAAAATCCTTTTGTTAACATTTGTCATTTAGGTCCATTGTTGGTTTCTCAGTAGCTTATTCCATATTTTAATATGTTCTGAAGTATGTTTTTGCTAGTCTAATTGTTTCCAGTATAGTATTGCATACTTTAATAACCTTCAGAAAGGTTGGATCAGCTGCTTTTCCTTTGCCTTGAATAGTTATTCCCAAACTGTTTTTAAAGTTAGGGTAAGTGATGTTGAGACTGAAAGCAATGACTTTTTCAATTAAGAACTTCATGTAGAAAATTAGGGGTGCCTTGGTGCAAGAGTTTTGAGAGCAATTAATGTAAAAAAAAAATTCAAAAAATACCAAGATGACATGAAGATAAAATTCAAACACACATCATTTTCCGTGTATTTTTTTAAAATGTTGCTTATTTCTTCCTGTGCCATTTAAAATCTTGTTTCTTGTAAAATCTTATTCATGGGTTCCTTGTGGATGCAGTCAGTTTCTTGTTGCTTTTGACTTTCTTATACTCAGGGAAGGTTCTGTATCCACTGATATTTGTCATAATTTCTGAGGCTACTTATTACAGTTTGCTTGTAGTTCCAGTTTGTTTGTGTATAGCTCTTTAACAGTTTTGAGGTGCAGACTGTTTTGTCTTTTGCCTTCCTCATAGTTAGATACATGAAATTACTTTGTTCTGTTTTCCACTCTTGTAATCCCTTAAATGTTCAAATAGTTTAGCAATGGAACTCATCGTCCTCATCGCTAATTTGGATGTTACTGATTACAACATTTAAAGCTTATGTTTCCCCTTCTTTTTAGAGGAAGATTTTAATGGAATAGCAGATTCAATGGATACTTGTCTTCATGTTTGGGTGATGGATGCCAAGAGTTTGCAAGTCAAGTGACTGTTTCCTGGTTTGAATAATTTGGGCATGAAGGCATGTTTCTGTAATAAACCAAGAGTAGCATAGCAAAAGGTATGTATACTGAATCAAGAAGTGTATTTGCTCCTTGATTTCCTTGTGTGTGGTATTAAACTGCATAATATAAAGTGGATATGACAGTTTTGCTGTAAATACTTCATGGGCATCATCATTGTAATAATAATAATAGTAATAAAAATCATGTGTAATAAGCATCATCATCCTTCTCCTCTTCCTCCTCTAATATTTGATAAAGGGATTCCTACCATACAAAATATTTGCAAGAGTATCAAATGGGAAGTTTATTACTTTTCTGCATTTGCTTTTAATTTTGTTCATTCCACATAATGGAAAGGGATTAATATGTTTTTTCTTTAACCTTTAGGTGCTGTGTCATAGAAAATTAATGAGGGGATCATAAGACACTATTTTATAAAGCAGTCACCAAATATATAGACTAGAAATTAGATATTATTTGTAATGATGTAGGAAATTTTGATATCTCTTATAATAAATGCTGCTCTGTGTGATGCTGTGTAAGCTGTCTGACCTCCTGTCAGCTGAATTCAGGCAGCAGTTTGACCAGAACATTAGGCTGACACAAGGAAACTGCTCAGAGAAGCATCTCCTTCTCCACAGTGACCCAAGCATACAGGTCTGCATGTGAAGTGGTTATGGAGCTCACCTAACTAATGTTAAAAGAAAGAAGTTTTTTCCTGCATTACTTTTTAGTAGAATTAGAGACTTGAGGTGATTTATTATTTTATTGTAAAAAGTTGCTTGGACTCAGGGGAATGAGGAAGAGTGAGAAGAGGGAAGAAAGATTGCTCCTCTCCAATGCAGCATGAGTTCTTGTGGCTAAAGTTGAACTTCAGCAGTCTTTATTTAATTGAGTTCTCCGTAAGTGTTTCAAGTAACTATTCTTGAAACATGTACAGAGAGAATGTGCAGCAAGGCCCACTGAGAAGCTCTGGGAGGGCCTGAGGGCTTTAACAAGGGAGCCCCTGGTGTCCTGGGGCTGTGCACTGCACAGCTAGACCCAGCTTTCTCACAGTCTGTGTCACCTCCTCCAGGAGATCATGTTAGGAACTGTTAGGCTGACCTGTATGACGTCTCTCCTGGATCATCCCTCCTCTCCCGAGGGACAAGGAAATGCTTGCTTGTCATTGCCTGTATCCTTGACTAGGAGTCTTCTGGCCTCCTAGCCCCCAGTGTGTTTAGACGTGTTACCAACTTTGGGCATGCTATGTCTCTAATGCTGGCCATTCTTTCCTGCACCCCTTACATAAAAAAAAAAAAAAAATTAATTTAGTTTTATAAATAAGCAGCCTATTCTTAGACCACGTGTTATGCAGTGATCTTTCTTTAGAAGTGAATGTTAAGTACATTTATTACCTCTGAATTTTGCTTGAACTGGTGATGTTCATTAAAGTTGGTTGTCATCTTTCTTAGAGGGGAGATCTAGATTAAATTGCAGCAAACAAAGCTGAGTAGGAGAACTTAACTCATTTCTGCAAAGTTTTGATGTCAGAAAACTGTGCAACTGATGTTAGTTTTAGCCTGTTTTAGATACTACCAGTAGCTGACTTACTACTGACAAATAAAAAGATTCTGTATTGCATTTGTGTAAATAGCATCTTGCTTCTGCTTAGGGTAAGTACGTCAAGTTCTGTGTTTTGTGTAGGACTTTGGGTCTATATGTATGAAAAACTTCTGTGTATTTTTGAGAAAATAAAAACCATGTCATAAGCTTATGATTACAGAAAATATGAGATTTTTATATATTTTAGTAAAGCCTGTTACTTTCACAAAATTCATTTCAGACCAGTCTCATTAGTGCTGGAAGTCTGTGCATTATTTATTGATTTGTAGAGGAAATTTATATATGTGTCCTCTCTATAGAGAGGACAGGTATCCTTTATGAGGGGCATTTTGTTTACTATGATCATATTATACTACTTTATGTGTAAGAATTAGCACAGGAGGAGTGCTATGAATCTAAATTTTCCTTTATTCTACTTTTATATGTTCTGCATATTAATTTTCTCAGTTTTTGTCACCACTTTGTTTTTGCCCATGCAGCTGACTTGAATCAAACCTATATTGATGTTGCTGTTATACTATGTTAGTTATGTACTTTTACTTACTTTTTGGAATCTTAACTCCATTGCTGACCAAAACCAATTCTAGCAAGTATTCCAAAGTCTAATGTACCAAGGAAAACAGAATCAAGGTTGATTTTATTTGTAAACAACACATTCAACTTGATTAGAATAATGAAGCTGTGTTTCTTTGTTTTGGTGCAACTCTTTCATAGTAAGCGTGGCCTTAAATTACTGAATTCAGCAAATCAGTTCTGGAAAAGTATTTGTTGCAATGTTTGCTGTGATTTTAATATTTGTTTTACCAAAGTAAATAATTTGGTATGTTTGTGCTATCACCTGTGGGTATGTTGTAACCCAGAAGACTGAAACCTATAATATTAAATAACTTTATTTTTCAGTACTCATGGCTAAGAGAAAGGAGGAAAGTGTTTTAAATCCTGGGTCTCAGAAAAGGCAGAGAAGAGAATACACAGATGTACATAGTGATGAGTCCAATGACGAAGAAACTTTAGAGCTCTCAGCTAATGGTAGTCCCTCTTCACAGTCGGTAAGTGGTTTAAAAAGTCATAGAGACGAAGATATAAGAAAAGTTCT
This sequence comes from Sialia sialis, assembly GCA_009812075.1. Lineage (NCBI taxonomy): Eukaryota > Metazoa > Chordata > Aves > Passeriformes > Turdidae > Sialia > Sialia sialis. The sequence continues at coordinate 19,731,397 of VRYO01001589.1, read as the reverse complement.
ATGCTTATTGAAATAAATGTCTTAGATGTAGGCATCAGTAGAACAAAGACAAATAAAAGTAGAGATACTGTCCATGATGGGGACTTCTGCATGAGGTTATTCATACCTTATTTCTTTTGGATCGTCTAGTTATAATAGTCAATCATAAAATAACAATATTCTGATTTAATAGAAGGAGAACTAGTCGTCAAGTAAATTAAGGAAATGGATTTTGATAGAACTATGGTATATCTTGTTTATGGTTGTAATAAAAGCAGAGGAGGTATTTGGAAAACTAATTACAGTAATTTCACGTCTATAAGGCGCATTGGAGTATAAGGCGCACTTCCCGGTTGCTGGCAAGTCACCACATTTTGTCCACATATAAGGCGCACTTTGTTTTGGAAGTGAGGATCCATGTGCAACAAAGTAACAAAGTAGTAACAGAATACTGTACAGCGCTTAATTTGCAAACAGTTTTCACAGATCAGCGCAGCCTTTAAACACAGCCCCAGGCGCCCTGCCCATGCCACGGGTCCCGGCACTCCCGGCACCGGTGGGGGGTGCCCACGTGGCTCATACCTCTGGGTTGTCAAATTTCTGCACTTCGCCCATATATAAGACGCACCAGTGTATAAGGCGCACCCCGGGATCAAAACTTCAGTCAAAAAGGTGCGCCTTATACACGTGAAGTTACTGTATTTACTAAAAGAAGTGCCAAATACTTGTTTGTTTTACATAGCTGACACTTCCATATGTCTAAAAAAATCTAGTGTTTGAAATGTAAATTTTGATGGGAAAGAAACTTGAAAATAAGTTAACTATATAAATTAGGTATATATTTTATGTTTTTCTTTTAGTAGTTGATAGAAGATTTTTTTAAAATTTATTTTTGAGATTGCAAATACTGTGCTATGTATTCGGACTGGACCTTAGGAAACATTTCCTTGCCAGTGGTAAGACACTGGACTAGGCTTCTCTGGGGGATTGAACCTGTCTGAGTGCCAGGTGTGCACCAAAACCACTCTGTCACTGCTCTCCTCTCCTGGGCAGAGGACAGAAAATATAACAAAAGTCTCATGATTGACATAAGGGCAGGGAGAGATCAGTCCCCAGTGTCTGTCATGGGTAGAACAGACAGCCTGGGGAAATTACCTGAATTTATTGACATTCAAATCAGTATTTGAGAGATAATGAGAAATGAATACAAATCTTAAAACTCCTTCCCTCCACTCCTCCTTGACTCATCTTCACTCCCAATTTTCTTCTCCCCCCAACAGCACAGGGAAATGGGGGCTTCGGTCAGTTCATCACATGTTGTCTCTGCCACTCCTTCCTCTTCAGGGGAAGGTCTCTAGTGTGGATCTCTTCCACAGGATGCAGTCCCTCAGGAACAGGCTGCTCCAGCATGGGTCCCCCATGGGGTCACAAGTGCTGCCAGGAGCCTGCTCCAGTGTAGACTTCAATAGAGTCACAGCCTCCTTTGGGAACCCACCTGCTCCAGCATAGGACTCTCCATGGGCTGCAGGTGGATCTCTGCTCTGATGCCTGGAGGACCTCCTGCCCCTTCTTCACTGACCTTGGTGTCTGCAGAGCTGTTCCTCTCACATATTCTCACTCCTCTCTGGCTCCAATTGCTGTAATTGCAATTTCCCTTTCCTGACTTAACCTGGAGGCATTAGCACTGCTGCTGATGGGCTCAGCCTTGGCCAGCAGTGGGTCTGTCTTGGGGGTGGCTGGGGAATGGCAGTGGCTCTGTCAGACATGGGAATGTTCTGGCAGGTTCTTACTGAAGCCACCCCTGTAGCTTCCTGCCCCTGCTACCACAACACAAAGCCAGTAGAGCTTCCTAGAGAGGTGGTTGGTGCCCCAAGTCTGTCAGTATTTACAAGACATTTGGACAATGCCCTTAATAACATGCTTTAACTATATCAGCCAACTGTGTGGATCTATTATCTTAATATTTTATGTTGTATTGGTGGTAAGTTAATAATAGGGAGAACTGAAAGTTATTGCATGTGAGGGATCAGTTTTCTTTTTATTTTACTACATAACTGCTCTGTAGCAAGTGACTTTACACATTGTCATGAAACCCTTCTGTTTCCTTGGGGCTTGTAACAACCAATGTGTTATATCACTGTCATTTTAATTCTCATTGTGTTTAAATATATAAACTTAATCTCATTGAAATGCTGACATAACTTGAGTTTTAATTGTTCATTCTTTAGCTTGATGGTGAAGTTGGAATAATTGAAAGTATCCAGCTGAAGAATTTCATGTGCCATTCAAATCTGGGGCCTTTTCAGTTTGGATCAAATCTCAATTTCGTTGTTGGAACCAATGGAAGTAAGTATTAATTGCATGGGGTCTTTGTCAAAGAACACTTCTGTTAATAATGTAGATGTCATTGTTGTTTGAAAAAGAATTGCTAGCTGTCTTTTAGGCACGGACAAGGATTCACTTTTGAAATGAGGTACCACACAGGTCTGTCCCAGTGTGTTAAAGGCTGATGAATTGGGTCTTAAAATTGGAGGATTTTGCAAAAGATAATGTGAATATAAATATTTTTATATCTAAATAAAGCATAAGTTTTTATTTGAACTAAATTTATGTTTATTATTAAATGCTCAGTAATTGTCCAAGTGCCTGCAGTGCCTATCACTGAGTTTGGAGGAGCCACAGTGGTTGTAATGGGGGGTTGAAGTACTGCTAATAGTTGAAAAATGATGATCTAGATCTGAAGCACAACCTGCTTCCTGATGGTTTCAGCTGCTCAAGGCCATCCAAAATTTTCCAAAGCACTTGTAGTGAGCCCTGAGGAGGGGAAGGTGTGTGCTCTCTAGGCTGAAAGTGTAACTGTGAGCAGCAGCCACTAGATGGCAAGTGCAGCCCAGGGGTGAAGGTGGTGAGAGTGTCAGGACCCGTCGTCAAGTATCATGGCATGTAGCATTTCTTATCTTATCTGCCATCATTTCAGAGCGCTTCAAAACCTTAGCCCAGGCCCCAAAGGTGATAAACACCAAAGCAGGGAGTGCATGCTGTGGGGAAGTTGTTACATAATGCAGCTATGAGAACCAGCATGCCTCTCAGAGCAAATAAATCAGCATTGTGACCCACAACTATTAAACTAATAGCATGAATGGTTACAGAAAATTTGTTTTCACATACTCTGGTCAGTTATATCAACCCTTAGGAGCCACACATTGAGTGCTAAAAGGGACTGTTGTCATTTAATCCCTTTTGGTGACTAAATGCCATGCAGCCACTCACTCACTTCCCTGTGTCCCCAGTGGGATGGGAAGGAGAATTGGTAAAAGATAAAACCTGTGGTTTGGGGTAAGAGTAGCTTAATAAGCAAAATAAAATAAAATATCATAATTATTGTAATGAAAAGCAGGAAGAAAGAGAGGAATAGGACCCAAGAGAAACAAGTTATGTATAATACAGTTGCTCACAAACAGCCCATCCCTGAGAAGCAATCAATGGTTCCTGCACAGCATCCCCCAATTTATGCACTGGGCATGACATTCTATTGTATGAAATATCCCTTTGGCCAGTTTGGGTCAGTTCTCCTGGCCAGGCTCTCTCCTGCCTTGAGCACCTCCTCATTGGCAGAGCACAAGACTCTGAAGAGTCCTGGACTTTGCTACTCAGCAATGACCAAAACATGAACATGTTATCAGCATTATTCTCATGCTGAACCTGAAACACAGCACTGTATAAACTACTAGGCAGAAAAGAAGCTCTATTCCACCTAACCTAGGGCAGTATGGGGCACATAGAAACTATTACAGGAAAAGAAAATCATGCCTATTTATATGAACTCCCTTCTTCTGGAGAAAGAATTAAAAAAATTAAACATGAGTTTTGAAAGAGAGCTTGAAACCTTTCAGGTAGTTAGATAAATGGTAATGTGTATTTGATTTCTTTTGTTGTATATATGTTTTCAGTATGCTTTTAAGAAAGGGGTGATTCCTTCCTTCTCACCTACGACACGTTGAATGCAAATTGCTGAGTAGAAATAAGAGAAGTTTCGCTCAGCATGTTGGGCTTTTTAAGGGAGAGCGTTGAAAATGGCAGATACTTTATTAGCATTGTTTTTATTTTTTATGTTAAATGAGGACAGAATTTGGACTTCTAATACATGAATACATAAGAAGTCAAAAAACTGTAATATGGGTGGAGTAGAAGTTATAATATCTTCTCTATAAAACAAGTTAAATGCTTCAATTACAGGTGGAAAAAGTTCTGTATTAACAGCACTGATTGTTGGACTTGGTGGAAAAGCCACTGCAACTAACAGAGGTTCCTCATTAAAAATGTTTATTCAAAAAGGAGAAACGTAAGTAAAACTTCAATCTTAAAGTTGCATATGTAGTTTGGCAACTGTCATTGAGGTTAGCTTATGAGTTTTCTGTTTATGCTAGTTTTCTGTATCTAATGGGATCCACCAGACTTGAATAAAAAAACATAACACTGAAGAGACTATATTTAAACAGCACACTCCCCCTTGCAAAAAACCCCTAAACCTTGAAAACAAAAAAAACATCAGAAGTTTCGCCACTGATACACCATTATTTCTGAACGCTGTAGTTTGAAATCAACTGGAAATTAAACTCCAAACATCTGGTCTCTTTCCCCTCCAGTGAGAGAGGGATAAAGGTAGAGATTAAAGGTTGAAATAAAAATGTGCTGAAAAAAGCCATCAACAAGATAAGGAAAATAAACACTAACAACAAGAATATTAATAACAACAGTGTATAAAAGAGGGTGATTACAAGCAAAAACGGTCACTGAGTCTGACTCAAAGCGACAGCACCACAGCCCAAATTATACATCTCCTGAGACAAAGAAGAAAATGGAAGTGTCTGTGCCTGTGTTGTGAAAAAAAGAAACAGTGGTGGACAAATCATCCACACTCCCTCCCCAAGCCCAAGACAAGAAAAACAATGACACACCAACCCCACAGTAGGACTGGAGCCACACCACTGCTTCACTCACTGTCCACTTCCCCTGGAAGAATAAAGGAACAAAATGGTGATGATGCATTAAGTTCTAAGTTTTTCCGTTCTTTTTGAGGGTGCTTTTCCATTGTGCCTGGGTGATGAAGACAAAACAGTCCTATTCCAGCTGAGGACTCAAGGACAGTTTCTTCAGACTTAAGGCTATAAGCATAAACAATGTTAAAGGAGGAGGGCGGGCCAACAAGCAAGAAAAAAGGATGTAACCTCCCAGTTTGAGACTATTAATTGGACAGTTGATGCTTGCATGCAAATGGACTAAAATCTATAAAGGCGTGAGATCTTGTGACCAAGCCCTCCTTTGCTTCCAACTTGGAGCCATCCAGGCAGTGGCCACAACTGTGGCACTGGTACTGCCAGGGTGTGGCCTTTGAAGGCCTCTCAATAAATAACCATTTTATTCCCCTTAACTCGGTGTAGTTTCTGGTTCAGCTCCTCTAGGCATCAGTGGCATTGCACTTCGTGTTCTCCTTCTCTTCCAGCTGAAGCTGTGCCCCCAAGGAAGATGTGTGGGACATAGGATAACAACACTCATGTGGCTCTGGGCTCTGCCCCTCACAGTAATGGCAATAAAGCTAACTCTGTGCTGCCTGAAGCTTGAACACTGAACTAGCTAACATAGTGATATGTCCTCTATATTCCCTGCTCTTGTGTATTACTTCCACTCTATAATTGCATATCAGAAAAATGGAGTTCACTGGAAAAATTCATAGGTGACTAGTTATCATTGATTTGCAAGCAGTGAGGTTAATTATTTTTCAATCTTTCTGTTGAGTGAATATACAATATAAAGACCTTGACTTAAAACATGCAAGAAATGGATTCATGCCTGCTATGAGAGTGGCAATAACATGTTTAGGGAAACCAATAAAAATACAGGAGGTTTAGGAGATTTTACTTACATTAAGCTGTTACTCAGAGTCCCAGCCTTTTTGTTTCAGAGGTGCTTAAGAGTAAAATTGCTGATAGTACTTGCCTTATGTGTATTAAGTTAATGTTTCAGCAGTCACCTGAGAAACAGAAAATAGGAATTTAGAACTGAAATCGCATCTTTTCTAGAAAAATGCTTTAAGCATTCTGCTACAGATGACTTTGGTTAGACTGTAGAAGCCAGACAACTGTTTTCTACAGAAGCCAATTTGAAAAAAGGAGAACTACCAAAAACCACCTTGATTCTGCTATGTAAAATGAGGGCACTCAGATGGGAAGGGAAGATGGAAGAAATCTCTGACAAATATTTGCTTTTGGTTGACTATATAGGTGAAGCATAGGAGGTGCAAGCAGTCAGTGAATGGCAGCATGTGTCTGTTGTGGTTATGGAGAAGAGGCCGGAGTTTCTGGCAGTGTTTGATTCCAAACCACCCACATCAGGGCAGGGCTGTGGTGTCAGCAGGAGGAAGCTGAGACCAAAAGCAGCTTTTGCTTTTGCCAGGTCCAAGGGATGGGATGTGTACGTTTCAGAGTCAGCCCAGCACACTTTGCTACTCTCTACCACTGGCAGTCTGTCTTGGTTTAGAAGAAGACTTAGGAGAAAACACTCTGGAATGTGTGTCTCCTCTACAGAGAATGGCTTCAGTGATCCCTTTTGCCCATGAGAAAACAAATACCAGTGGGTGAAAGTGAAAATAACCCCTGTTTATTAACAAAGTGCCTGCATGGCATGAAAAAAGAATAAATGCTAGATATTGACCTTTCAGAACCTTACCCCTCATACACAGCAGAACAAAAAAACCTCAGAATGCCAGGAGAAGAAATAAACAGGCTGGCCTGTGGGGGCTGCAAAGTGGGGGACAAAATGGTGTCTGGCTTTTGTCTCAGGGAACAGGAAAAGGTTCATGCAGCAGCCTGGGCAAAACAGATGGGAACCTGTTGAACCTCTGGTGTTGGTCCCCTCCTCAGAGCAGATGGAGCTATGAATGAAGCTGGTGGATTTTGGTGTCCTTTCTCTTGTTGATTTATCTTTGCCCAAGGTTTTGGGCTGGTGGGAGTGGTCCCCACTGCCAGTCTCAGTGATTATCTAATCTCGAACCAAAACCAAGCTGAAACAGCTCAAAAAACGCCCCAAAAATATCTACCTGCAGGATTGCTGCTTCTGTCCCGGGGAAAGGTGGGGTGTGTAAAAGGATACTCCTTGCTGAAGCTATTAAAAAGTGGAGTTAGCTAAGCAGCAAAGTAACCACTGCTCTCCACAGCACCCAGCAGGCTGGGGAGTCTCTGAGCCCCTAAATGTTCCTGCCCCTGCTCTGGCCCCACCTGAAAGCCACAACAGCCATTTCTGGGCATAAAGCAGACAGTCAGGAATGGAGCATCATCATAAAATCACCCCAGGGCACAGCCCCTTTCTCCTTCCTCCGAGCCACAGCTTTTCTGGTTTGGTGCTGAAAGACAGCGCCGGCAAGCCCAGGATGCCACTCGGAGAAAAAGGGAAGGGAGGGAACAGCAGCGGCAACAGCAGAGCCCAGGCAAGCTGTGAGGAGCCTCAGCCGCAGCCTCTGTGACCACAGCATCGGTGCTGCAGATCCATGGAGTCAGGCCCTGGAAAAGGGTCCCCTGCCCTGTTACACAGTCCTGTCGGGTCCCACCAGGTTTTGTCTTGTCCCTGTTTTTCCGGTGTTTTCGGGCTGGGGAAAGGGGACGGTTTAGCCATGAGCATCCCTGCCATAGTGCCTTTGTTTTCTCATGCACTATGTGGCCCAGTACAGGCCAGTTGCCATTCTGCCTTTGGCTGAGAATCCAAGCCAGGTTCTGTCTTGGGGAAGCATTTTTGGTGGTAAATACTCTTCTATGGGTAAAACGCTCTGTTTTGTACACTCTTATTAATATTATGGACTTGAGATTCTGCTGTAAAATCATGATTCTGTTTTATAATCTCTAGTATTGTTTCCTCTGCTATGGGAAGGGGGTGGAGTAAAGGGGTTAGCTTGAGTGGGTTTACTTTTCCTGCTGGGTGTTAAACCAGCAATGTGTCTAATGCTGTTATGGCTCAAACCAAATCAATACATGTTCTTCTGATTGGTAGTATGACTGACAGTGACTATGCAGCTGTGACCTTTAGGACACATGACAGTTTGTATGGAAAATTGTTTTTGAGATTAACTTAACTTGTCTTTTTTTTTTTTTTTTTTTTTTTTTAGTTCTGCAGATATTTCCATAACGTTGCGAAACCAAGGAAGAGATGCATTTAAACCTGAATTGTATGGTAGTTCTATCACTGTGAGTCAGCGCATCAATCAGGATGGAAGCAGAACATGCAAACTGAAAAGCAAATCTGGTTGGTGGTAGTTTGCTTGGTTCTCACTCTTAGAAGTTCTCTAAACTTGTTCATGGCTTTGAATTGCCTTAATGTTACTAAAGGATGATGTTTCTCTTCTCATAAAATCATTCAAGGATGATGACAATGTCAATTTTTTTTTTAATCCCAAACCAAGAATATTTGAGCATGTCAAAAGCATTATGTATTTATTGATATGTATTATTTAGTATGTCAGGTGTTACATTATGTATTTGTTATTACAAAAAATCTGCTTGTGTGATGTGGCTGAACGTAGTTTTTAGTCTTTTTGGAGGTTTTATTGAAATTGCTGATTTATCTAAATTCTGCCGCAGAGAAGAACTTCAGTTAGATGCAAATGCAAATATATTGAAAAAATAATAATAATTTTGAAAAAACCTAACCAGTGTTTCTCATTTAGGACTAAGTCTGTGTTACAAAAATATTGATCTCATTTTTTTACATTTTCTACAGCGGACAAAAGGCACGGGCATTGTACCTATTGATATTTTTCCTTTCTTTTTTACCACTAGGGGCCATAATTTCTTCAAAGAAAGAGGAACTCATAGGAATATTGGATCACTTTAATATACAGGTATTTTTTGTACTGTTTAAATTCTGTACAATTTAAGATGACATTGGCATGTGATGTTAAAATTCTTCAGTTAAAAAGAACTGTATTATTCCTTAAAGGAGAGAGTTTCACCTCTTCCATGTTATCTAAAGATCAAATTCATCAGCAAAAGGAAAATTGAAATATATACCTCATACAGTGCAGGATAGGATTCTGTCCCAGACAGATAAGTGTTTGCTGTCATCTGTGAGCTGTGAGTCTTGTGTCCTGTTAAAAGTCTTGACATACATAGGTTTCTTTTGTATCTGGAGAGTTTTTTTCTGCTGATTATTTCAGTTCTTGCTGTTTCAGAAATTTGAATGTGATTTTACTA
>VRYO01001589.1:19685473-19721179 GCA_009812075.1 Sialia sialis | reverse complement strand
GCAGTGCCAGTTGGGGCCGCCGCACTTCTGCTTCGTGCGGGGCTGTGCCGTCCCGCTGTGCCACCGGTCGGGGCCATCCTGCTGTGCCACGGGTCGGGGCTGCCGCGCCGTGCCGCCGGGAGCGTGGGACCGCCGGGAACGGGGGCTGCAAGTGAGTGGGCCGGCTCCTGTACCACCGGGAGCCATTAGGAGCGAGGGACCGCCAGGAACAGGGGGTGCGCAAGGGCGGGCTGGCCCCTGCCACTGGGAAGCCGGGCTGTGTGGGACCGGGCTGGAGTGCCCCGCCCCCTCTGCCACGCGGAGTTAAAAAAAAAAATAAAAAGCGCGGCTTATATTCGGGTGCAGCTTATATATGGATGAATCCCGTGGTCTTCCCAGCTACCCGGAAGTGCGGCTTATATTCAGGTGCGGCTTATAATCGTGAAATTACTGTAATTGAAGTTTCAGTTAGTATGTATTGATTTTATTTTGTGGCAATGTCTGTAAGAATATATGAGTCAATTCATTGCATTTATTGCAATACTTTGATACAACAAGAATTTCTAATGCTGATTTTGTTAAATATAAAAGGAGCTTACAAGTACTACTTTTATAGAAGTCACATGTCCTCTTGGAAGCAGTTCCTTAGTTGTCCTTGCTGTGGTTCTATTTTGTACTTGATATGGTTGGATTTTTAAATTTTTTGTTTCTTACTGGTTTTGTTTGTTATGTTTTAATTCATTTGAAGATGTGAGAGGATAGCAAGCTTGGTTTCTGAACCTTAGTTTATTACTAAGTTGCAAAACTGAAGAAGGGTGCTCACTGTCATGGATTTGCAGTTACATGGTAACTTGTAATTAAAATAAAACAAAAATTATTTATTTTTGCAGGTAGATAATCCTGTGTCTGTTTTAACCCAAGAGATGAGTAAACTGTTTTTACAGACTAAGAATGAAGGTGACAAGTACAAGGTAAGAAAAACAATTTAGCATAGTCATAAAACACTAAAATACTGATTGCAAATTTTTAGAGCATTTGGAAAAAAAATCAAATTCCATAATTTGAATAACCTGTTTTGGGCTAACTCAGGTATGTAACTAAATACCACACAACCACTTGCTCTCTTCCCTTCTGTGCTGCCCCCAGACTTGGGATGGGGCAATGGGAAATGAAGAGTAAAAGTAGAAGAAGCTAGAGGGATGAGATAAAATTTGTATAATAACTGAAGGGAAAGCTGGAAGGTGAGAGAAAGTAAAACAAAATAAGAGATGCTAAGGCAATTGCTCACCACCTCCGGTTGGTAGATTGATTAGCCCAAGATGGCTAATCCCCTTAAACCTGTTTTTATTGCCTCTGCTGGTTTGGGCTAGGTTAGAGTAAATTTTCTTCATGGCAGCTTGTATAGGGCTACATTGTGGATTTGTGCTGAAAACAGTATTGATAATGTGGAGATGTTTTCATTACAGCTGTTTTTGTAACTGCTGAGTAGGGCTTACACAGAGCCAAGGCTTTTTCTTCTCTTTCCACTCCACCAGCAAAGAGGATGGGGGTGCACAAGGGGTTGGGAGGGATTACATCCAGTACAGGGGACCTGAGGTGACAAAAGGGATACCCCAGACCATATAGCAACATGCTCAGTGTATAGAGCTGGGGGAAGAAGGAATTGGAGGATGTTTTGGGAGATACATTTGTCGACTCACTGTTAGGCATGACGGAACCCTGCTTTCCTGAGGGTGGCTAGACACCTGCCTGCCCTGGGAAGTGGTGAATGAATTCCTTGTTTTGCTTGGCTTGTGTGTGTAGCTTTTGCTTTATTAAACTAATTTTATCACAACCCATGTGTTTTCTTGCTTTTATTTTTCTGATTCAGTTCCCTATCACACCCAGGGGAAAGTGAGTGAGTGGCTGGGGCTAAACCTCACGATGACATTTTCTGAGGTGGCATATCTCTTTGGCCTGGTTGTATCCCTCCCCTATCTTCTTGCACACCGTGTTGGTCTATTCACTGCTGAGAGGGCAGAGTGAGATACAGGAGTCTTCAGTGCAATGGTTAAAATATGAGTGTGTAGTCAGTGTTGTTTTGGTCACAGATCTAAAATAAAACACTGTAACAGTTGCTGTGAAGAAATTTAACTTCATCCCAACCAGAGCCGGTGCACTGTCTGATTGCACCAGTCATCCACTTGCGCAAACAATATTTTTGAAGATTCTTCCCTCTAAAGAGATGGATAAATTTAAATTTTAGGGCACTTCCATTATTCAGAAAAACCCTTGTTAGAAATGAGTGTTTTAAGTCGCCCAAAGAACCACTGGCACAGGTATCAGCTAAAGCAGATTCAGTATTAAAGTGAATAATATTAAGTTTGTTGGCAAGATTACTCTCCCACTTACATAGATGCACAAGAGAAAAATTGAACTAAAACCTGAAATCAATCAATCTAAAACCAAAACCAGCCTAAAATGATCTGCGTGGAGGTTGGAATGGGAAAAAGGTAATGCTAAAAAGGAGTAAGGGAGATGTTCCCATTAAGTCAGAAGATTAAGAATGGACCTTGTTTCCAAACTTGGCTCTGGACTTGACTGCATGTAGGCCTGAAGGTTTTGATAGTGCTTTTGTTTAACTAATTAATAGCCTGATTTAAACAATTTAACAGAAGATTCTTACAGAACTTAAAATAGCACAACAGTAACTCACAGACCTAATTTTCTTACTAATCTAGGTACTTAAGAATCTTACAAAACATTCATAATACAGTTGCTATAGCACATATGCACACTTGTATGTAAATAGACTAAAGAGTATGTACAAGTTGTATACCTTTGAAAAATTCCCCTGGAGCTCAGGGAAGTACTCATGTCAAATGCCTTTGGATCTTCTCAGGAGGTGGAGGTTGATCCCTGGAGAGTTGGGATATCAGCCCAGGCTCTCAGCTTTTGGCAGCAGTCATCCAAGTAAACTTGAGAGTTGGCAGCAGTTCTCCAAGTAAACTTGAGTTCTCTGGCTCACAGTGGTGCTCCCTCAGAGGGAGATGCTGTCCCAGCCCACTGTGGTCCAGGAGAGCTCAGTGGGTCTCTCTTGGGACCACTGTTTATAGGTCAGAAGAGAGGGGGCTTTAGTCATAGTAATTTTTCATCCTGACCACAGTTCAGGTCATTAAATTTCTTTGAAAATTCAGTAATAAAAATGTTGTTCCATTTGAGTTGTTAGGCAGGAAAAACAAGTTTCTAATGAAGAGAAAGAGGACTCTGTCAGACAGTGTAAGTTCCTGGGAGTAGAGAGTGTTTCTGATAAACTCAAGAGGAGCAGAGCCCAGCTTCTGTTCATCAAGGCTGGGACCTAACAAACATTTCAAATACACATTGTGGCCCAAGGAGGGTATGGAAGTTGTGTGTAGATGTACCACCACAACCTGAGCAGTTTTTTCACTTTGTATGTCATTCAGCTTGCCGGAATGTTGGGATGAATGGTCTTTCTGTTGTAACTATTGAAGGCCCACTTAGATAAGGTGCTGATCTCACATCTCACATCTGCATCTTTTTATTCCTTTTCAGTTTTTTATGAAAGCGACTCAGCTGGAACAAATGAAAGAAGATTATTCATTTATTGGGAAAACTAAAAAAAATACCCGTGTTCAGATAGAACAAGGGGAAGAGGTACGTAAAAGTTAAAGTAATATTAGGACAGATCTGAGCAGTGAAAGAAGTACAGGAGTTAAAGTGCATAGTTTTGGTTTTATTAGGTCTCAGTGACATTAAATTTCAAAAAACCCAAATCTTTCCAAAGTTTCATATTATATCACAGCTTTTTGTAGTCATCATTGAACCTCTGTTTTTCTTTTTTAAGCGTCTTGAAGAGCTTAAGCAGCTTTATTTGGAAAAGAAGGAAATGTTCAAAAGTATTGCGTTTGTGAATGACATGCAAAATCGTCTCGAAGATTTGAAACATCAAATGGCGTGGGCAGTGGTAAATGTCTTGCTAAAATATGTTTGTTCATATGTGAAATGTGCTTCATTCCCAGTCTGCTGTGGATATGCTAATACAGGATTCTCTTTAGGTGAGTGAGACAGAAAAAGAAATAGAGATGCTCAAAGAAGGTGTCAGAGCTGAAGAAGGAAATACAGAGCTCCTTCAGAAGGTAGAGGAATGCCAGGTATGTATATGGTCTAAACGAGATATCACTCTAGCTGTATTCACCCCCCAAGTCAGAGATATGTTGTGAAGGTTTTCTGGCCTATCATTGCCTTTACAACAAATCAGTGATTTCAGGAGACCTCTGGATGTTTTGGGATGGTTCTTAAGATTTGTAGGTAGCAAGAAAGAATAATTTTGTCATACATTCTGATTCACATACGAAACATCCTGTGCAGAGAAATGGACATCAGTATTTTGAATCTAGAATCATAGAATAGTTTGGGTGGGAAGAGACCTTAAAGATCATGCAGTTCCTTCCCCCTGCCATGGGCAGGGACACTTTCCACAGGATCAGGATGCTCAAAGCCCCATCCCACGTGGTACTGAAGACTTCCAGGGATGGGGCATCCACAGCTTCTCTGGGCAGTCTGTGCCATTGCCTCACCACCACCACAGTAAAGAATTCATTCCATATATCTAACCTAAATTTCCCCTCTTTCAGTTTAACCCCATTATTCCTTGTCATTTTAATACAGATGATGAAGAAGCTCTCCAGCTTCCTTGTAGACCCCCTCTCAGATGCCGAAAGGCTGCTATGAGGTCTTCATGCAACCTCCATTTCTCCCGGCTGAGCAGCCCCGAAACTTTTCAGTCTGTTAAAACTCCAAACTTTCTTCATTATTTTCCTTTTTTAAAAAATTGGTTTTATGATGTTTTTCTTTCTTTTAAAAATATTGTTTCACAATTGAGGCGTTTTTGGTTTATGGCCAACATGTCTATGTAGTGATGAAGGAACATTGTCTAGACACTGGTTTCATTTCTTTTGATGTCATGGTACTTGACCTTGTTGTATTAAGAGTCCTGTGTTTGAGTAAACCTTGAGATAGAATAAAAGGTTGCTGTCTGCGTCACAGATTTGGTAGTCTGTTGATTTCGTAAGAATGAACATTTATGAATTTTCATCTTAGCATATCCATAGTGGCAATCAATGACTTGCTTTATTTTTTTTAACTCAACTAAATTCAAACAATTGAGATGTGTTGGATGGATCCTTTTGAGAGGTATTTGTCTTGTAACATAAAGAGGTTTTGAATAAAATTTTGTTCCATTACTACTTGTTTTGTTGTTTTTTCACCAAAGGTAAAAGTGAATGAAGCAGAAAAAAAGTATAAAGCAATACAAGACAAATTGATAACAGTAAGTGAAGAAGCACAAGCCCTTCATCCTCAGTGTATTTCTTTGAAGGCTGAAGTGCAGGCAAAAAGAAAAGCAGTCAATGAAACTGAGGTAGGAAAAAAAAAAACAAACCCTTTCAAAGTTCATACCAATTTAAAACTTTAAACTTGTCCATGCTCTACCTATCTGTTATTCCACACCTGTGGCTTGGCTTCTTGAGTCCATAATGGAGTTCAGAACTGATGCAATTTCCTGCCTGACTGGCCAGTAGTGTCTGTTTGGGGGGCCTGGTGTTTATGTCTTTGCACAGTTACTGAACAGTGTTAAGCTTAGGTCAAAATAAATAAATAGAAGTAATTTTTGAAAATCAAGTTATGTTTGTCTGGTTTGGTGCAGTTCAATTTTTACTCAAAGCTGTAGTTCTTTCTGAAATTTTTTCTTCTATTTCCTAAAATACCGTATCCTATCTCCTTGATAGATTGTTTATAATCGTTCCAAAACGGAGTTAAAACGTCTGGAAAAAGACAGTGAACAGCTACGTAAACGCATTGAAGAACTGAAAAGCTGGTAAATACAGATACAGTGGTTATGGTGTATGTTTATTAAGATATAGGTGGAAAAGAAGTGAGCTTTTCTGATTAATGAGAAAATCTGCAGTAGTAGAAAATATTTATTAGCAGGGTCCAGTTAAATACCTGAATATTTCTGATCCTGCTTTTTTACATACCAAGGTTTTGACTAGAATGTGAAAAGAAGAGGCAGTTGGGTAGCAAAAGTGGCTTCTTTTTTTTGTCTGCTTATTTGTTTGTTAGGGTTTTTGTTTGGTTTAATTTGGTTTTGTTGATAATAGATATTATCTAGCTTCCATGATAATGCTAAACAAATATGTCTTAAACTAAATGCAATAGGAATGTAACTGGGGGAGTTACATGTAATTAGAAATTTAAAAAAAATTAAAACTGGCATTATTGCTATGTAGATCTTGCAAGTTAACAGAATCTTAAATGTAACTGATGAGTAAATCTTCTGTATGCTACAAGTAATAAAATTGATTTCACTTTTAAATCATCAGTATGGTTTTAAAATATGGATATATGTTCTTTTCTAGTGCTAATCAGGTTTCAGAGCCTGAGAAACTGGAAAGACAGAGGAGAATTGCATACCTAAGGGAACAGTTAAAGGCATTCCATGATGAAGAAATAATGACTGGTCAGCAGGTGGACCAGTTTCAGCAGGCTATATCTAGGTGTAGGGAAGAACATTCTAGACTCAGGTAAGTTAAGCTTTTTGAATGTAGTTGTTCACCTCTTTCAAATTAGAGAGAATCCCTTCTTTTCTATATCCCTTCTTACGTACCTGTGATCCCTGAGGTCTTTGGCTCCAGGTTTTTTTTCACATGATAAGATAATAGAAACTGAAGCATATAATTAGAAATAAAATAAATTTATTTTAATTTGTTAGACATAAAAATGTCCTGTAGAATTGTTGAAAAGTAGTAATTTTCTCTTGGTTTTTTTTTCTCGTGTTTCTTGAAACTATAAAAATATTACTGCATGTGTGTACCTAGCTTTACATTGAACTACTCACATCTTCATACACAATGCTGTTAGTAATTGAAACATAAGGCTTTATAATTACATTAGTGCACTTTAGGCTCTACAACAATTGGAAAAAAAATCTGTTATCTTAGGAGAGAAAGTAGTGAAGTGCAACAAGCCCTGGATGCCCAGCAGAAACAGCTGAGAGTCCTGAAAGATAGTAAAACAAACACTTTGAAAAGATTTGGACCACATGTACCAGCGTTTCTTGAAGCAGTTGAAGTAGCCTATAAACAAGGACACTTTAGAAAGAAACCTCTTGGACCTTTAGGTAAGAATAATTGCTAAAACATCTTTTCTCATGGGATATTTTTGTACAGCTGCTAATGTAAGTGGTAGTCTTCTAGAAAACTTTGTTCTTTCAGAAGCTTCAGATATATCTTTTTTCTTCTGTACTTCCTGGACTAAAGGTTTTATCCTGATAGCTTATCTTTTGCTTCTGTCATGCACTCACTAACAGCTGTTTTCTTAATTTTCCAGCTGTTTTTGTTGAGGTATTTCACAATGGTAAATTTTCGGTGCATCCCTCCAACACCCCCACACCCTCAGAACATCAGAGAACTATGCTCTGACTGCTTGCTCCTTAGTGGATAGCACTGTCCAGATCTTGGACAGGTTTTGTGTTTTGTTCAGAATGTCCAGTGGCTGACTTGTGGGTTTGTCAAACCGGAGATGTCTTGCATGGAGCAAGTCAGACAGACCCAACTGAGATTTTCTTGGGAAGCTGGCTTTTATTTGTCTTCTAACCAGTTCTGACAATGCCTTGTAAATGGAAGGAAAGGTTTCAGCATAATCTGGATGTAAAGTACATGGCATTTACTGCAGGGTAAGAATGTGCACATGTGTGCTGCTGAAGACAGGTGATATAATGGAACGTTTCATGCTTGTTTAATTTGCAGTATAGTTGTTCCACCGTCTTCACCCTTAAAGCACTAAATTGTTGATAAGCTGTCTTTCCCTTGATACGTTTCTGCTAAGCTGCCATAAAATTGGTACCCTAATGGAAAAAATTACAGGCCTCCAAATATGTGTAGGTGTCTCTAGGCAGAGAAATTAATTACTTGTTTGTGTTCTCAGGTCTGTTGGAGAGTCTTTTCACTTTTAGTCAGCCTCTTAATTTTTTTTTGTACCTGTAAGGAAGGTTTATTTTAGACTCGTAAAAAACCTGCAATACAACAAAACAGGACCTTGAGTGGTAAAAATGCTCTACTGAATGTTTTGTCATGGAACATAGAACCTAAAGCCTTGTTTCTTTTGTTTATTCAGGTGCTTTGATTCATCCAAAAGATCCTGAACTGATCTTGGCTATTGAATCCTGTTTAAAAGGCCTACTTCAGGCATTTTGCTGTGATAATCACAGCGATGAAAGAACTCTCCAATCTCTGATGTCAAAATACTATACACATGGACATAGACCTCAAATAATTGTAAATAAATTTCAGAATAAAATTTACGATACTAGTCATAGGTAAGTGTGTTTTGAATGTTGTTGCTTAGCCTAGATGGTTGAAAAGAACTATTTGTAAATTTACTTTGGAAGAATCTCATGTGAGTTATATGAATGGTGTTTTTTTTTCTTTTCTTCAGAGCTGTTCGTCATCCAGAATTCCCATCAGTTCTGACAGCATTGGAAATAGATAATCCAGTGGTTGCCAATTGTTTGATTGATATGAGGGGTATAGAAACTGTGCTGCTGATTAAAGTAAGGCTTTATGCTCCCTGATGATCTGTAAAGAAACATGTGGAGCATTTACGACACCTTCACTGGTAGTGTCTGTAATGGATAAAAGAGGTAGAGGAAGTTTTGCTCTCCTCTCTGCCCCATGTGTTTCAGGACCTTCCCTTTTGTTTCTGGGTTGTTTGCTGCTACCTTTCTGGGCCTCTGAGTGGTGTAGTCTTCCAGCCTAAATAATCCACGTGTGTGTAATCAGCCTCCTAGCTGCTGACTCTGTCTCATGTGTCTCTGTTAATTGGTAGGTTCAGGATGTGCTGGTTTTGGGTAGTCTGGGAGTTACCAAAATTTGCAACCCACCCCTACCAATTGTACCAGAAGCTGGTAGCTAAGTTTTCTGATACTAGCTGATTTCTGATCTTAATTGATTTTTGATTTTCTGTTAGTACTGAAGATACCAGCTCCTGCAGATAAGATTACAGGTAAAATGTTCCAAGATAAAAATAAGTTATATGCTTTTTTGTTTAGAGAAGGCGGAGTATTCTCTAAATAAGCAGAACTAATTATCCTTACTTTTTGTGAATTTCATTTTTCTCAAAAATCTCTTTTCCCAGTTTATCCTCTGATATTCTTACTGGAAAGAGGCAGTTCATGCTCTGTCTAAAGCAGAGCTGACTGTTTATCAAGCTGTGGCTGTTACTGAGTGGGTTATGTAGGCTTTTTTCATGGCAGGAATGTTGGGATCGTTCTTCCCCCTCTGCCTGAACTAGTGCATTATTTTCATTAAATTCTTATCGTTGAGCCCTACCTGAATAACTGAATCTGAAGGAAGTATTCTGTGGTAAAATTTATACATTGGAATGGATAATATGGTTGCCTTGGACAAAGGCACTTGTGACCACTTAGTCTGGCACTGTCAGTGCTGGGGTTTTTTATCAACATGTTTCCATGAACTCTAATTGAATATTGTTTGATCCTTCATACCTTGCTTTGGAAGCTTGTTTCCTCTATGTTTACTCTACTCTTGACAGCTGAATATATCTGTGCATAGTGACTTTCTAGTTAGTGATTTATTTCTCCCCGGGGCAAATTATAAGGGACTAATTAGACTACAGAATTCACAAATAAATGACCAATTAAACTTTGTAGATTCTTGAGAACATAAATGTCTTACTCAACTAAGAAAACGAGATTCTTGATATTATAGAAAATTTTCACATTCTTTCATTACTGTATTCCTTTTCATTAAGAACTGAAATTATTTCTGGGTGAAAACATCTAGACAACTTCTAAATTCTTATCTTTGATTATGGCTGCTTTTCTGCTGGTATTACAAGGCCATTTTGTTTTTCAGAATAGCCGTAGGGCTCGTGAGGTAATGCAATTCAATCAGCCCCCAAAAAACTGTAAAGAAGCTTTCACTGCTGAAGGTGATCAAGTATTTGAACGACGATATTACTCTTCCAGTTTTTCCAGACCCAAGTTCCTAAGTCAAGATGTTGAAGCAGAAATCAGGTTAGCATCTTATAACGTGTTTGTAGAAAGTGCATGTGTTGGCATGAATAGTGGAATTGCGTGTTTGCATCTACACTGCTCTCCAGTCTCTCCATTTTCTTTCTGGGATTTACACTTCTTTTTTGAGAATTCTAGAAAATCTCTTCATATCAGTGCCTTTCTGTGATAGGTTATTTTTCAGCTTGTGGCATGTAGATCTTACCTATGAAGCAGGGATTTTCTGTACTCAATACTCCACGAAATCTAGCTACCTTCTTTTTTATGCTTGGTCAAAAAGAGTATGGAGTCAAAGCTGTTTCTTTAAAAATTTAATACATGAACATGGTGTCATAGCTTACTGCAAGGGAGGCCTTACTATTCAAACCAAAATTGTTAGCACACATCCTCCTACTGGTTTCAAACTTTGCATCTGTGTTTCTTCAGACTTTTGACTTCCTTCATGGTAGGTATCTCTGAGAATTTCCTCACTTTTATATTTTTAAGTTTTTGTTCTCTCATTGCTTTCAAAATGGTAGTTGAAAAAGCCAAATGTACTTCAAAGATTACAAACTTGAACTGTCACTAAGGAAATTAATGACAATAAAATACTTTCATTTTGAGGCTCAGATTGTATTAGAGATATATTGGGTAATTTTAGTATTAAAAGCTGATAGTACAAACTGAATTGAATGTTAAAACTTATTTCTATTAACTCAAAAGTTTTAAATATATCAGTTAACTGTAGTTTGTTCGTGTCAGTATATAACGAACCTCACTCAGAGATTAGCTTAACTTTCAAAGTGTTACAAGGCATTCCAATACCAAATTTTTGCTTCATACATGTAATTTTTATTTGCACATTTCTGTATATGTGTCACAAATAATACCTTGTAGTATGTAACAGCTCAATATTACTTTGTTTTTATTATAAAGTCACTTGAACAAAGAAATTGAAAACAAAAGGGCACAGTTGACAGCCTCTCAGCAACGCTTACATTCCATTGAAAATGAGATTAGGCAGAATGAAGATCATCTCTATGGTCATCGGCGACACCAAAAACAGCTACAGGTAAAAATAGGTACAGTGTTAGTTTTTAGAAACTCCCCAGTCTTTCCCTATTTCACTTTGACTTCTGCAATCGATTTGGAGTGCCTGATAGTTTTTAATTTTCATCCTTACTTTTGTTGTTTGCTTTCATGTTTTTTATTTTTGTAGTATGCTCTTATAATTGAAGACAGAATGATAGAGGCCTCATCAATCCTAGCATATGCTGTTGTTTCTGTTTGATATCTTTCCCCCCTTGTGCTAATTCTTACAAATTTCTTCTACTTTTTTTACTCTAGTAGTAAGCTGTTGCACAGAAAAGACACTTGCATCATATAATGCTTCTCTCTCCTTTATTTCTGTTGAGCTTTGCCTCTTCATTCCCAGAACCTTGTTTATCTTTTTGCTTTTTTGGTGTATTCTTAACCCATCTTGATATGCTGAATATTTCTTTTTTAAGTTCTTTTAATTTAAATTTCTTCATAAACCATTTTATAGCTGTTAGCCTCCTTTCTGTGGTCTCTGGTGCTTCTAGGTAGGATATATATCTTTGGTGGACAGTGGTGTTCCAGGTAGGCAGTGTAAGCTAATCCATGCTATATAAGGTTATATTCAGTAAATTATAAGTAAGAAGCATCAAAAAAACTTCGCATGTGGTCTGAAATGCTGAAGATAAATACTTGGAGAAAAAAATAAAATGTATTTTATTCAATTTTCATGTTGAATGGAAATATGATAATGATTCAAAGTGCAGAACTTTTGGAACAAGTTATACCTCATGAAAATGAATTCCACAGGTGTGTGTGAAGAGTTGTGTCTCAATAGTCACAAAAAAACTTTAAAAATACAAGTATCTTTTTTTCTGTGATGACTTTAAGCTTCTTTAGTTTAAATGTTCTTTAGTTCAGCTTCAGAACATCTATTTTTTTTTTTCTTCTCAGGTAAAAGTAAGAACAGCAAATGCAGAGATAGCCGATCTTGAAAACGTGGAAGAAAACCAGTCAGCAGACATCCATATATTAGTAAGCATAGATTATCCAATTATGTCTAATCAGCGTATGAATAATGTCTTTTAATGTTGCCAGTGTTTTGAAATAAGCAAAGTTTGGATAGTGAAGGATGTAGCACTTGCCATAATTCTAAACATTTCTGTAAATTGAGTGATTTTATTTATTTTTGATGATTTAAATTTTTTCCCCAGGTTTTTCAATATTTGTCTTTTGGAATCAGAAACTTTTTATGATAATAATTCATTAGGAATGAGGTTATTTCCTAGGAGACAACAACAATCCATTTACTCTTCTTGCATTGCTTTGTATATTAGATATATATTGGCCACAAATCCAGAGGGAAGTTATCTTGTTCTTTCCAGTATTTTCATCACAACTCCCAAATAAAATCCTCTTAATTTTCAGTCACAAAAATATGAACTTCCACTTTTACTTTGCAGATTGATTTATTGGTTTCCTACAAGATCTTTCAGTCTCTTCCCTTGGCTTTAGTGACAATTACATTGAGCTGCTCCTATTTTTACTAGTATAGAGTACTTCATGTAATACTGTACCCTAATAATGATAGTGAAAAATCTGGTATAGTAGTTACAAATGGCTCTCCTTTTATTAGTCTTAACTTTAATGCCTTTTGACAGCAAGATGAAGCTGAAGAAAATAAGGGTAGGATGGAATCTGTAAAACAAGACATGCAGCTACAAAGCAGAAAAATGGAAGAATTGAAAAATAGTCTCCATGCAGCTGAAAAAAAATTAGAAGAAGTAAAAGAAAAAATTCATCAAGTAGAAGAAATTGCTGGCCCAATTAAGGTAACAATAATTTTATATTGTATTTTTATTTCTTCCAATTTAGTGTCAAGGTGAGTGAAGTTAAGAAGAGGTGAGGGAGGAGAAAAGAACTTGCTGTTGCCTGATACACTTTACGTCTGCCTACATAATGGAAATGGAGCTTTCCATCTAGAACATGTTGGAAAATAAGCTTGGCAATATTTTGAAGGTTATGTTGATAGTGAGTGTAGTGTTTTTTGTTTAATGAGAGTTCATTTGTAGTTATCTTTAGTCATGGAGTGAAAAGGCAGGAAAACCAGTTTCCTTGACTTTCCTTCCTTGTGCATCGCATTTATTGTTTTTGTTTGTTTGTTTCTAAGAAACCCTGGCTCAGAATGTACATAACTATTCATTTCTCAAAATAGCATTTGAAGTTCTATATGAAGTTGTTATTTCATGAAGTTACTCAATCACAGAAGGTACCAGTATATAGTTTGAATTATTCAAGAACACAGAAGGCACCTGGAAATGGCAGAGAAGTAGCAAGGCTGAAGATAAATAGCAGAATGGTGACATGAAAAATTTTGTGTTGGCAAATGGAAGGCAGTCTCACTTTGGCAAGAGGAACTTAGGTTTGGAAATAGAAAACAAATAAGAGTTCAGGACATTTATAGTACTGTAAACTTGTAGAAGGATGAACTGAGTAAAACTTAAAAGATCACTATGGGGGTCTCTTACATGTCTCACTAAAACTTTAAATTGCTGTGTAGTCAGCCCAAATTAAAAGAGCAGACAAAAAGAGTAAGGAAACAGAGCAGCAAAGCAACAGATAGATGTGTTAGTTCTAATGTATCTAATATGGAAATTCTAGAGATATGATCTATTTTAAAAGAACCACTCTGTATGGAAGGAGATTTATTCAGAATATGAAAAACATTATTGTTTGTTATTTAGAGTATTGAACACAAATGAGGGAAGTACTGAAATTCCTGAAATGGTTTCAAATCAGATGTGTTGTCAAGTGATTACAGTTGTTTAATGAACTGTTGACATATAGCAAGTTGTAGTTTTAAGATAAGATTGGAAAAAATGAAGAGCATCTGTTCTTGTTGGTGATGGTTTTCTTGTTTGTTGTTCTGGGATTTTTTGAGTTGCATCTTGTTTTTATTCTGTTGGTTCAGTGTTTTTAATTTTTGTTTGTTAAGAAAAAGCCATCTAGTTGACAGGGATGAGAAAGAAAATTCTGTCCTTGTTTATGTCATTCTTTATACCTTTTTGTTTCTCTGGAAAGATATATCACTTCAACAGCATCAATATTATATAGTAGTAAATTGCTGGTGAAGGGTCTAGAGCACAATTTCTGTGAGGAGCAGCAGAGGGAGCTGGAGCTGTTTAGCCTGGAGAAAGAAGGCTCAAGGGAGACTTACCAGTTCCTACAATCACCTGAAAGGAGGTTGTAGTGAGGTGGACCTCACAGTCTCTTCTCCTAGGTAACAAATGACAGGAGGAGAGGAAATGGCTTCAAATTGCACCAGGGGAGGTTTAGTTTAGATACGGGGAGAAAAAAAAATATAGAAATGGTTGTAAACTATTGGAGCAAAACTTCCCAGGTAAGTGATGGCATCACTGTCTCTGGAATCATTCAGAAATGTATGGCTGTTGTATTGGAGGATGTGATTTAGTGGAGTGTATGGTGGTGGTTTTGGGTTGATCTTTGTAGTAAATGTTCTTAAAGGTTTATTCCAACCTTAATTATGCTATGATTCTATGATTTTATATGACAGGTGTAGCAGAACACTGAATTTTTCACACAGAAATGCATTTCTGGCTGATGTCACACAGGCATCAGAAATTCCAGATAGAATGCAGTGTAAAAAATAAATGCAGTTTCTTGAGTTTCTTTCTTTGGGAGAAAGCATAGCTTTTTTAAAAGATGAAAACACCTCAAGATATAATTCTAAAATCATTGCATGTATTTATTCCTTGTCAGAATTAAGCATAGACTTTCTCATAAGCTGTTGTTAAAGCTCCCAGATTCCAGAATTAGTGTTACTGAAAGAAAAATAATTTAGAGCAGCCTGTGAGAAGTCAGTAAACACTAGAGAGATTCTCAGGAATCTACCCAAACAGCTCATGTTGTGATTTGCTCCAAACAGGCTGAATTAAACCAGGCTGAGTCAGAAGTGGAAAACAGTAAACGCCATTTGCAGCACTATGAAGACAAACAGAGAGAACACGAGGCTTACATAAATAAACACAAAAATGTACTAGTTTCCAAAGAAAAGGAATTGGAGGTACGTGTGATGGGGGGGGGGGTTGTCTGTTGAAGTCAGATGGTCATGATTCTTCTAAAATTTAATATAAATAATTCCACTTGTATAAGATACAGACCATGTTAATATACTTAGCTACATTGAGTATTCTCTCAGGTATGTCCTACACTGACTATGTAAAGCTAGTAAAGTAATTTTGTATAAGTGAATTGAGGCCTCTTTTTTTCTGACAGCACAGATAAATTAGGGTTTTTCCATCTAGGACCATTTCTTCCGTCTTTTGCAGTGAGAAGATTAAAATTACTTAAAATTTGTGGCTTAAGTTAAATTGAATAATATTGTTTTGGTTTCTTGGATGGCAGGTTTTTCCTTGTACAGGCCTGATATCTGGCCTTTTCAAGACTTACCTCATCAAGCTTTATTAACTAACTCTCAAATCACATCCGCAAGGACTTTTGGAAGACTGCCCTATTTAAATATAGTGATTTTGGTTCCTTATTTATCTGCATTAGCTAAATGACTGTGATTATATTAAAAATCTTGGATGCGGTTCTTGGCACTGAAATAACCATGTATAAATGTTGTCAATAAAATTGTTAACTGAGTTTGCTGTAATGAAAACAGAAAGAACACAAAAATACTGTTCTTGCTCGGAGTTAGTGATTTTCTGTAGCATAAAATACTTGCTGTGAAGACTAAACAGAGTTTTGAAAAATACAACAATTATTTGAGTATCAAACATTCCTTTAGGAAAAAATGGCAAAAGCAAAGCAAATCTTCTCGGAGCGCATCAAGGTCAGCAGAACTGTTAAAAGTCTTGATGCAGAAATGAACCGCTTGAGAGAGAAGATAAATTTAGAAAGCAGTCACCGTGGAAGCAGAGAAGAAATAATCCAGTAAGTCATCTTTACTGTCTAAAACAGTTCAGGTAGGATGGAAAAGAGAGGGGAAAGAAGAGTTTTCTTACTGACTCACTATGTATTTATGTGTGTTTTTAGTACTTAAGCTATGTATGAAGGTGTAGAAATGTGTTGTACTGATTCTCCCAGTACTGAACAGATTTAAGAGTCCTGAAACACCTTCCAGTGATTTTAAGCAGCATCTGTACTATATATATGATATTACCAATAATCAGATACCCTCTTAGTGTTTTGAATATCCCAATTATGACTACACAAATTTAACTCACCATTATTTTGTGATGGATTGAGTATTAAGTGTAATTATAGACTAAGTAAGTAATGCACGAGCTGGGCAGCTCCTTGAGGTTTTGACTTCAGTGTATTTCAAGGAAGCACTCCCCTCAGATATTCTTGAGCTTTGGGAAACCAGTCATTTATTCTACTTGGTGAAGGAGTTTATTTTCAAAAGAATTAAAAATAGAATTAACATTTAATTTTTGTCCACATTTCATTTGTGAACAATGTCTTACTTGACTTATCAAATGCTTTTAGCTTTCACATAAATCCTCACAAGAAAGCTTTCATTTGAGTAATTTGATTATCAAAATGATTTTTAGCATTTACAACAGAAACTCAGTTTTAATTAATGCATTTTACTCCTAACCTTTCTGTTAATTAAAACAGGCAATTTCATTATGCAAAGGAAAGATACGAGGATGCAAGCAATAAAGTAAAGAATTTGAGGAGATTTATTGCAGTGCTGGACGAAGTAATGACAGAGAGGCTCAAAGTGTATCGGCAGTTCCTAAGGTGAGTTCAAGGCACTTTCCACAACCATCTTTTTAACCTAAGCTTGCTCCCAGTTTCAGTCTTATCATGCCTGAGAGTTTAGAGGCAGCCCGGACTTAGAGCTGGAAGAGAAGTGAGGTAGTGGAGCTTGTATTTTGCTTCATCCCAAAAACCTCAACTGTGCTGACTTCATCCAAGGCAGTTCCGTTTGAGTGCTGGTTTTGGTCAGTAAAATGTCAGCAACATACTAGGACTTGAAATATAATCTGGGCTGCCACTCCTTTTTATTGATTATAATCAGTGGTGCTGAGGTCCTGTAATTTCTTTGTGGGCCTAACACTTCTTTGCTCTGTGCTGAAAAATTTTGAAAGTCTTGATTCAGATTCTGTAATTTGAAACTTACTGTGGACATGCCTTTTTTTCCTTGCTTCAGTCCCTTAATATCCTGAACCTGTCCATTAAGATTTTGTTGTTGCCTTGCTTCAAAAGGATTCTCTCTAGTACATCTAATGTTGCCCACTTGAGAGTGCAGTTGATTTTGGGAGAATGTTGTTATTGGAGGAGGGCTAAATGCCTGATGATGTTGATGAAAATCTGCTGTCACTTTTTCATGTGTTTAAAAACTTGCTCCCCTAATGTTTGTTTGCTTGATTTAAGGAGCCTTTCTATGCAATGCAAACTCCACTTTGAGCACTTATTACGTGTTCGAGGTTGCTCTGGACATATAATTTTTGATCACAAGAATGAGACACTTTCCATAACAGTAAGTTATTTTATATTACTTCAGTTTCCATGATACATAATGAATTATTATTTGTTTTTGTCTCAGGTGCTAGAAATGCATTGCAAATGATAGAATAAATTGTATTTCCCTCTCCAAAATGTGATACACTAACTTGTAGCGTTATAAATATTCTGAACAAGTAATTATTTTCATCAAATAAAAGAGTTAGTTATGATTGCAACTAGAAAATTGTGAAGTATAAGTTATAGAAATGTTAGGAGTGTTGTGCTTGAAATATTCCTCACTGAGGAATTGCTGGACTTCTGTGTTTTGGTTAAGAAGTTACGGAGACTGTCATGCACACCAGTTACGTTGCTTTGGACCTCCCTGCCCTTCCCATCTTGGTTTGGATATCAGTTATTCCCATCAGTAGACTTCAGTAGAGATGACCAATGATTGCTTTAAGGATAAGAATATTGATGAAGTTATATAACTAACAAAACTAGTCATTGCAAAGGTTAAATTTAAGAGTGGGCATATTATGCATGGTATGTAAAATAACTTATGTAACAATGATTCAGCAGAAAAAGTATCTAAAAATGGCTGGATTTTGTCTGTTGAGAGGAACACATTGGAGGAGTTTACAAAAGCCTGAGTGAAGAAGTGTCTGCTTAATCACGTCAAATTGGTGTTGGATAAGTTTCTTCCACCCCATTTGATGCCAGTAGGATATTGTTGAAAACAAGCAAGGGCAGAAAACATTGACGTTTTAAATGGGCAGGTTGCTAGAGTACAAGGAATAAATGTGGATTGGTCATCTAGTCTTTCAAAATAACTCATTCCTGGTTCATTGGTAGGAAGTTCACCAGTATTTGTGAGATTGTATAATGGCTCTAGTTGTTATTAAAAACTTAATGTAGGAAAGCTTTGATAGTTTGTTTTTTTTTTCTGTGTCCCTTTTAACATAGATCCAAAAGAGTTTTATCGTGGATTTATTTACTTCCGTTTTTGTGGGAGACTTCAGTTTTAGGGATTAAGGGGAAAAATGAGCAGTGGCAACATAAATACATGTAACACTCCTAATTAGACAGGTGAAGGACATGGATCTGAAGAACTAAACTCAGTCCATAAAATATCAAGTCATTACTTGACTTTATTAGAATATATTTTTTAATAGCTGATGTCTCACATATCTCACAAAAGAGATACGTATTTAGTCAAGGAGTGTAAGTTGCAAAAAGAAAACAATTCCCTGCAAAAAAAGATTCTACTTCAAAATAATCCTTATTTGGCTGCTTAACTTGTTAAAGACAATGCAGTTAGCAGGGCAAGAAAATGCCCAAGGTTCATCTTACAGGAGTGCCACAAGATGTCATCATTATTATTGTAACCAAATGGCTGTTCAGTGTTTCATGTATTCCATATAAAGAATCCCTTCCTCGTTTAAAATTCTTCTGTAAATCAGTTACCTGCTTTACTGTTGTACCTGGTAACCATGGGATTTTACTGTTACGTAAACATTTGTGTTGACATTTATTAAACACTGTTTAAAGCTGTTAAAAATAGAGATTTGAATAAGGAAACTCTGGCAGAGTCATTCGATCTGTTCAATGTGTATGACTGTGATAGAAGAAGTTGCAGTGATCCTAGAAATGTGTTAGCAAATAATTAGGAGCCATCTCATTCCAGAATGGCAATGCAGTGCAGAATGCAGTGCAATGCAGAAAGTTGTTTTCAAGTGATCTCTATCTGTTCATGTGTAATGTGTTTGCTGTTAAAGCTATGATTCTTTTAGTATTTCTTTATCTTGGTTTTAAAAATTGCTCCAATATTTTTATTTCAAGGTTCAGCCTCGAGAGGAAGAAAAAACTGCCCGTAGTGATCTGAGATCCTTATCAGGAGGTGAACGTTCCTTCTCCACAGTTTGTTTCATTCTTTCTCTGTGGAACATTTCCGAATCTCCTTTCAGATGCATGGATGAATTTGATGTCTACATGGTATAGTTTAAACTTAAGTTATGTCTCCCATTCTGATTTGTATAAATTAGAAAAATAGTTGGGTTGTTACTTGTATTTGGTTAGATTTAAAACTACTATAGTTAACTGTAAATTATAAAAAGCCCCCAAACCAAAATCAAAATCCCCCAAAACAAAATTTGTTAGTGATCTTGTTCACTTTGTTTGATAAATTTTGAAACCTGTTTTGTTTCTGAAATTGGTATCCAGAAATAAGAGCCTTTCTGTTAATTTACAACTGTTACTGTGTTTGTCAGATGTTGACTCCACATATTGCTGGGACATTCTGGGCTTGGTGTGTGCTTTGATTTCTGCCAAGTTTGAGATCAGTCTGGGTTTTTGTCAGAGCAAATGTGAAAATCGGGTTCAATGTTGCTACTCATTTTGTAGAAACTCATACTTCAGCTAGGAGAATGTTTCCAATATGTTGAAAAGCGGAATAATGAACAAAAAGATAATAATTTTAGCTAAAACTGTTAAATCATATTTTTGTGTACATCTTACCTAGACAGGCCAGTAACCCATTTGAAAATTATTTTCTTTTTATAAAGATTTATTTCCTACTTATTAATCTACAGGGTGGTATGAGTTTGAGAAAATATTTACTTCTGTGAGACAAATATTTGATACTGGCTTATTGAATTTTGATTCAGCATCCCTTCCTCATCAATAATTTATTTACTAGGAATCACCTAGAGGGCACAAAGATAATATAGCCTATACTAAAGAATTTCAAAAAGGAGAGCATGCATCTAAGGTAGTGAAGCAGTCGTTTTTCAGCCAACTTTCAAATCTTAGATTCTCATTTAAAAGTTAGTGGCTAGTTTATCCATCTTTCCAGGAAATTGTGGATACTCAGAACTTGTAGGCCTTGCAAAGAACTTACATATCATCTATTCCATGAATTATTCCACTCAATTTGTCTTTCCACTGCAGTTCCAGTAAGTGCAGCTTTACTGTCCACACATTCTGTAGTTACTCTTGGTGCAATCACAGATTCCCACCACATGAGGACTCCACGGTGTATTTTTGTGAGAGATCTCTGCATTCATGAGGATCAGTGCACAGCAGCAGAGCTTTGTTAGTCCCTCCTAATAACAGCTTCTATTGCACATCCTTTTCAGTATTCAAAATAGTAACAATGATAATAATATTAATAATCCTAATAAAAAACAAGCTCCATAATACCATGATATCATAGGTTTCGTGGAGCCCTTAAATCCTTTCAGGTGATTTTTCAGGCAGGATTTTACAGAAAACATTATTTTGCTAAAGTACAGTTCATCTCAGCATTCAAATAAAGTAAGAAGTACTGTATGTACATCAAAGATGATAGAACACTATAAATAGATGAGTGTGTGATTTTTCTGATAGAAGGTTTCCATTGCCCATGTAAACTAAAATGTACAGTCTAAGAATTTCCCAGGCTATTATTTGTAGCTTTTAGATGTTTACCCTAATGTTTCTCCAGTTTTTCTTAGTTTTTGTTAGTCTTCTTCAGATATTTTCTTTAGCCAGCCTTGACTGTATAACAGTTAATTCTGGTAGATTTTCTAGATTTTCTCTGATGCATTTATTACTGTCAGTACCACTACCTGAGACATCTTTTGTCTTTAGGACATGGTTAACAGAAGAATTGCCATCGATATGATTCTGGAGAGGGCTGACTTTCAGCGGCATCGACAGTTCATTTTGTTCACCCCCCTGAGCATGAGGTAATACTGCTGTGGGTTATTTCAGGATACAAGAATTGTAAGGGAGTTCTCTTGCAAGGAGTGTAACTTGAAAAAGTTGACTATGAGGAGAAAGAAATTCTGCTTTTTATAGCAGTAAAAAATAAACAATTAAGCATCATTGCTGATGGTTCTGTGAATTTAAAGAGTTTTTTTCATAGTTTTTTTTTTTTTTTTTACTCTTCTTTACATAATGGCAATTCAGTGGGACTTGAATCAATTTATGTGAAGTAAAACAACTTTTAAAAATGTTTTATTTTGTCAAACAGGCTCTTCATAGATTAGCTTTGTATGTCCTTCTCCCCTTCCAAAAATAACAAAATATTTGGGATTTTTTTCTGTTAATACTACACTACTTTCAAGGGGTTTGTCATTTCAGTTGATTTTATTTTCTGGCTTTTAATGCTGATCTAAAGACTCATAGCTTACACCATGTTTCAAATTTTTGATCTAATGGTTCAAAATTCTTTCAAAACCTTTATACAAAACCCTGGTAGAGCCATTCCCAGTTTAAGGGGACAGTCATGTCTCTAACCTTGTGCAGCCAACTCCTCTCTATTGACTCCGTGTAACCAGTGAAGCCTGTGACGGTAATTAAAACAATCTACAAAAAGAAGTTGATTTATTCCTGATTGTCTTCCCTCACTAAAGTATATAAAAAGTAGAGTAGTAGTGTCTGTTCTTATTTCAGTGGAAATGCTTTTGTGGAGATTTTCTGAAGCTACTAAGTACACAGTGATTTTTGATATGGTTACTGTTGGAAAAATTAGTAATTCAAGTTCTGTTTGAATTTGCTATACTGTTCCATGTTTCATGTTCAGTAAACATTAAATGTAACAGAAATATGGTGGCAGCTTCAGAACAAATCCATTTAGGATCATCAGTGGAGAAGCCTGTGTAAATTTATATTTAGTAACTCTGCTCATTCTTAGTACGTTGTGATTGATTACGCGTGTTTATAGTGTGTGCTACTTCAGGATCTGTAAGGCAAATCCTTACTTCTATTCCATCATTTGTTTGTTTGGAGGTTTTCATTAGAAAAACCTTTTCTCTAGTTAAGGCAGTCTAACTGTTAGAAATCACATGATGGAAATGAGTGCTTGTCTTTACCTCAAGCTTTTATTAAATCGGGCTCGGGATCAGTACAGTGAAGCCTGAACTTCACCCCACGTTATTGTTTTTTAAAACTGTCAAAAAAAAGAGGTGGAGTTAATTAAAGGGAAAATATGAAAGTAATGTAAAGAGTCAAATGGAAATACTGAAATTCTTGGAGAAGAAACTCTGTTCAAATGATGCATCCTTTATTTTTAGTACTCTGCCTACGAGTCCTCATATTCGAATCCTCCGCATGCCAGACCCTCCAAGAGACCAAAGAACACTGAATTTCCAAAATAGGAATGACAGAGATGAAGATCAATAAGTATCTCTGTATGAATATGGTATAATATTGAAGACAAATGTGGAATAATATATGTAAAGTTATTGCTTCCTGATGTTGAAAAAGTTGATGATTTGTTACTCTCAGGAAGATATTTCTGTATTGTTATTAATTATTTTTTAAAGGATTACTGTGTGTGCACAGAACAAGAATAAGCACAGTTTGGATGAGGATAAAATTTTAAATGTTCTGTTGATATTTTTAGCTACTAGCTATAGAATTTTTTTATCTGTTGTTCTGTCTTTTCTTCTGGAAAAAATGAAATATATTTTGTATAACTAAGAAATAATATTTTAATAAACCATTTGAACTGTTCCTTGTGGTAATGTTTTAGTGTCTCTACACACTTAAAATTAGCATTAAGTTAAAAATACTGTTTTCTTCCTAGCTATGCTTTATTTCTTGAATGTGTGGTAGGTAATTAATACATGCATAAAAATGCGTTTCATTTATTTTCCAGTGAAATCTCAGTAGCTGAACATGAGAAACTAATAGAACTTATACTTTTATAATTAGAAAAAGGAAAAATTTGTATTTAGTATATTATCTTGGCAGGAAAATAGTTCTTCCATTACTTTTCTAAAGAGTTAGAGGGTCTTTGGACATGAGTTGACAAAACCTAGCAAGCTTTGTCTTTATAAACCTATATTCTTAATTCTAATGAACTGGTTCTTACACACTCTTAAGTTTCCAAGTACAGAATGAGACTCTGAATATTTAATTTATTATAATAAACTAAAGAAGCCCAAATCTTTCCAATATATAGGAATGAAGTAGAATAAGAATTTTGGGAAATAATGCAGTAGCTTTTCTACAGGATTGTAGACCTGTTTGGTTGGGTCTCCCACCCTTCCTCCCCTCCCATGTTTCCCTGGGAGTAGAGCACTTAAACTTGATTTGTTTAGATATTGCAAGCATTTACTGGGGATAAGAGGGAGAAGGAAGAACCAGACTTTTCAAACTCACTCAAGTTAACTTTTTTTCCTCTCCTGTTTTTTTTTTTCTCCAGGACCTTGAATTTTTTTGGCAACTCTTCAAAAAAAGGCACTTTTTAGAGTTCGGCTGCATTTTTTTTTTGTTTTTGTCTTGGGGGAATTTTTTGTTGTTGTTTGATGTTACACAGCTACAAGAGCTGTTGAGACTACTCAGAGAACAACATTCAGCAGTTTCTGCACTTTTTTACTGAATAGCAGTTCCTCAATAAAACCTTATTACAGTGTAAGTTTTGACTTTGTAGCATAATTTGTTTTCAGGAGCAGCACGGTATTAAATTTATAGGTTTCTTTAAAATATGGAAGCTAGGTAAGACTTGAAGGAAATAACACCTTACAGAATCATGGAACCATAAAAAATGCTGATGGAAGGGATCCATCAGCTGCGTGATGTTTCCAGTTGACTTGAGCTGGAGGTGTCCCTTAGTTCCTCAGAGAGCCATTCATCACTGTCATTGTCCTGCCTAGCAGGCTTGTGGTAGACTCCCAAGATGACATTGCATTATTTGTATGTCTCTTGATTCTCAGAGGCTTGCAGCTGTGCCATTGCCAGCTGTAGGCTCTATATATTACATCCCTTGTGTGACTTACAGTGCCACCCTGCCCACTTCTGCCCTGCCCATCCCTCCTGAACAGCCTGTAAACCATCCAAGAGAGCACTCCAATCACAGGACCAAGCCCACACAGTTTCACTTATGCCAGTGATATAAAATCTTTGGGATTGGGCCAAAGGCTTGAGGAGGTCTTGTTCCTCATGCTGTGTGCTTTAGTGTAGAAACATTTCAGGTGTGGTGCTTTGCAAGCCTGAAGGACATGGAGGGATCCCATTAGTTTTCTCAAGTTCTGGCACACTGTCCCATCACTCCCCAGTGGCAAGCCTGGTTTTGTCCCTTTCCTCCTTCCAAGCTGGTTTACAGTTCTGTCAATGAGCCCTGCTGGCTCCTGTGCTAGAGCTCTTTTTCCCTTCTGAGGTAGGTGCATCTCATCAGGTGTCAATTGAGCAGATATTGACTAGACAATCTCATGGAAAAAAAATATTTTTTTTTTTGCCTACAGCAGTCTTGGAGCCATGTATTGACCTCACGGATCTGCCTATTCCCGGCAATATTATTCCTTGTTACCAAGGAAAATCACTGTGTGTGCTTCTGATCCTTCAGCCTTCAACCCAAGGCCCTGGAGTCTCTTTTGATTGTCCTTGGAATTCTCTTGGTTTTTTTCATCACTGCTGGCTTGGGCAACAATAGTGGATAGTATTCAGAGGGCCTTACTAGATTGGAGAGTTTTACAGTAATTTCTCTTATCTGTGCTCCGGGGAGCCAGCAGAATTTCCCCTGACTTGGGTCTGGTCTGCGTACCAGGCCCTCCCTCCCCCTGAAGGGAGTCTGCTGTTATGGCGGCCCTTCTTTTCCTGTCAACAAAGGAAGTCTGGGGTGTAGGAGGTGTTGCTTTAGGAGGCCCCTCTGTCCCACCTCATGATCTGGCCTTGTTCCAGAGCCTCATACCTATTGTAGAAGGTTTCAGTTCTACTTTCTTTCAGAAGGAGGAGGAGGAGGAGGAGGAGGAACCTCCTCCTGGTATGTGTAGTGACCTGCTTCCAGCCTTCATCTTGAACAGACCCTTGGGTAAAAGACCTTGACTAATTACCCTGCAGGGTTCTGAGTCCACCTACTTCTCCACTACAGAGGAGATTGGAAACTCCTGAGAGTCGTGAGACTGTGGCATCTCTGTAAATAATCTTGCTTGTTCTAAAATCTCTTGCTTGTTCACTTCCTCCTGTAGCTCCTTCACCTGTGACTGCTCCTCAGCCTCAGCACATCTGCAAAGGAACTGTTTGTCGGCCCCAGCCTGGCAAAGGCATCAGGCACTCCTGTCAGCCTGTGACCTGCTCAGGTATCTCTGTCCTCAGCAGACTGGCTGTCCAGAGGCCTCTGACAGAGCTGGTTCA
Organism: Sialia sialis; assembly: GCA_009812075.1. Lineage (NCBI taxonomy): Eukaryota > Metazoa > Chordata > Aves > Passeriformes > Turdidae > Sialia > Sialia sialis. The sequence continues at coordinate 19,695,495 of VRYO01001589.1, read as the reverse complement.
TGACTCCAGCTGCAGGGGAGTGAGCTCCACACTGTATCATCCATATCTAGGGAACCTTCCACTGGAACAGCTGCGGCTGAAGGGATATTTTCATACTCTTCACCAGGCACTGAGTCTGTTTGCCTGTACTGGTGACCTTGGAGAGCCCAGGGGAGTGGGCAGACTCCTGACAGCTGTGAGCAGGTTACTGACACAAGAGGGCCAGGCTTTTGTTAATGTGTGTGCTGCAAGAGACAGACGGTGGTCATTGACAGAAGTGGGGGAGCTTCTGGCTGAGTAAACCAGCAGGGATTGTTCATGATGAAGGTAAGAAGCATTTGAGAGTTAGCAAGCAGGCTGTAAAATCTCCGTCCTTGGAAGGTTTTGGAGTCTACTGAATAGGCTCCTGCCTCTCCTTCAACAGGGAGCTGGGCAAGAGATCCATGAAGGCCCTTACCCATCTGAACAATTCCGTAATTCCATAATTCGAGGTACTTAGGAGTATGTGAAGATACTAGGGGGCACCTTACAAAGGGCATACTTGACAAAACTTGTCTGGAACCAGCAGGTTGATGGAGGTGACTTCTGCTCTCTCTTGTTGTGAGATCCTACCTGGAGTACTGCACACAGGTCCGGAGTCCTCAGCATTGTAAAAGCATGGACCTGCTGGAGCAGGATCAAAGGAGGCCACAAAGATGCTCAGAGGGCTGGAGAGCCTCTGCTATGGAGGCAAACTGAGAACTGGGTCTGTTGAGTCTGGAGAAGGCTCCAGAAAGACCTCATAGCACTTCCTGTCCTTAACGGGGCTGCAAGACAAGTGGAGAGGGACTTCTTATAAGGGTGTGCGATGACAGGACATGAAGGAGCAGCTTTAAACTGACAGATAGTAGATTTATATTAAATATAAGGAATAAATTCTTTATTGTGGGGGCGATGAGGCAGTGGAATAGGTTGCCCAAAGAAGTTGTGGATACCTCATCTCTGAAAGTGCTCAAGGTCGGAATGGATGGGGCCCTGGGCAACCTGTTTTAATGGAAAATGTCCCTGGAGGGAGTTGGAATTGAATCATCTTTAAGGTCACTCTCAACCCAAACCATTATTTGATTCTAGAACATGATCGTGAGCCACAGTTTAGTTTTACTTGATTTTATGATGAAATTGGAGTTTTAGATCCTTTTACAGTACGAAATAGAATGGCATTGCATTATTTCGTCTTGATTTTCTTCAGCATCCAAAAAAAAAAAAAAAAAGGCAAGACTGCAGAGGCAGGAAAGAGTAAAGCATTTATCTTCATTAGCCTTCTGTAATGAGTTGTGTGGAGAAAAGAGCTTAAGGAAAATTAGTGCATTCCTACTGAGCTAACACTTCAGCTTTCTCCCAAGTTTTTTAGATTTACTTGAAATATTGGAGGAGGTGGCAACAATTCTGATCTTTCATTCAAATGAGTATGTTGTATTCATTCTAATCTACTCCTGAACTTGATGAGAACGTGTTCCTCACTGTATAATTATTATAAGTATATTGTCATGGTGGAGAATTAATTCTGAATAAACAATTACTGAAGCCCTTGCATGGATGCAGTTATTTTTGCAGTGATCCCACTAAGATCTCAAAACTATCATATTCCTGGTTCTTTAAATACAGAGTTTACTGTAGTGGCTGCCTAGAGAGAGAAGATTGCAGTGCTGATGTTACATTTTTGAGTTTGACTGTGTTTGAGTTGTTGGCCATTTTGGATGGCAGTGCATTGCTTAATGCTACACTAAATTAAATGGAGCCTGTCTAGCTACAAAAATTCAAGGTTCAGGAAAACACAGAATGAGAGATTGTTTCTCATATATGTAAACCAGAGGCAAAAAATCTGAGAGGTATTCAAGGCAGGCATATCATTCTCAGAAGTATGCAATTTCTAGAATGTGTGTTTAAAGTTAGGGTCAAATGCATGAAGTATACTCCTCGCTAATTCGCTAAGAAAATTACCTGTGTAGTATAAGTAAAATTCTGATACTAGAAAATGTGGTTGGTATTTCTTCTTTGGCTGTTTGTTTGGAATACAAGGCAACTGAAAAATGAGAAGATGGTTGTGGTTGTGGCAGCAATCAATTGTGTGATTTCCCTCCCCCCAACAATTCTTATAGCAAGGTATGTAAAACTGCTTTTTTTGGCTTGTTTTCTTTTCCCTTTAATTTTAAGATGAGTTTCGCTTTTTAAATTCGAAAATACAGAGAATGATTTGGTTTGTGTCATGTTTTATTGTTTGATTTTTAGCTACTAAAAGTACCGTCTCTTTTCTTCATAAGGTAAGGAAGAAATATCAAACATGCAATTGTAAGATGCTCAGATTGCTTTGTTGTTTTTTTTCTTTTAATCCAGCAAGCAACCAACTGTTTAAAGCATCAGGGAAATGGGGCATAGGAAGGTTTTAATCTCCAATTTCTGCAGTCTGATAGTTCTTCATCCTTTCCCTGTACAAGGCTGTGCAGAATTTGTCACACGATAGAGAGAAACTTGATTTGTGCACATTGAATTGGAGAGGAGGTTGGTTCTCCTCACTATGCCTCCTTTATCATCATACTTCATGGTTAATTCAGCAATGATTTTTAACAATGTCTGTTTATATAAAACACAGAGAAGTTTAGTGTCAGATGGTAAGAGGAATGTCTCTTGCTTCAGGAGGGAAAAACATTAAAAACCAGGTTTAGGCCAAGCAAATAAACTGTATTTCACTTACACAGCTTAAAAAGCAGCACAAGTCTGGTAGCTGTGCTGGTAAATCTTAGCAGCAGCATCTTAGAGCATCAACAGCTGCTCCACCCCTAAACAGAAGAACTACAACTTTTGGTTTTGGATAGTATGACTCTTCTAGTGAGTGAGTGCAAAGTATTTTTCTTCATGCTTCAATAATGAAATACATATTTCCCAGTGTACAGTGACAGATAATTAAAGAGATTGAACTTTTTTGTTTTTTATTACCATGCTGAAGACATGAAATAAGAATTAGGGGAAAAGGTCAAATGTTATAAATTTATTTTGGGACATATATATTGCAACCTCTGTGGAAGCTTTTGAAAATTCTGGCAAAGATCAATACACTTCCAATAAAACCTTTAAACTTGCAATAAAACAATATTTTAAACATTATATATATATATATATTTATATATATTCTTAATTAAAGGGTAAATTTTAGCAGGATTTTCTTTTTTTTTTTTTAAATATACTGCATTCCTCTGACATAGCTCTTTCCAGATTGAAGGGATGCAAATGAGGTAAGAATTAAGGCAAACCTAAAAGGCATGCAAATGAAGTACATTTATATCCACTGACAATACAAGCACGTGTGGATCAGACCTGGGAGCTGAGGAGCTCTTCCCTTCTGTCTGTCCAGTACTACTTTACAGCAGAATGGTGACATGATTTATAATAAACAGTTAACATTACCATGGGAATTCAGTGTCACTAACATTACTCAGCCTAGGAGACACAGAGCTAGCATCAGTAAAACATGAACAATAAATAATATAATTCACTGCAGCACAGGCCTGCTGCACAGGCTTCAGAGGAAGAGGGTTGTTATGAAATGACATTGCACACATCACGTTGTGGCAGTTTATTTTTATAATATATACTTTTAAAATTCTTTAGCAAATGACATTCTCATGCACACAAGTGTTTCAAACACAAGAAGCAAGTCCATTTATAGGTAGTCCAAGCAAATTTTTGTGTGTGTGGAAATAGCTGCAAACTGAATGGAACATTAAACTTCTGTGCAGTCTATGACGCATCGTACACAAGCTCATTTTTGAATGTCACACTGCAGGAGTAATACAATGGACGGATCACTCTTTGCAGCTTCTTTGAATTCATCCAGCGTGATCTGATCGTCTTTGTTCTTATCCATCTTACTGAAGATCTTGTCTACCCGTTGCTCAGGCGTCAGACCATCCTCATTCATTTTCATCATTATCACAGTGCCCACCATTTTGTAGATGGCCTTTGGAAAGAAACCAAATGGAAAATTCAGTGTGAAATTCAATATAATTTTTATGTCATCAAATTCTGGAAATATGTTCTAACAATAAAATCATTGCAAGTTTCGCTAAAGACTGTTTTTTGTTTTTTATTTTTTTTTGGCCTTAGAATGGAAATACTTAAATAATTAAAACAAAGAAGTATGTATTTTACTTTCTTTAGATGTAGGTTTATTTTGATAGTTACATTTTGCATCCCGGAATGAATTCTTTGGCTTCCTGTTTCCCAGTGTAAAACTCTTGTAACTTACTCCCTGGATCAATTGTTTAATTGAAATATTTCACATAGATGCTGAATAATTAGTTTTAGAAGCTACTATCCTTAAATAAGATTCTGTGTGTACATGTGGCACAATCTGTATTAACTACTGTGCCAAGTTGCTAGCTGATGACGAAGGTGGTAAACTATATCCTTCCTGTTCTATGTTGTGGCCATCTTAAAGCCCATCTGTAAGAGCTCACTTAAAATAGCATGGTTTTATCCCTGTAAATTTCTGTAATCATCTGAAGTTAATCTTCAGTGAGGCTTCAACTACTTGAGCTAAAGTCCAATAATTTCACAGGTGTCAAGTGACTTTGAGATGGGCTTTGTAAATCCTGTGCTGTGCTGTTCTTGTGATTAATCCATTCATCAGGGAAAAAAAATCTCAGGATATTTAAAAGCTTATATGCACATATGTACTCTGCAATTCTCCAAGATTACATCTATTAAAAAACATGTTTGTGTTCTTGTACCACTTGGGTACATTAATCCTGTACCACAGGATTAATGTGTGTAATGTGCATTTAATGTACTGTACAGCCTCTGGTGAGCCTAAAACCTGAAGACTGTGTGAACAAGGAATCAAATTTTATTAACGCTGTGACATTTTTGAGTGTCATATTGATCTCACCTCTATAATTTCCAGCATTTCCACTCTTGTGATTTTACCATCACCATCCAAGTCGTACATGTTGAAGGCCCAGTTCAGCTTTTGCTCAAAGCTGCCTCGTGAGGTGATGGACAGGGCACAAATGAACTCTCTGAAGTCAATGGTACCATCTCCATTTTTATCAAAGGTTCGGAAGGCATGCTGGGCAAACTTAGAAGCATCGCCGTATGGAAAGAACTGCAAAATAAAATAATATATAGAACTGTGTTAATGCAAAGGAGAGAGCTGTAAAATGCGAACGGCAAAATGCCAAAGTGAGGCATTTATGAAGAGTGGCTGGTGAGCTTTGTGGGAAACTGAGGTTCTGCAATGTAAGGTTCCCTAACAGTTATGCTGGAATGATTATTAAAAACTTATTTCTACAAAAATCTCTCAGGTTTCCACAAGCTATAATACAAATATATATAATGCTACTTTAAAGCTAAATTAATTTGGGTGGAAATGGCAGATTGTGTAAAATATTTTCTGACTATGAAATAAAGAAGCCAGCGTGCATTGTAAGAGAATTTTAACCATTCTAAGAGAATTTTAACCAGCCCTTGACATGTTGCAACCAAGTATATGTGTGGGATTCTTATATAACTTCATTTATTAAAAAAAATAATCCACACATAACATAAAAGCCTACATGAACATATGTTCTGTTCTGACAACCACAATTCAAGTACACAAGATAAAAACACAGATTTAGTTAGCTAATACATTGTAATGCTTTTCATGTTTAATAGCTTCATATCCTTCAGTGAACACTGCAATTGACTATAGTTTAACAGAGTATTTTAAATCACCATAACATGTAGGTTTTCAGCTGATACATCTTCCCCTCAGGAAGTGTATGATTTAAGACATTTGAGCAGGTTGTTGTTCTTGCTGTTGGCCAGAGTCAAGAAAACACACCCCTAAAGAAAGGGTGTTTTAAACCAGTGCTATTAAACCTATAGACAAACATTTGTTATTATATTCCCAGCACGGGAAATGGAGGTTTTCCTGGTCCTAAAATATAAACATGCATTACTCCCCATGTGAGAGCCATCTTATTTTGTTCTTTTTAAAATTCCAATTCTTATTAAATATTGCATTTATAACGTAAGCTTGAAGGAAAGTCATCAGTGGCAGCTGAAGTGGAGCTGCATTTTACAATTTTCCATTTCCCCATCCAAAGCTATGTCTTGCCTTAAATATGCAAAACTTAGAGCTCAGCCAGCTGCTTGCACTATGTGGCCATGTGGGTCATGTCAGCCACTGCTGTGTTGCCACAGAGGTTCCAACCTGAAAGTTTCCTTCAGCTTTCTATTTCCCTGGAAGAGCATTTGGTATTGTCTCCTCCTGTAACTTCTGTGTCTGTACTCAACCCAAGCCCTGTTTGTGTTTTGATAATCAAAACTGATGGAGCGGTTGAGGTACTGCTGCAGCTCCTTCTGTACCTCCTGTTTTCTGCCTTTAAATATGATCGTGATTGGGCTCATCAACAGATACAAAGCTATTTGGGTTCTCTGTACAGTTCAGGATTTCACTGGCTGCAGGAGCCAGACCTTGCTCAATTGTTCTTCTAGTGACAACCTCAACCTTTTGTCAGAGCAAGGAGAGCTGCCTCCGTGGGAAAGTTCCTTGGGCTCACAGCCTGGCATTCAGGGTCAGAACAAAGTTTGCAAATATTATCTAAAACCTGAATGTTATTTTCAGGTTCCTCATTGCTTCCTTTTCTCCATGATCCAGCTCCTCCTCTAATTCCAGCTTTGAATGTTAACATAGGTGATATTTAATTTTATCTATAGTGTAGAATATGCACTTCTCCAGTCCACTGCTGAGAGGTTAAAAATGGCACTCATGGCCTGTATTCCACCATGAATTCCATGTCCCCCCACCTTTTATTCTAGAGAGTCTGCTGGCTATTTAATGCTGAAAGGATAAATATTTTGCTTTTTATATCGATGCTGATAACTATCCTGTGATGCAGGTTGAACAAAACACTTCAAAATTTTGCAATCTTCCAAGTAATTTTGCTCAGAGCTGACTGCTGCTGAGGATGCTGCCTGATCTCTGTTCCTGTGACTGTCACTCTACAGTCTCTTTAAAAGAAAGGTATTTAAAAAATACCTGGGGGGAACTGAGACTGCTCTTTTCACTGCCCAGAAAACCAAAATATAGAAATGGTGCAAACATACTGGTGAGACCAAAGAAGGAAAGTACAATGAAAAAGCATGCCTACACAAAAGGTGAAGAAGTGTCAGATACTCAAAAAGAATCCAAGAACAAAGTGGGGAATTAGGTTGGGTCAGTGGCTGAAGATGCCGAAGACCATTTTTAAGTTGTTCTGGAACGTGTTTTTCAGTCTCCTACTGGAGGAGCATCTGCAAGCTGTGCCTCCCTTTTTGATGGTCACACCATTAGCCTCATGTAGTAATGAGAAAAATATCCTTCTAATTTTTTACCACAGACAAGACCATATGTTTTTCTTTTCTGAGGTGAAGAAGACAGTGGCACTGCTCAGCTAAGTCTTGGCCTTTACAGCATCATATGGAACTGTAACCTTTCTAATTTTTTTTTCTATTTGTCTTCCTGTAAGGAGCAAATGCAGTAAAAGGTCCTTAGGGACTGAAGGCACTGTTCTCCAGTTTGTACCTGCTGATTTGTATTATTTTTAGCTCAGAACAACTCAAAAACATTGTCAAAACTTGTTTAAAAACCTACTTGAAGATTTCCATTGGCCTGTTTTAAAACTATTCATAAATAAGACATGAAGGAAAGAAAACTAAAACAATTACAGAGCAAAAGATGCCAGCTCTGGTAAAACATTTTTTTTTCTATTAAAACACAGTGAGGCCTTAGCAAAGTATAAAGGCACAGGCTTTAACTACTTTCAGAGCAGCCTAAGCCAAATGGCAATGGGAGATAGGGATCCCTGAAAGACAAACACCAATGTTTTGTCAGGGGTAATATAAGGAAGGTGGTTTGGTCTACCTCTTGCATGACCTCAGTGAATACTTCAGAAAAAAGTAAAGAAATTCAGCTGGGATTTTCAGACACACCTTCAGCTTTCAGTGCTCCCTGCAAACCCTTGACCAGGAGATCAATCTACATATGAAAGCATCAAGTTCTGTTCTACTGCAATCTGCCACTGAAAAGGGCACTCCAGGCACCAGTATTGTCCTGATTTACCCTTTTTGTCCAAAAATCAAGACAAACCAAACCAGCCAGTTCCATGGGTGACCTTTTCTCTAGTCTCATCTGCTGAAAGGCCTCCCTGGTCCAGAGAAAGGTGTCCCTGCACATCCTAGGAGGCTGGAACTAAATGACCTTTAAGGCCCCTTTCAACACAAACCATTCTAGGATTCATCTCTTGCTTGGTGGTTGTATTTCATAACCAGTTAGATCAACATGATGGGGTGTGAACAAAGTGTTATCTCTACAGTCAACTGCCAATTAAGAAAATAAAAAGGAAGATTTAGAAAAAATTCCCTTAATCTGCTTCTAAATTTTGTATGAGGATTGTCTTGCAGATTCATAGCTCCCACTGTGTTTCTGGACACATTTCTGGTGTATGGAGAGCATTCAGTCTCTCCTGGAATCAGAATATCTAGTGAATAACACCTAAAAATTGTACCTAACTCTTGGGGAAACTGATCAAATACCTGGGAATATTTATCTGATTGCTTGCAGCTGCTTTAGCCTCTTTGAAGATGCTGTTCACAGACAACTCAGTGATCAATTCATTCAGATCATCTTAGGGATGGAATTATTGCAAAAGCATGAAGCATATGCTAAAGAATATGGCTAAAATTTTAGCATGTGGCTGAAACAAAATTTTAGTATGGATAAAAAAGCCCAACGAAAATGGACTTTCCTAAATTCCCTAAAGATAGGAAGGGGTTAGGAAAGAAAAAGTCTCTCCATCCTTAACATTGGGTGGAGCGAAACTACAGACTGGCCTGAGTAGCACTTTGTTTTCCACATGATGTTTTATCATAGGATACTGAGATGCATTTCTATTAAAAGGGAAATTCTGCTATAAAATACAGAAAACCAGAGTTACACTAGTGTATAGAAAGCAGGGCATGCTGCCTACACATGGCCAGGTGACAATTCAATCACTGACGTAAGGTCACAGCTTCCAGAGCTGGTGTGGGAACTGGAGCACAGAACAGGAGGTGGGAAAGCAGGAGATGGCGCAGGGATTCTGTATCCCAGGCTTGGAGAAGGTGGAAGAAGCAGCTGCTGATTCCCGTCAGAGGAGATGCCCTGTTTGGGGTTCAGCTCTGCTGAAAGCTGAAGCAGAGAAGAGGAAGGAGGGGGCACAGCCAGTGCAAGGAACAGAACAAGAATTATCAAGCACCAGCACATAAAAACAAGCCAAGCTTGTTCCAAGACTCTTGAGAGAAGAACCTTAAACATTTAATGCTGTCATATTTTAGGAAGGAATTACAGTAAATCGCCTATAAGGCGCACTGGAGTATAAGACGCGCTTCCGGGTTGTTGGACATTTTCCATACTTTGTCCACATATAAGGTGCACAGCATATAAGGCGTACTTTTTTTTTTTTTTTCAGCAAGGATCCGCGCGCAACAAAGAAACGGCTCGGGGCAATGCGGGCTCACACTTCCAGGCTGGCAAATTTCCATTTGTCCATATATAAAGTGCACCGGACTATAAGGCGCACTTCCAGGTTTTGATCAAAATCTTAGTCAGAAGGGTGCGTCTTATAGGCACGAAATTACTGTACTTACCCTTCTTATCTACTTTATTAGTGCTTTATTTTTTAAGTCTGCTAGGCATCCATGTCAACTTTGTAAGTGAAAAACATGAGCACTTTGAGAATCAGAAAGTTTGGCTGCTTTTGGAAGTTCAAACATTTTCAGGTAATTTTTAATACCAAACCTCCTAAAGTTGAACCCAGATGCTGATAGCTGCTGGTCTGGCCTGGTGTTACAGCTCCTCAGAACTGTCACTGGGGTGGATGCCTATGATGATGGGGAACAGGTTTCTCCTCACTAATTTTCCAAGAAGATGAAGTTCTGGATTCCTGCCAGCAGCCCAACATCACAGGAGTTGATGAGATAAGAAAAAATATTACAGTAATTTC
>VRYO01001589.1:19635361-19684473 GCA_009812075.1 Sialia sialis | reverse complement strand
AAAAAAAAAAAAAAAAAAGACAATTACTACAATGCACTGCACTCTTGTGCTTCATGTACTAAGACATAAAAAGGGGAAGAGGTATCCAGGCTGTGACTGTCAGGACCTGTTGGGAAGGATGTGCCACTCTGGTACCAGGGTGACCTACAGGGCTGCAGCCTGTCCCTGCCACCACCTCTTTGTAAAAATGAAAACTCATGTATTAAGGGCAGAACCAGCACAAAAAGACACAGCCACACATCTGTCCTTGTTCTGGAAGAGATCTGACTGCGGCACTCTCCAGCACATCTGCAGTGCAAAGTAGAAATATCCCACCCAAGGCAGAAATATTCCAGCCTGCCAGAGGGCTCCAAGGAGTGGGCACCATCCACAGCTGTGGGTCTGCAGGTCTAGCAGCAGCTAAGCCACGGGGAGAGGACAATCTCATGGACCACCAAAGACCAGAATCTAAACATCTCTCTAGATCCAAGACTCAATTCTCCATGTGTAAATCTGTGAGCTGTCCCCACCTCAGAGGGTGGGAGGATAAATACAAAAAAAGATTTGTGATGATTTCAGATGCTGCAGCAGTGGAAGTCACAGAGCTGGCAAGAGCTGGAGAGAGCTACCAAACCCATGGATGTTTGCTCATGGATGTTTGCTCGTGTATCTTTCATGCTGTGAACACGTGTGCATGCAGAGACACTTGGGGAAGTTTATAAACAGCTGTTAGTTCTTTACATAAAGAAGAAATATTTAGATGAGGCAAGAAATGTAACTTCTGTTCACCAGGAAAATTCACAACTTCTACAGGCCAAACTGGGATCAGCAAAGAGTTTGTGTCTCAGCCAGACCTCAAAGACTGTGACTAACCCTTACACAATGGTTGAGGACAAAGCTGCTCTGTCTTGCAGGTGACAAATGATTGTTTGAAGAATACAGAGAATAAATATTTGAGAATTTAGGAGCTGACCATGAATTATCAATACCAGTTCCTTTCAATTGTGTGAGACATGAATTAAGAGACCAAAGAAAATGCACAAACCACAGGCTAAGATAAGAGGAGACTCTAAAAAGCAAGAATACACCAAGAGATTGGAGGAGATTGATGGGAAAAGAGGAGCCATGCTTCTTCTTCAGAAACACTCATCTGACAGAGTCTATCTCTAAAAAAACATTCAACCTGAAAAGTTAATCTTTATATTCACATTTGTGGGGAATTAGTCATTAACTAGCAGGAAATGAATCGATTTTCAATCCCAGCTTTTCTCTGATTAGATTTGGACAATAAGAAACTTAATTGAGCTGTGGTAGTGCTATAGGTCAATACACTAGCAGCTCAGCTATTACTCAGTGCTAATAATGAAAAAAAAATCTTCAGGGAGAATTCTCATCAAAACAATTAGTATTGCTAGTGCTTAACGCCACAACTACCACTGATTAAATGTTATTTCTTTTGATCTTCCTTAACTGAGCAGTAGCACTGGAACACTTTATTTATTTTAACTCTGGCACAGTCTTCCACTACCCCAAGGTCAGCGACAGCACAGGGATATCAGGATCCTGCTGTATTGTGTCTATGTCCAGGCCTAATTACAGCTTCTGTTGTCTTGACACCATGTTATCTCTCCAGGAATCTGGGAACATACCAAATGGAGGATACACTGGGAAATATCCTTTTTCCCTTCCTTTCTTCCCCCCTCCCCTAGTAAAGATCATCTGACTTCTTTTCATTTCTGAAAGAGACTTTATTTTTCCAGTGAGTTTTAGTTCCCAAGGTTCAGAGTATTAACTTGAATGCTGTGCCTGCTGTGTTGTGAAGTCCTTAGTGCACGTTTCCCAAAAGAACAGGACTGCAGAAGCATCAGTAAGTGCCATTTCCAGCCAAAAAGGGATTTGAAACACGAGTCACTAAAGTCTGAGACAACCATCTCATGAATATACAGATGGAACCACAGAAAAAATACTTGTGCCTGAAATATCTGACTGTCTCATATACTTATGTAATGTGTCCTCCTAAAATTCCTCTACATATGGAATTGTTATAGCCTGGTACTGCAGAAAGAAAACTGCAGAAAGAGAAGGAAAATGGCTGTAGCTGGGCTTCTCAGAGAACTGATGCTTTCCAGAAGGGAGAAGAAGTAAGGGAATGGAATGGACCCCCAAGTCAGAGGGGAGAGTTGGGAAGGATGGCAGCAAGAGTAGCAATAGTTGACATAATATAGGAGAGACAAGTGGGAAACAACTTGGTGTGGTTGTTTTTTCCCTGCTGTACCTAAGCATATCCTATTGACTTTCATTTTCAGTACTGAGTTTTGAAGCAATCCAGCAACTCACAAAGGAACTGTACTGAAATGAAGCTCTGAATCATTTAAAATCCAGCTTGTGCTTCTAACTGCTGTGAAGTCTGTTTAAAGCTTTTCTTCTGCAATGAAGATAGGTTTTCAGGTAGCCTTGCAAAAATTCTGTACAGCCTATGAAATTCATGCCTCTGTAACCCTTCCTATTCTGCTCTTATGGAAACTAATATTAATTAATAAAGAGTCTTTTACCACAGTGCAGTCTTAAGAAGACAGCTTTCCAAGATAATGTATTTTTGTCCATATCTAACCTTCTCAAATAACATAATCCCTTTAAAAGGTCAAGACCAAGACTTACAAGTCCAACCAGCTCCCAGGATATAAAAACCTTGAAATATCAGCATTCTGGTGCAAGGGATCATGCATCTATACCTATAAATACATCCATGTATGTATATCTATAAAGAGACATGCATCAAGGAGATGGACTATATTAGTTCTTGTTTAGAAATGGGACAATACTCTTGAACTCACAGATGTTTAAGAAAACCCATTTTAATTTATATGAAGTGCTGCGCACATTTGCATTTCCGCATGGATAACTATTATTATTGCTTTTATTGATAGTCACAGTATCAATATAATTGAGCAGCATTTGGATAACACCTAAAGCTCACCATGTGAAGAAAGAGGAAAATACAGAGCAAGGAGGCTGGAAGACGTTTATTTGTAACTTGAAAGGACTTTCACAAGGGTGGGGTAGCAGACAGGGATGGTGCAACCCATTGTGTCACCTTCTGGGAATGAAGACGCTGTACAGGCAGGTCTAGAATAAACCACAGGTATTCAAGCAATGGGAGCTCTCAGGTACACTTGGCTTCAGCCTCACAGAGCAGCTCCCCTCAGGGAAAGAAGTCTTGAACAAAGACTTTCAAAGGATGTCTGGAATCATAAAAAAGAGCATCATACTCTTGTTCCTTGTCTAAAATGGTGCAAGAAGAGAAAATCCTCATCATACACAATTTATTTTTTCTATTATTTGTGTTCTTTTCTCTCTGGCTGTGCTCAGCCAATTGACACAAAATGTGGATATTGGTATCAGTGATACTCAGTACTAGATGGTTCCCAAAGGTGTCTCCTTTTTAGGAAAGAGACCAGCTAAAGAAGACAGTGTCATTGCACAGAGTAGAGTTCCTCCCACATTTCATGCCCATCAACTCCAAGCAGCTCTTGGGGGTTGCAGATTTTTGTGATATTCCGTGAACTGGATCTTTCGAAAGGGAAAATTACCCAGTACTGTTTCCTCAGTAAATTTGTATCAGGGTAACTTTGTAATCCAGCTTCCAGTGGGTTTCTATGTCCACTCTTCCAGGTATCACAAGTGATCACAAGGGCTCATTTTAGGGAAATCCATAAACCTATTGCTATGAAGTGGAACATGCTGCTTTTTGACTTAGAGCACTGCAAGTGAGAGGCAAGATTGCCTCCTCTCCTGCATTTTCCTGTTGATGTAACCTGAAATCCTTCAGTGCATGGTAACTTTGAATTTCAGCTCTTTTTTTCCCATGATTAAACTACCACTGATGCAAAAAACCACTATGAATAGAGTAACCTCTTCTGTTACAAAAACTCAACTCTATAGCTATGGGCTTACCTGACACTTGGTTCCTTCAAGATCTTGTAATTATTCATATTCAGTCTGTGAAAAACTTAACACTAGAATGCAGTAAGGGATAGGTAAAAAGGGGTAGAAAAAAGGGACAGGTAGGATAAAATGGTAAGATACGTCCTAAAATCTGCAAAGAATTGGTTATTTTAATTTAAAATTATCTTTTTCTAAAAAGTGAGAAACACTATACTCACAAAACTATACTCACAAAAAAAGCATCAATATGCATGCTTAAAAGAAAGCTACTATCCATGCCTGTTCTTCCAACACCAGGATATCTCATTGCATGCACTATTTGACACCATTACAGAGCCCAAAGTTTCAATAACATAATCGGGAGTCATCTGAAAGGAAGACACAACAAAAAGCACTTAAGCAATACACTTCCCTGGTGCTGATTCTTTGCTGCTTTATTTATCACAGGAGCTTAGTGTAGCCACATGTTTTCCTTTGGATTAAGTTTCCTCTGTGCACCAGACCAGCTGAATAGCCCTGCACCACTTCAGTTGCGCATAAAATTCTGAGCCTGACAAACGTAAACCTGACATCTTCACTGGAGTGGTGAATGAAATTTCTTTTCAAAATTAGATCTATATGAACTTTCCCCATCATTTTTACAAAAAAATCTCTAAAAATCCAGAAGTCCAACTAAACAAAATTTCAAGTAGCAAAACACAAGATCTATTTATAGACATATAAAGCACAGCCAGAGGGATGTATCATGACCAGTGTTTCCCATTAATAAACAGTACCTCAAAAACACACGCTGAAAAATGTAGAGTGATGCAATTTGAACTGCCCAGCACTATAATTATAGTAACTGTCTCACACTGGGGAGCAACTTTTACTTTTCCATGCTGATTAATGAATATGAGTAATAGATTTGTGTTCCTCTCCCCATTCCAAGTATTCTGGTAAACATGTTAAATAAATCATATTGCAGGGTTTCATGAATACACAGCAACAGTTCCTCAATCCTTAGCAAGCACACATGAACAGAATAACAAAAATAGTGGCAAAAAAGAGGTGGGTGTTGGGGTGAAATCTCTAAGGAGGTTTGATTAGTCATATGTGCCTTTGGAGAAGTTCACTCTTATCTTGTGAGAACAGCACACTGCATCATCCTTAATATTCTTGCACCCCAGAGTCAATGAAGATGATGAAAAAGCTGTATAGACATTAATGGCTGAACAATAGAAAGTGTAATCACGGCCAACCTATTTTGCTACCAACTGCTTTCCAAAAGGATTCTGGCTTTTGCTTGCCAAGAGGGAGCCTCCCAGGAACACTGTTCTTGGTGAAGCCAGTTCCCAGAGCAGCCTTTTAAAATTTACAGCTGGGGGATACAGCCCAGCTCCTGACATCCACAAGTTCTTTCATATCTCCTCTGTGAGCTGACTGCATATAACACTCTCTAGAGACAAGTTGTTTTTAGAGGCACAGCAACAACATACATTTTACCCTTACTTGATGGACTCACATTTCATACCAGATGTAATTAAGGAAAAAACATACAATGAATTTATTCTAGAAGGGTGTTAAATTCTCAAACAAATGAAAAATATCAAAACCAAAGTCAGAGGAAGATGAGAATTAAACAAGAAAGCACTCTCTCAATTGTTTGCTATTAACACACAGGTAAGAGGCCTTTTCTCAAGCATGGAGACTTTTCTGAATTTCCTCCTCTATTGCATTTTCTCAACACACTCCTGTCTTAGAGTCTTCTTGATGATCAAAGGATTTTAGAGGTGAAAGACTCTAAACATTTAATAACCCATTTGTAAGAGTCATTCAATGAACAACCACTCTCCTATGGCAGCTGTCTCCAGATTGCAACGAGTTTCACAGAGACACCATGTGATATCTTATTTAAAAATATATGACAGGGCTGGCATTTCAACTGATTTAGAGTTCATGTTCTTACAAAAACAGGGCAACCTCCCTCTTCTTATAGCACGAGTTCTTTATGAAGAGTTGGCAGCATCTTCATAACTAAAGTTACAATCAGATTTCCTCCTAAGGAAATCTCAAAATTCTTTGCATCTTTCCTCAGTGACATCCGAACACCTAAGGGTGAAATATGCCCAGGAAATGACCTTCTGCAAAGCAGCCAGTCTCTGAGGAAGTAACAAATACTGACTGAATGAGAAACACAGGAAAATTGTGTCTAGTCTCTATTAAAAAATAGAGAGAAGAAACTTGAAATATGGACAGGACATGTCTAAAGAAAAACAATAGCGTACCAAGCTGATGGGTGCCAATACTTTTTAGTGCTGCCAAAACACAGACAAGCTTATGAGCTAGGCTGTGGTCTAGGGTCCAACTAGGAATCACAGCACTGGCATTTCTTGCTGCACCTGGGATGGAGCCCAGAGGATACCTAGCCCAGCTGCCAGGGCAGATTTAGCAGCATCATCTGCTGTGACCCTGGGAACAGACACTGCATGGGAACAAAAGCAAAATCCTAAACCACAGCTCCAGAGCTCTCAAATTCAACATTTTAAGCACTACCCAAGAAGACACCATTAGCAGTTAGGAGCAGTATTTTAATTTTCTGAATTCTATGAATGCCAATCAAAGACTGCTTTCTGAGGTAGCTCTGCTCTTCCTTTCTTACACAAGTGTTGGCAAGAGTCTCCAATAGCTCAGTCTCTCCTGTTGGAATGTCAGCAGACCACCAGCTCTTTGGGAGCTCCCAGAGCTGAATGATATTTTCAATCTGCCAGCTGGAGACTCAATGTGTCAAGGTTTTGGCTCTCATCATTTGGGAAATAGTGAGCATATACTCAAAGCAAGCACTGAAAAAGGTAGATTTTCACAGCTGTCTGGATTATTCATGAAGAAAATTGTCTAAATTCGATCTAAATAAAACCCTGCTGGTGGAGAGAGAAGGTCTCCAATTTAATCACTCCTACCTGCTGTCAGCATCAATACTTTTTTCAGCCCTACCCTAAAAAATGTTTATATCTGGCTTCTTTCATTCAGTACATTTTGGAAACCCTCTCAGCTGTAGAAAAGTCCTGGTATCCAACTGGTGCCGCAGGACCTACAGATCTCATCTGGGAATACACCATCTTTTCTTCTGGTAGCACTGTCCCCCAAAAAATATTTTTGTGAGCTGATTTGTTTAAATGGGTTTGTCCCATTTAGCTAACAAACACCAGTTCAATGCTTATTGCTCAATGGAGAGAGATGCTGCCTCTTAGTGGGGTGATAAATCCCAAGGCAGGTTATAAAGCCAGCAGTAGGCATGACGCAAATCTCCAAATTCCAGGTGAGAACTTTGATTTCTTGGGGTTATGAAGATTTGTATGACCACAGGCTGAACACATGAGTAAGATTTGAATTCTCCACTGAAATATAGAATGCTATTTCCTCATTCTGTCTTAAACTGATGATGTACCTCTAGTCCTTCCAGATTTACCAATGAACAAGACAGTCCTGTTGCATATCCGGTAACATGCACAAATATCTGCAATCTACAGCTACCTATTTCAAGTGCTGATCTGAAAATACAGGGAGAGAAAGGGATGGTGTGGTGATGAAGCTTGAATGCAATGCAAATTTGAGGCCAGAACATCATGCATTTGAGACCTGTCATGAAGCTGAAATACAACTGAAGCTGTCACAGCAATACAATGACACCACAGTTCAGAATGCTCATGAAATGACTAAAATCCAGGATGACTGCAGAGCCAAAGGGGGAAAAAAAGCTGTTTTTTTCTCCTACCCTGTGTACATAAATAGGAAAGATCTGGTTGTGTTGTCCTGTGAGCACATTGAGATGTCAGTCTAAAGCAACAACTAACCTGAGCTATAATTATAGAGTGGCAGAATATGTAGACTTTTCAACGGAAATGTATCCTTGGCTGTTTCTCTTGCAGCAGAGCTGTGTTTTAATAAGAGGCCAATGTACATTTTCTAGTCACAGCAAACCAGCTTGTGCTTTTCCCCTGACAGGAATCAACATTCCCATTGTCTCAGGAGAGACAGCAATCTGTAGATGTAGCCAGCTATACCAATTTGCAAGATGTGTGCTTAATAGCAGGTTTTTAATTTTAAAAAAAGCTGTTTTCACACCTACAAAACTCTGAGTGATCCCAAAGCGCTTTCTGACATCAGTCTAATCCCACAACCTACACACATGGGTAGACACCAAAGGACCTGCCAAGCCAAGCAACAAAACAAATGAGCTCATGGGATTGCACATATAATAAATAATAAATAATATAATAAATAATAAATAAGCCATCTATCAGCTTTTATATTTGACCTATCACTTTATTACTTTTTGGATCCATCACCTTGGGACTATCAGGTGAAAACAGCATGGAATTAGTTTTAAGCAGTCTTTATGAAAACTCAAATTCCCAGATAAAGGGTCATCCTACATTTGCAGGCTGAGTCCCCATGAGGCACAGCCTGTACAACACATCCCAGGAGCACCAGGGTGGCTGCCCATGCACTGCAGTCAAACAGCACATGAACAATGTGCCCAGGACTGATGCCAGAAGGTGCAAAGCTCATTGTTTTGGTGCAAATCAGTTACACAACATACAGACACCAGTTATACAACATACAGACATTGGGAGGAGCCACCTGTTATTCACACTGCGTGGTGTGGAAGCATGTAACTCTGCCCACAAAGATTACTGAGAAGTCCAAACACAACTACAAGAAACGGCATTTTTTGTATTTGGATATTGGAAAGAATTATCACATCTGAACCACCTACAGCTCTCAAGACATGAAAGCAAATAGCACATTGCTGAGACAGAAGGCGAATTTCTGGCTGCTCTGAAAAGCCCAGGAATTACAGTTTCCATGTAAAGCAGGTGAGATCTTGGTTTCCAAATACTTTGGATCATGAATCTGATCTTCTTCCAAATTCTCCATGGAAAGGTTGGGTTTTGGTTTTAGGCATTAGTAACAAATACCAAGGCCAACTGATGAGCTAAGATGAGGCTTTTATGTCTGTGTTATGTTTCTGAACATGTCCCAACCACTTACTTAGTCATTTACATTTGAATATTGTGCCATTCATTGCTTTCCATTGCACTGTTTAATGCCAGGTTTTCAGCTTTACTTAAAGATTGTCCAAAGGTGAGGGAGAGTATGAAGTGTGAAGGACCTTCCAGGAGCTCCCACAGTGCGGGGCCAGTTTCATACGTCTCAGCATCTGATGCTGCTCAACACTTCTGGGCTGCTAAAAGCTAGGCAGCATCCCAAGAAGCTTCAGGGAACTGGCAGAGCTCTGAGGCCCTGCAAATAGCGAGCATTTTCACTGGAAACATTTATGACACTGGAAGGAGGGCCGCCCCATGTTTCTCAGCTTGCATCAAAACCCTGTGGGGATGTCCATCCCTGCCTGGAGAATGGATGCAAGGAGGCTACACCACTGCTGTACCTTCAAGAGCCCCTTCCACCATCATCTCTTTTCAGTTTAACTTGAAAAGATAAAAGCAATTTAATCTGTCCTGCCTTCAGCTTGAAGGTTTTGTTCTAAATATATTTTGACAGCAGAAATAAAGACAAAGTTTTAATAGAACTAACTGAACCACAAACTGAATTATGTATTTCCATTTCAGGAGACAATCTCGCTGCTAATAACATCACTCTCCTTCCAAAAGCATGCATGACAAAATTCAAAGCATTTCTCTGTTCCTTCACGCATCTGGTGTCTGGCGGCAGCTCTGCAGCACTGAGAGCTGCCTCTTACACGTGGAAGTGTCATGTGTCTCACTGCCTTTGTCCAGGAGCTGGGGTGGAACCATCTCAACTGCTGAACCAGTCTGTCTGGAAAATCTGTGTTCTAGTGGATTGAAACGCAGGCTGAACCCTGGCAACTTCCCTGCTTTGGATCTCTGCCTAGAACCTCTTTTCCTTCAGTGTTCTCTGGAAACATGCAGCAGCTGCAGGCTCTGTAGGACCCCCACACCAGCAATCTTCCCCCAGAATGGAAGCACAAGGCAGGTCTAAGCTGTACTGACAGCCTGGAGCATTTCAATTTTTCAACACTGGATTCTTTATTTGGTTCCCATCTTACAGAAACAATAGCTGTTATCAAGCAGCTTACTAAACCAGAGTAAAATCCTGAAGAAATGCCTTCCTTGCTCACAGATTTGTTCTTAAGTAGCCAAACACCCTCTGAAGTCATCAAAAGTGCCAATTTTATTTTGTGACCACAAGGAAAGGGATTGAAAGAATTTACATCAGCTGCTAAGCATATGCTCTAATGACCACCACTGGATTATTAGTAGTGACCTAGATGAAGAAATCTTTGATCTTCTTACTTCTGGTTTATTATCCAGTTTACAGATCTCTTAAGGTCAGCCAAACTGAATAAAATTTAGGATGGGTAGAAATTGTGTGTGATGCAAGAAAGAGGACCACAAAATATTGATCCCAGACATTTCACTGACTAAAGCAGGCCGACACCAGCAAAGATGATTAATAGAGCAAGCCAGGAAACAGCATTACATTTCAAAGAAGTTTAGGGGTGAATAGCTTGAGGAAATGAGATACAAAGTCTTTCACATGTAGGTCACCCCTTTTAATCCAGCTCTACTCATAGCAAACTCCTCACTAATATCTGACAGCTGTCTGGCTGCAGAATGAGATGGTGGTCTTTGTTTAATTGCTAGTGGTATCTGCAAAATATGACATAACAACAGAACTGCAGTGCTGTAAAAAGTCTAAGCAGGAAGGTCAAGGACTGACTGGGCTTTGACAGAGGATCTCTACCCCCGTTACCAAAAAGCTTCATTTCCTATTAGTGTCAACCTGATATATCTCAAGGGTAATAAATCTTAGTGGGTGAACAGAGGATAAAGATAGCAAACAACAGTTCAAAGAGGGCTGTGGTGACTTTGCTGCCTTGAACTCAGATCAAGGGCCAACTCCCCAGCTGGTGGCTCCACTGAAGTGCCAGCACACCACCATCCCTCACTGGCCAGAGCTGCTCCTGCTCCCTCCAACAAGAGCAGCACAAAGCTGGGAGCAGCACATGAAAGGGCAGACACATGGAGCCAGGGAAGGAAGGCAGAGAGCAGATCATGGCCTCAAACAAGGGACTGAGAAGGTAAAAGGTGCTCTGAAAAAGCCTAGAGGATGACAGTGCAGAAGATGACCTTAGCATGGATCTTTCCCCATGTGGAGCTGGCTCTCACGTCTTGGTCCAGCAAGAATTTAAGATGTGCACTGTTGGTCACACTCTGTCTCCCAAGGAGCTCACAGAGAGCACTAGGGCTGCAGAAACAGCCTGGCCACATATCACTGACCCACCCCTCAGCCCAAGGTCCCTCTCCAGAGCCACGGCAACTTGCCAGTTGTTGTGCCAGAAGTGCGGTATGAGGCGAGATTAAAGCTGGAATTCACATGATTGGAATAAAGGTCCACCCATAAAAGATGAGCCAACAGGATTCCTTATTGCTGCCTTTTCAAAGCATTTTCTTTGCAAGAGAAAAATCTGGATTTCCAAAGTCCATGTGAAATACCTGACATTCACCTCAGGAAATGAGAGAAAATATTGTTTTACAGCTTGCAAGACAAATCTTCCCAATTGCATATCAGAACAGAAAGCCCTAGTTTCTATGTTTAACTAAAAATAAAAAATATTGTTTAGGGTTTTTGTTGTTGCTGGTTTTTGGTTTTGATTTTTTAATAAACGCTAGGTTTAAAAATTCAGTTTTGATTCATAAGAGCAAATGGTGATTTTTTCTTTACTTTTTCTCTAACACCTGTGCCTTGATTTGCTGGACAAAATTTTTCTCACTTTATCTGTCCCAAACCCAGGTATTCCATCGCAGCTGTTTATCAAGCTTCTCCCAACAGTATCTGAAGGCAAACAGTCACCTTCAATAGGAGATTCCCCTTAAACTAGGAGGATATTTGGAATAGGTAGGATGAATTCTCCCCTCAGGTGGTGGTCGCTGGAGGTGCCCAATGTATACTTGGCTTGGACTCCAACATGACAAAGTTAAGTAAGTTGAACACAATCTTTTGTAACCTGGAGTGACTCTTGAAGCATTTTATGGACTTTTTGCGTGGATGTTTTGGGTCCTGTCTTGACCAGTGTACTTTTGATGCTATTATATAAAGCACAGTGCTTTTATGTGTAATAGTCAGATTGCCTGAAGATTGTTTGTGAAAATGACAAATCAAATTTTTGTCTTAAAAGAATAGTACAGAGTTAAAAAAAAAAGGTTTTAAATGCTTCTTCTTCACAACTACTAGTGTTGTTTAAACTGCAGAATAAGAAATATGCCAAAAAGGGAGTCATGGGTTTTGTTTGGATTTTTTCAAAGTATTTTCCTTTTAAAACTCCTCCACTTGCTTTTGGAACTGTGTACATGACATTCAAGAGTCACATTTGCAAGTATTTTGCATTCAGCAGTATCTTATAAATACCAGCGTTCTTTCATATGACATTTTTCATTCTATACTGATCATTCACATGGCCTCTCCAACTGTTATGCAGGGACAGATTTCCCAACAGAATTTTTTTAATGTTTTCACTAAGTAAACAAATAAATGCTGCCGAAATGTATTGAGGTCGAATAGCCCCAGGTGAGAGTTTTCCCATTTCCAGGATAATTCTGCACAGCACTCTCCAAACAGCCATCTATCAGGCTGGAAGGTGACCACCACTAGATGGTGGTGGTGGATGCCACACTCATGGCACGTGGCACTTCTTGGTTGGCTTCCTCCAAGAAACACTTGAGCACACCATGGAAACCTCCACTGTGCTGTAGGTCTGACACTACCCTGGATCCCACCCCAAGCAAGAACCAAGCGCTTGAACTTGCTACAGGCTGTTGCATCCCTGTCAAAAGCTGCAAAATAGAAAGTCTTAAAAGTCTGGAAAAATGTCATGCCCACTGTGAGACAACTGAGCATGGACATTGAGAAAAACAAAAATGAGGAATTCGGGAGTTTCTCTAAATTTCATTTAAAATAACCACACTCTGCCCCATCATGGTCCAGCTGCCTTTGTCAAATTTAGCTCCCTAATTGGCAGTGGAAACCTTTTTCCTTTCTCTCTTATGGAATTTACATGTTCTGCTGCTCTTCCTTCAAGCAATGTAATTAAAAAGCCTGCTTGGCATAATTAATTTGCAAACAGGTTGGATGAAATGGGATTGTATCCCAAAGGCTTTTTCAGCGTTAAGTAGAACTACTTCTTCAAGTATACTTTAATCTAGACTCTCCTGTGCATAAATTTCTTGCATTTTGTGTTTTAAAAGCTCTTCATTTTAAAAGGTGCTACAATTGGCAGCCCAGTTCTGACTTGTGCTGTTGATATGGACCCAGATTACACAACTCATTCTGCAAACCATGTCCCTGAGCATATTGAGGCTGTGTAGTCAAGAGCTCCTCCATGTAGAAGAGGTCATTTTTCCTGAAAACAACTTATCTTCCTCAAAAATCCTCTCTCATGATCTGAAACAGCAAGGTGGCATTTGAGATGTTAGTGGGAATATTAAAATCCTGCACAGCCAACCAGAGGAACACTGAGGGAACAGGGCAGGAGGAAAACCTTCCCACAGGGAGCATCTGGGACCTCTGCTCCTGTGCCACTGCTCGGATCAGTGCCTGCTCCCCACCGAGAGCTGTTCTGCCGCCTGCACCAACACTTGGCATTGCTCCTCTCTCAACTGCAGCCTTTATTTTAGCTTGGGTTTTTTACTTTGTTTTGGGGTTTTTGTTTGTTCGTTTGTTTTTAACTGAGAACCTGTCCCCTTCACTCTGCAACAGAGAGATTTCAGCTCCCTTCCATGATAAACTCATTTCCAAAGAGTGATAATAAATCGATCATTTAAGCATTAGCAGCTTAACTCTAGAGACTTAATTCCAGCACAGTCACCAGTAGCTGGTAACAGCAGGCAAATGGAAAGCCCCAGACTCCCGCCCCCAAACCTCCTTTAAAGCTTATCATCTCAAAGTAGAAACAAAGAAGATTATTTCAGTGATCTAACCTGAGAAAAGATCATTTAGTTAGTTTTACAAAGAGGGAAGTGTGCTTGTTATGTGACAGTAATGGACAAGTGATGCAGATTATTCTCTGCTAATAAAATCTAAGGTATTGTAGTGAAGCTCCATTAAACTCAGCTGTCACACAAAAAAAAAGTCATTTAGAAAGTTCATGGTTTCCAGTGATTATTGATACTACCTGCCAATATTATTTCTATTTATGCCCTAATTATACTGCTTTTATAAGCAGTTATTTTCTAATACAAGCTATACAGTTCATCAAGTAGTGAACTGAGTGATGCTGCTCAAGATACCACCAATGGAAAATATGGGCAGAGAAGTCACTGAACTTCATCTGTTGCTTCATGACTTGAAGCAATGAACATGCATGATGCTGTCTGAGGCACTGAACTGGTCATTCCTCAGAAATCCCAAAAGATGTCAATCTAACAATGCTTCTAAAACATGCAGCCATTTGAGCAAAACCAGTTGTGTTAAAAGAGCTACTGCCTTTATTAATGAAAACCTCTTCCACACATAATCACTGTATCACATCACTGGAGAGTTACAGGATCTATCACAACTAAGAAGCCATGAAAATAGTCTGCAGGGCATACCTGAAGCCTTGAATTACAAACTTATAATAGACATGGAGGTTTATCAAGACCTGTATGTACAGCTACTAATCATAACCTACTATGGTTTAAGCAATAAATTTAAAATCACAATGATAAGACAAAAATAATGTAATACATTTTATCTTGTTTAAATTATTAATAGAATGGGAGAGAAACAAGTACTTGATTGCTTCCGTAGGCTTCATAATCTTAATTGGTTAATATCAAATGCTTTATTGAAATCGTTAATAATTTAGTTTCATTATAAAGTATGATATTGAGCAAGCTATTAAACTTGCTAACAGGGGACAGATAACCTCTTGAGCATCAGGCTCAGAGAAACTCATCATTGCATCTCACAACTGAGTGCCCATGTGAATTATCTGACACATCAGAAGGCTGCAAGCGTGCACACAGCTCAGTCACATCATCTTCATTTTCTTAAGAAAGGAGACAGCAAATATTGCCCAGCCAGATATGACAGACCAACTCTGGGCCCAGCCAGGGACCTTGGCCAACAGCTCTGCCAGAGCACAGCCCAGCACTGCTGCCTCTCAGCACAACAGAGGAGAGCTTGAGGGAGACTGACAAAACCACATCAATACCCAGTGTCAAGGGGACCTTAATGGGAGCTTAGAAAACTACATTGAAATACTTTCCAGTGGTGGGAAGATTGCATCTCAACCCCCAGTATACTTCAAAGCACTGCTTTAGGTACTGTAATGGAGACACCCCTTTTGTGGAAAGGTTTGATTTTGCTTTGGTGCCCTGCTCCAGGAAGAGCTCTCCAACCTGGGAATCAAAAACTGATAGACACAGTCATCTTCAGCATGGGTCATGGGATGCCATGCTTCCTGGGACCAGAGTTAGATCTACCCTCCCCCTTGCCCTGCCTGGACATTTTCCATTGGAGAATCAGTCCTCCCCTGAAAACATTGGTTCAAGTGATTAAGCTGACCATCCCATTGAGCAGGCACCTAGAAACACACCTTGTGTGAAGAAAAAAGGAAAAATATATTCCCTCTTGAATCTATCCATTTAGGTTAATTGTACATTTTTTGTTTCTTTAACATCTCCGTTATGCTGGAACACTCAGGATCTCCTGTGGACACGCTGTTTGCACAAATTCTTCCCAAAATGCTCTTCATCTAAATAGGCTGTTCACGCTCCTTTTCCCAAATTAGCCCACTAGAGCAAATCACAGCTCTTGCCGTGGAAGTGCTTCATTTCTTTGAGACAGAATGTCAGCAACCGGATTTCACTTCTGAATTCTGAGTGTAACAGAGGGGCGCTTAACTCATAGACCTTATCTTATCATCCATCCTGGGTCCTTTTTCCTTGGCAAAGGCAAAGAATGAACTTCTCTGACGCTGGCACAGAGAAAAAGAGATTAAACCCAAGCACAGATGCTGTAATAAACTGGACTCTGTCTTGTAAAAAATAAGGCTTGCCATGGAGAATAGCCACTGCTCACATAACTTATTGATTAAACACAGTGTGTTGAGCCCTCCACTAGAAATGGAATGGAAAATAACAGCTACATGCTGCACATGGTGGAGGGATAGCTCACTGACATCAGGAAGCCTTGCTAGAAAGATTCTCTTACATGCACGAGGAAGATAAGAACTGGCTACCCACTCTTTCTGGACCTGCCCTATGGTCCCAGCTTCACAAGCTGCTGGTTCGGGAGTGACAACACAACCCCTGTGCCCCGAGGAGTCCCAGATGGGTTCATGGTGAGCACAGCTGCCAGCACAACCACTGGCAAACACAATGTCCCACTGCCAGAGCAGGTGCTGCTCTCTCCAAAATCACAGGGATTAATGGATTCATTCTCTTGGACAGTTAACCCAAAGACACAGTTCCTCCATTCCAACAGTCCTACTGGAAAGGATGATTACTTGTTGCCTTAACTGATGATATCCAGATGGATTTTTTATGGAATCACAGAATAATTTACTTTGGGAGAAACCCTTAAGATCATCAAGTCCATCTATTAACCTAACTCCACAAGACCATGACTAAATCATCTCCCTAACCACCATGTCTATATGACTTTTCTTGGCTCTTTTGGGTTGTTTTGTTTTGTTTTGTTTTGTTTTGTTTTTTTCCCTTACAAATCTTTTATTTGTGACCCATGATTCTATTTCAATTTGTATTTCAACTTCTCCATGGGTACATTAGATCAAATTCCTTCAGTTAAGTTAAACCATGTGAGTGGAGGTGAGAACATTCCTTGAAAGTGCTAGCATGAGGAATAATCAATATATTTAGAGGTTTATTTTTCTTCCCATGTTTTTTCTCACTGGTGCTGATGACACAATCTCTTTATTCCAAGCACTTCAGGTTGGCACTTTCAGGTCCTGCCATTCAAGAAGTAATATGATCCTCCATAATGAATCCTAATACACATGAGAAAAGAAAAAGGTAGCCATACTCTGCGAGTTAGCAATTACTGCTCTGAGAACAGCAGTAAGATTTTCAAATTATAGCCATTGCCTCTCCTTACAACTTTGAGCAAATCATTAGGAAAAAAAAAGTTAAGGCTAAGAATACATTGCCCTTCAATAAGCATTAACATAGTATAGTAGAAAAAATAATAAAGTATTGTGAGGCACAGAAATCCAGAAAATTCAGTTAAAGACCCCATATGGATGTTAAAGTGAGGAGTTGAAAGTCTGGGGTTATCTGAAGTGTACTTATTTCTTAAAGTTCCTCTGCACTCTTGGTGATTCTAGGGAGAATTTTTATCTCTTTTCAACAACTTTTCTATAAAAAAATCTAGGAGACACTCAGTCTGGTGAAGGTTTTTTGCTAGATTCTTTGGAAAGTTAAGTAAATGGCATTAACCAGATTGTCTTTACGCAGATGCCCACTTACCCCATGAGACACCTCTAAGAGGTAAGGAAAGAATACCCAGTGTTGACTTTTCCCCAGCACACTGTAAATGCATAAATACCAATGGATATATTTCAGATTTCACTCTAGTGATGCTGACAGGGGAAATATAGATAAATCGGACAGAGCTACCTAAGTATTAAAGAAAAAAAAATTGTTCAATCAGACTGAACCATTGATATAATCTGAATTTTGGTATGTCACTTTTTTCCATGTCATTTGCCATCCTTTTCTAAAAGTACAGTGTGGTTTTATTATAAAAAGATAAACTAATCCTAATCTTTTTGAATGGTGTTAAAAATCCAGTTTTTCTATTCTTATTGTGCACAGTTATAAATGTGTATCTTTTTTATTTCTGCATAGAATTATGTTTCAATGGTTTTCACAGTCTTAAATATTTTGTCCCAAATGTCACAGTTGTTTTGTTGCCTCATTTCAACAGTTTTGTTTGTAAATCAGTGTGCACCAAAGTACAAGCAATACATGTGAAAATGATCTGTCTCTTACAACTGTATTCCTAAGGAGTTGCATGTATATACATTGGTTTCAAGACAACTGAAAGAACTAAAGAATTAGAAATTTATTGCATAAACTGCCTAGCTAAAATGATATTTTATGATATTATATTCTCATCTTGAAGTATTCTCTGTCTTGAAGTATTCTGTCTTGCAGTGCAGGAAAGTGTAACCATTTTGTATGAAACTTCCATTAAATGCTTGAATAAAGACAGTTAAGTGTGTTACTTGGCATATAGTGTTATTCTAGAGGAGGAGATGCCTTAAGGAATTATAAAATGCCTTCAAAACTAGGGAAACATATAAACAAATTTTAGAGGGGAATAAAAAACTTCTGCTTCTGTTGAACATAATGAAAATCTGTACTTTCACTGTCCAAACAGCTTGAACTCACTCATTGAAAACTTTCTCTGTCCTACAAAATTTGTCTTCCTGCTGTTAACACTGCTGCAGAATTCATTTGACTGTCCTGTCAGTTGAATTGCAGCCTTCATGGTACCTCTTTCTTCACTGTACCAAGGCACAAATGCAGAGTGTGTCTTCACTTCAAGCTGTGGATGTTGCCTGTTACCAATTCCAGTTCCGTGGCAAGCAGCATTACACGTTCTTCCCACTGCAGATAGTTCCTTCTTTTCAAAATGCCTCTTTGAAGTCTGTCTGTTGTTACCCAAGGCTTGACAATAAGGCAGCTGGCATTTGGGTTGTGGCTTCTGGGGCTCTTGGTGATGTTTCACTCCTCACATTTATTCTCCTGGTCCATTCCCCTCCGTGCACTGCCTCCTCCTCCAATGCAGGCTATTTTGCAGGGTAAAGACCACCTTCTGTTGGTACAACTCTACTGATCATAAACCCTTAGACTTAAATGCTAATGTCACTAACTGCAACAGCATTTCTAACACCCAAAACATCTCTTAGAAACAGTCCCACCCAACTGAGCCAAAGCTGACACCAAAAATGCCATTGGAAAAGAAAGCCAATCAAGCCTTTGAAAAACACTTGACTCGTTTCTTATGCAAATATAAATACAGTAATTTCACAATTATAAGCCACACCTGATTATAAGCCGCACATCCCGGTAGCCGGGTAGACCATGGGATTTGTCCATATATAAGCCACACCTGAATATAAGCCACACTTTTCTTTTCTTTTTTTTTTTTTTTAATTTAAAGCAAGAATCCATGTGTAACGAAGTAACAAATTAGTAACAGAATCGCACCAGCGCAGGGTTTGGTGTCAGGTGCTCAAGTTGCAAACAGTTTTCATAGACCAGCAAAGCCTTTAAAGGCAGCCCCAGGCGCCCTCCCCAGCCGGCTCTCACTTCTGGGTTGGCATTTCTCTGGGATTTGTCCATAGATAAGCCGCACCTGATGATTAGCTGCACTACTGGGGTAGGCTGGATTCTTCAATGAAAAAGGTGCGGCTTATAATTGTGAATTACTGTACATTTGTCTCTAAAAGAAGAAGTAAAATCACTATGCAAAAAATACTATGAATCCGATCTGGTTGGAAGTAGATGATCTTCAACCCAGACCATTCCATGATTCTATGATTTAGAAATACTATATGCATTAAATTACATCAATTTAAATTTGCTTGGTGATGTTCTCTATTCCTTACTCCCCACTATCCAACATTGCATATACACCTAACACTTCTTGCTAAGGTTTGGCAAAGCAAAACCTATCTGTGTGTTTCCAAGAACAAATCACCAAAATACAATAAACTGATTGATTTTCTTAACTTTCTCTTACCCAGTATATCACCCTTATTCACATGTTTCTAGAATGGAATTGTATTCCTGTTATACTTCTTCATTTCTCCATGTTTCCAAAACCACTTTTCTTGTTATTTTAAGTATATTATATATCTGTGTTTCTATCCATCCTCTTTACAGATCTGGGATTTAACTCCAAGCTTTGGCAAGTAGCAGCCCTGTTGCTTAGCAGCAGCTGAGGCACATATAAATGCAATAATGGAAATTCTCGCAGTTTCAAAAGTGGAAAGCCTTTGCCTGCTTAAAGAGGATGTTTATAAATCGTCTGGGAGTGGAGTAAGTGGAACCATTAGATTAGAAAAATTCTTTCCAGCAAAATACAGTTTCAAATACAAATCCAACTAGCCCGACACAAGTAATAGAGACCAGCTAAAAATACAAGAGTCAATATTTAATTATGATTTTTTTTTTTTTACATATTGATTATTGCAGTATTTTAACCATCATATGATTACCAGTAAAATAGGCCAATCTTCATTTCATTTAATGGGTGAAATAATAGAGTCACGAAAGTCAACCGCAAAACTTTCACTACCTTTAGAGAACTGGGATTTCTTATTTTCTATATCTGTTCTCATTAACTCATTTTAAAATGCATTGATCCAAGTGTCAGTGTGGATCTAAAGCCAACTGCTTAGCACTCCATCTTTGCTTTAAAAAGTACCTGTTTTAATCTGCATTTGACAGATCCATTTGCTCATAGAAACATGCAGATTACAACCCAGCTTCTTAATTCTACAGTACCAGCAGAAGGGAACCTAAAATGGTCTCCAAATTGAAACAAATTAACTTGAGAATGACCCCAGCCAATGATGAGAACACCCCCTTTCTACATGTACTTCAGTATTTTCTGCATTGCTGGCATGTAATATTTCCACACTCATGCAATTTATCTAATTTGCATCCAAGTTGTCTAGGTCTAAAAGACAGGTATGAAACATGAGAATCGCTCTATAGTGAAAGGAGAATGCTGCTTCCATAGCATCATTAATTTCTTTCAAAAATAAAGGTTTATGGTCAGATTAATTCCTTTGAGAGCTCTCCTTTGGTCCACCAGCTATTAAAGAAACCAAGGTGGTTCTGCATAAATCAGACAAAATGAATAATCCCATGGAACTATCTCTGTCTTTCCACTGACTCTAGTGCACCCTAAATAACAAACTAGCCTTCAGATGCCAAAATTAATCCTAACCCTTGATTCTGTGCTGAAGCTCAGTGACAGAGATGAGGGTGACTAAATAATGATTTATTGGAGAATGTTCTGGATTTTAAAAGACAGACTCTGCACATCATCCCCAGAGGTTCAAGTAATCCCCTGAAAATTAACTTATGTCTACTTCTACCTCCAACCCAGACTGATTCTTACAGTGTGTTATTTTGATACATAGATCTTCAGGACTTCTGTGACCTAAAGATAATTTAAAACCTCATATCTTGCCCTACAGTGCCACATTCCCTGAGTTCTAGCTCCATTTGTTTTTCATACATTGCATATTTATACATGGCACAAGATTGTTTTTCTTCACTGAACTCTGTACAGGAAAATGATGAAATAACAGATTTTTCCATTCTAAATATTTGACAAAAGGCTTTATTTATTTCAACAGAATGCTATTTATTCACATTTTTTCCCTCCTTCTAAGTATGATGGTTTGTCAGCTTGTGACACTCATTTTCTATTCATTTTCATCAGCTGTGACTCTGGCTCCCCTGAGAACATTTTAATTTTGTTGCATGGCCCAGAAATATGATAATCAACAAATATTTCTAGGCCAAATCCATTGTCACAGTGTCAGCAGGCTCATGTGAAATACTGATGCAATTAAACACTGATTTGCCACTCCATCTCCCAGCAAGACAGATAGAAAATACAGTTTGGTTTACATAGATCTTTTAAAATGATCCCCTTTAAAAACCTTATGAAAGATAATTGGTTATACTGAAGAACTGAAACAGGAAAAATGCTTAATATTTTTATGGTGTTTTGCATTTTACTGCTGTACAAACATTAACTAATTAAGCATCACAATACCCAAGTGAGGAATGGAAGGAAGCATTATTATGGTTATATATTATAATTATACTGTCTCATTTAGAATTTCCTGGGTTTTGACTTCTAAAGTAATTATTGTAATTATCACAAAACTAATAAAAAGTCAGAAACAACAAAAAGTCAGACAAAAAGTCAGAAACTTTTTTTCCCAGCATGAATATGCTCTAAGCTAAGCAAATAAATAATTCACAGATGCCTAAAAGCACACTTTTTGCCATGTATCTCAGCTTTTGCTTTCCCTTTATCCATCTGAGGCCACAGAATTTGATTTTGTTTCCACTAAAGGGGAAGAAATTCTTTTCAATGACCACAGTGGATAATTGAATTTAACAATAAAAAGATAAAGAATGTGTGAAGTAGGATAATCTCTATGATTTTCACCATTTGCTTAGAAAGTATTATGAGATCGTGATATAAAACATGCTTATATGTTCCAAATAACATTATAAAATATATATTATAGTTTACAATTGTTTGCAACAATAATTATTATTGTTGCTATGCAAAATTGCTTTTCTCTCAAATACCTCTTATCAAGGTTTGGATTCCTCTTCCCAGTTCTAGACATTTAAGAACTCACTGGCACCCTTTAGATACAGGTAGATAGGTTCTTTCCAAGAATGATTTCTGCCATGTCTCTCATACATTTGTCCTGTAATGAGATAATTTCCTTCTGCAATGCCTTTGCTCTCCACTAGTAGCCAAGTCCCATGCATTTCTTATAATACTAGAATTTTCAAGGTCTTTCGGGACAAAATCCACTTTATTAGCTATTCAAAATTGTCATACAACATTTGATTGTTCAATTGGCTCCATCACAAATTGATACTGCAAATTCTTAGAAGTCAATCACAGCTTGATCTGGGAGAATTTTCCTTGTAAGGCCATAATCAACCAAATGATAACTTGGAAAAGGATCTCATGTAATTTTTGTTTAGTTGGAAAGATAGTTTCCTTCTTCTTTTTTAATTATGTAGGACAGACTTAATAATAATAATAATGTTTGTAGAGTGCATCAAGTCGAAGAGAAGAGAATGAACCCAAATATGTACAATGAACCCAAAATATACACAATGCTCTTTTGTTGGCAAGTGCTAGAAAAACAGACAAACAAATATCTGATGATATATCAAGCAGGTCAGGCTGAGATTAATAGAAGACACAACAGAAGGATGAGATGCCATCCCGAGGGACCTGGAAACACTTGAGAAATGGGCCCAAAAGAACCTCATGTAGTTCATGAAGGTCATATGAAAGGCGTTGCACATGGGTTGAGTCAATCCTAGATACGAACACAGACTGGGAGAAGAGCTCACTGAGAGCAGCCCTGCAGAGAAGAACTTTGGGCTTCTCATACATGAAAAGCTGGACATGTGTCCTTGTGGCCCAGAAAGCCAAGTGTGTCCTGGGCTGCATCCAGAGCCCTGTGGGCAGCAGGGCAGGGAGGGGATTCTGCCCCTCTTCTCTGCTCTGATCCCTTCTCACCCCACCTGCAGAGCTGCACCCAGCCCTGGGGTCCCCAGCACTGGAAGGACATGGAGCTGTTAACAGCAAGTCCAGAGGAAGCCACAGAGGTGCTCAAAGTACTGGAGCACCTCTCCTATGGAGACAGGCTGAGAGAATTGGGATTGCTCAGCCTGGAGAAGAGAAGGAGCTGGGGAGACCTTATAGCAGCCTTTCAGTCCCTTAAAGGAGGCTTTAAAAAAGGTGGGAGAATGACTAGGTTGTAAGAGGACAGGGCCAATGGTTTTAAAGTGAAAAGGGACAGATTTAGAAGAAATTCTTTACTGTAAGGGTGGAGAGGCACTGGAACATGTTGCCCAGAGAAGCTGTGCATGTCTCATCCCTGGAAGTGTTTAAGGCCAGGTTGGATGAGGCTTTGAGCAAACTGATGTAGTGAATGGCATCCCTGCCCATGGCAGGCAGGTTGGAACTGGATGATCTTTAAGATTCCTTCCAGCCCAACCAATGCTATAATTCTATGATTCTAATATTAATAGATTGGTGTTCCCACTCTGCAATCTAGAAACCAACCATAGCTCTACTCAGCCTGACAGCTTCCACCTATCCAAACCATGGCTGGAGATGGTGCTGAGTTCATTTGCATGTTAGAAAAGGAAATTGCCATCAAATACCATCATAACAATGGTTTTCTGTAATGTAACTCCTTTTCTGCATTAAGTTGCCAATACAATTCTTGTGCTAGTTATGGATAGTATTTTGACTGCACTTTCCTCATGACACTAGAAAGACCATCTGGCTAAACAGATGTGGTAATCTGATTTGTTTGGCCAATGAACTGAAAAACCCCACAATAGCTTGAATGGGAGTTCCCAGGAGTGCTCAATCCAGCATCTTCTCTGTGCTTCCAGATACTATGTTTATCTCTTCAGGAACAGCTTGGTAATGGCTTATTTGCTTGTGGGAGTTACCAAGAGAGAAGGAATTTCCATACAAGAGACTAAAAAAGTGACCATATTTTCCTAATGAAAAAAATTAGCCATACAGCCATCTGTCATTCTTTTGCAGTTTCATATGTTATAAAACAAGAAACTGGTAAAATGCAAACCAAACCTTGGTCCCTCAGAAGGTGTCAGATCTCCCATGGATTTGAACAGCACCATTGGTTATTTCATCTGTTTATTTACAACCTTATCTAAAGTCTGCAAGTGCAGGTCTTCTCACAACCATGTGTTTTATGATAGATGTACAACCTTGAATATGGAATGGCTAGTCTAGATAATGTCCCCTTGCCAACATAATATTCATGATCTGTCTTAATTTTTAAACGCCTTAGGATTATAAGAATAAATGTATTTTTAAATTTTCCAAAGTCTACAGCAAGTTTACCCTTTTCATCCTCAATTTTTTCTCTTTTTAATTTATTTTCATTTCTCAAACCTGTACTGTTTGATACCATCATGTATATAACTTGTATTGCTGCCAAATAAAGTTCAAAAAATTAAAAAATTACAAAGAATGACCCCCCACCCAATCTCTGGTTTTATAAATTAGAAATGCTTAAAGATTAAAATGAAAGCATTTCAAAATTATTTCTGGACACATTTCATTTTAGTTCAGGTAATAGAGTCTGGATAGCTCCTTTTTTCAAGTGTTTCTCAGCACCATTAACAGTGAATAACAAAACACTAATTATGTCCATTAATTTTGCTTTGCTAGGCAGCATCTTGCCAGAGCTTGTAGACTAATATTTTAGAAAGGTTTCCAGCTATAAGGTTCTTCTTTTCATAAAGGATTGGGCTGGCTTTCTGATATTGGACTGCCCTTGTCTTGAAGTAAAGACAGAGACAAATGAAAATATAATGACCAAGCCCCAGTCATGGGCTGAATGAACACAGCTAACAGCCAGCTTCTCATTATGCTGAAGTCACAAAGCCGAGTTTGCAGAGATTCAAAAGCTGGAAAAGAAAAGAATAGAGGTACAGACATCCCATCAGGCTTCACCACTCATCTAGCTAGTGCCCTAGGGAAGAAGGATATGAGCTAGCTGAGAAGAAAAAAGAAAGCACATTATGGTTAAGAAAAAGATGGGGATGCGTCTAAAGATTCCACATGCCTGACAGGATTGTGTAGGAGTTTGGAGATGCCAAGGCTGCATCTTCTGGTGCACTCCAGGAAGAAGGAGGGTACTTTGTTCCTTCAGGAGGAAAACATTTATTTTTCCATGATATCGCATTTTGTGAATTTAGGATAGCAAGATAGCATGAATTCAGGTTTTAATGCAATAAATGAGTTCTGGAAATTTAAAAAAGCACATCCATAATGGGTTATATTAATGGAACAATCCTCATTTTGGTCAAACTCTTACCCTCCACCATAATGCCTCCACTGTAAATGTGACATGGACTGTTACCATTCCCTTTGCTTATACAGTGAGTGATCTACACAGTAACTAGGGACTGCATTTCTTGTAGAGTTTCTTTCTCCCTTGTTTTCCTTTTGGCTCCAAGACATCCTGTCTGCATAGCAACACGACTTCAGCTGTCCCTTGACCCAGCTGCACCATTTATTGCACCAATGTGCTGGCAATAAATCCTGCGTGAGGCTTCTTCAGCCAGGGAGCTACGTGAACTCACTCACACCACCCACACAGGACTGCCACGGAATTTTTATATCCTATATAAAACACGGAAGGAGAAAAGATGCAAAGTATTCTAGTCCACTGATTACTTTGCAGTGACACAGGCCACTTCCACAGAAATCAGGGGTCCTTTTAGGACTACGTACTGCCTTTCACAGCATTATATGTAGAACAATATTTCTATGAATCTGGAAATGTAAATATAGCCCAAAGTACTCTGGCAACATGCAAGATGCACATGCACAAGCCCAAAATAGACGAGAGCAAAGAAATGATTGAGATGAGCAGTCACGTGGAAATAAAAACACTGGGTACATGTATA
The DNA here is from genome assembly GCA_009812075.1 of Sialia sialis. Lineage (NCBI taxonomy): Eukaryota > Metazoa > Chordata > Aves > Passeriformes > Turdidae > Sialia > Sialia sialis. Next base: position 19,658,272 of record VRYO01001589.1, on the reverse strand, counting down.
GAAAATGGAAACAAATAACTGAAAACTGCCTGAAGGCAAGTACTACTGGTGATAATCCAGGGATAATGTTTTCGTAGGGATTAACTGTTCTGGAGAACTTTTCCCATGTGTAAAGCACAACATACTTTTTATTCAGCTAGGTTGATTTGGCAGTCTCTTTATTTCTAGCAAAAACTATTTATTGTGCCTGTGCAGAAAAAAAATTCCAGCCTTGGACAGCCAGAATACAGTTTTCTTTTCTTTCCCACTGACAATTGCCTTCTGGATAGAGCTCAAGTGCTAATTTCCCACAGATAGTTCACTTCTAAAGAATTATTAGAAGCTTGTGTGCCAAATTAATAATTTTGGATCTTGTATCTTTAATGAATTTGGCTACAAGTTAATGCAATTTTTACACTGAATGTGTTCAATTCATTCTTTGGAAATAGATTTCATTTCTTTGGCAAAATGTCATTGTTCTTTCAGAGAAGTAACAAAGAGGTACATCACTTTAAAAGAAACTGCAGGGTACAAAGACCAGCATTTACCTTTTGTTAGCAGTATTTTTTTATGCAGTTTTATGGCTGTGGACCTGCTGGTGATTCTCTGCATGAGAAATCCAACTTTCTGAGAATGAAAATCCTTTTAGGTTGCTTCAGAGCATGTGGTCTTTCTCGTGATTTTTCATATTTCAAAGATACCCCAGGGTAGTAGATACAGGAAGCAGAAATATCCTTATTCCTAAAATTCTTGGCCGTGCATTAGAATAACCCCAGAATTTATGCCTCTGTGAAAATAACCTCAGGTCCATTAAACACCATTTTCCTGCTATACAGAAAAGCTCCTAGGGAAAAGAATCTTAAAAATAAATGAGTGGATAGACTAATACACCGTAGGGGCTAATTTGTGGCACTGAGTAAGCAATTCTAACACAAGGCCACTAATTTGTTGGGTTTCCCTTGTCATATTCTGTATTTAATTGTGGCAAGAACTAATCAACAGATAAATATTTGCTTCTTCAAGCCAGGAATAATATAGCACCTTTAAAATTAAATACAATTATTACTATTATAAATGACAATTTTCAGCATCATGTTCTGGACTTTAACCACAGTTTTCTTGCTGGGCTTTTAAGAACCACACTATAGGACTCAGAAAGTGTCTAGGTGTATCTGGAGAGTTACGTTGTTAAAAAAACCCAAAATTCATGTATGGAAATTATATCTAAAAATAAATACCGATCTAAAATATTTAATTATAAAATATTGGGAAATTCAACTTCTGAGAGTAATAAACAGAGTGTTAAGACATCCCTTGTTGTGTAGAAATGTTCTGAAAAAGCAGAAGAGATGAGATGAAAAAAAATTGTGTACGAGATGAAAACTAATGATGCTCAGCTCTATCCTTCTTTGGCTCTAGGTAGACTGCTACTGTATTCCTCCAAGAAAACTGTGGGATTAGGTCATCACTGAGCAGCTGTGAGCTCAGAAGTGACTGCCACTTAAATCACTAGTCCTAATCAAGAAGCTCAATGTGCGTATGCAACGTTTGTACCGAGTGTGCCAACCCACATGTAATGTAAGAATCAGTGTGCTGAAGATGCTTTGTGCAGAAGTGTAGAACTTGGACCCTGAGGAAAGGAGATGTGTTTTCCTCCTGAATGAAATTAGCATTGTTGGCTGAGCACAGGGGACAGCTCCTGTGCCAAGCTGTGGGGGGACAGGGTAAGTGGGAAGCAGAAGGTAGATGGGAAGCAGTGATTTCACAACTCCATCCTTTCCTGCCAGGGCTAAGGTGTGTGTATGTGTGTGTCTGTGTGTGTGTGTGTGGATAGAAAGGCTCAGAAGGAAGCTAAGGACATCTGCTTTTCACCAGGACCACATCCAAAAAACATCACCTTCCAGAGACCAGCATTTAGCAGCTGGATAAAAAGCAGCTGGCTGGAGTTTATTCTGGTGAAAACACATCCATGGTAGGAGGAAGTAGATCCCCTAAATTCGTCTGCATATCTCTGATGTCCTATGAGGCTTTCACAACACAATTTCTTGTTTTAGCTGATCCATTCTTAAACAACAACACCATTTCACTTAAATGTTTTTAGCTATAATTATCTCACCCGCACATAAAATTAGTAAATGCTACATTAATAAACAATTAAAGTTTTTCAGAACCAAAAAGTTATTTAGAAGCTGGCCACAGGTATAGCCAACATGGACATTAGCAGCTGGAGCCTGTGAACACAAAAGCAAATTCAAGGACTGTTCCCTTTGATCAATCCTTGTGTATCTGGTATTGACAGCAGGGACAGAAACCACATTGCCAAAATTCATGTATCTTGAATAGGGCTTCATCCATCTCTTATCCTGATGGGTTTTACAGGGAGGAGCAAACTCGAGGATATCTGTCAAAGAAAGCTGTGGAGTCATAAGTATGCTCAGAGGTGTGTAAGGGATAGCAGCAATCCCAGGGTATATCCTACCAAATGAAAGGGGCCCTCTAGAGGCACCTAGAAATAGCTTCAAAATGGAATATACTTCTTCTGAAAGCTACTGACAAGGTTCACATACAATTTTATTTCAATTAATGACATAGGAATTTTTAATTACTTTTTTTGTTAACATGGAAATAATCCCCAGTTGATATACATTTTGAGGGCAATTGCAGATTTACACTCTTGTATATATCGCTCTTTCTCTGGACGACAGGGAGATTTTATTAAGAGTTGCATGTTCAGTTCTGGGCTATTCACGCAATCACAGAGTCAACATTCACCTCTTCTTAACCTGGTGGATTTCACAACATTTTTCTGAGAATGTTTCACACAAATTTTCGTAAAATGGCAAAATTGCCTCCTGTCTAATTTTCTTTCTGTTGATTACTTTAACTTCCAAACCATATGTTTTTCTCATTTTGCTTTGTTTGTGATTGAATATAAAATTAAGATAGTTACCTAATTCTCATGCCAGGTAGCAGTAAGTCATCTCAATTCAGCAATCATTTGGTTTGTCAGTGCAAATAGTCTATTCCTATGAGCCTTAATTAAACATGAAAAGATGGAAATTTGCTCTCATTGAAGGAAAAGGAAGTTGATATCCCAAGGTACTGGAAGTGTTCAGACTACAAGTAGTAGAAATATGACTGGAATGTAAACTAATGTCTACATAATAATAAAAACAATGTTTGACTTGATAGGTAACCAAGCCCCCAAATGCTTTTCCATTCCACAGCACTCTGAAAAAGCACTTTTTGTTTCATTAGCTGCATAGCTATGGCTCCCCACAGCAGCACACGTTTCAGAGCTCACAGTGATTTGCCATCTCAGCACACCACAAGCAGATGGGGCAGGCTGACACAGGCAATGCCTGGCTGTGAGCACCATGGTTAACTCTAATGAGTCCCCTGTAATTTTTGAGATATTCACACCCAGCTACGGTGACTCATTCCATCAAGTACATATTAGTATGGTAAATTAACTTTCTGCAGGAATGATGAGTTTCCTGGAGGAGAGTGGGAGGAGAAGGTGAGGCATGGAGTCAGAGACAGCACAGAGGGGCGAAGGGATGCAGTGCAGAGCACCAAATTCCTGTCCATAGCTTATGAAATAAGAATGCTGTTTGTTCAGCTCCAGGTCTTGTGCACAAGTGAGATATTGAAAGGACACTTTGAGACTAGAAGAAAGCACTTCAATGTTTAAAAAAACACAAACAACAACTTTAAATCATAGTAATTCATTCTAGTGCTGAAATAAAGTGCTCTGGTTTAATGCTTCCTTCAGGAATCCTGTAAAACCAAACAGCTTTTGACATATATATATATATTAAACAAATAAACATCAATGTTTATAGTTCAAGAAATGTGACAAGAAGCCATCCCTGGAAAGACCCTAGTTCTTTGTCTCAAGTTACAAAAACACATGCTTACCAGCCTTCCGAATAAGGGTAGTATCATCCTAAAAGGATGATCTGCATTTCAAAATCCAGATGACTGAAGACCTAAAATGCAGGTTTCCACTATGACATGGTCACACTTTAACTACATGGCATAGAAACCAGATCTAAACTAGATATTTGATTAACATCTGGCCAGAAGTGCCATACTGCCATGTGCATGTACAGCCCCAGGAAGGCATTGCCAAGTCATTCTGTAGGAAAAATGAAAAAACCCTCTTCCAAAGAAATGAAGTAAAGGACATTTATATTTTGACCCATGAAGTAATTTAAACCCTGACTTTGCTAAAGACATCAAGCAGACGGTTTAACCTTTTAGTATTTCAACTGTTCATAGATAATATAGAGACTTTGTGTGCTTCACTCATGACAATTTTATTTGGTTGCAAGAGAAGGGAAGATCTCTGACACAAGTAGTCAATATTACCTCTCTCTCTCCTGCACATGCTCAAGGATTTTCACTGGTGTTGTGAATACTCTTCCTTGTGATGAGAAGCAGAGCACTGAGGAGGGATGAAGGAAGGTAGAAGCAGAAGTTTCAGGATGACAAGTCTGAAACACTTGACTTTTGCAATAGGTTATGTAAAGGTTGTGAAACATTGATCCATCTTGATAGCTGCTGGTAGGACTATGTAACAGTGGTAATAAGCATTGCTACAGCAAATACTAGATCTAAACATGATAACAGCTATGGATGTGGTGCTGACAGTTCACTCGTTTTTCCCCCTTTGATCTCTTCTGTTCTTTGTGTTAGCAATGGCTTTCTCCATCCAAGCTGCAGCACTCCTTTATTACCCTTCAGATAACCTTATTAATGAATTCAGTATTTTGCTTCAGAAATAATCACAGTATCCCAAATTCATTGTTTTGATTTCTCAGAGGAATAAAACATAGATCAAAGGTGAGCTGCAGAGGAAGAAGGTCTCTTATAAAAATGCATGACAGTTTTGAGAACTGGTGAACTTCCCTCAAAATAAAAGATGAAGTGAAAGTAATTTGCATGTTATTGTTGGAAAATTTACCCAGCTTGCATTCTTTTATCAGAATACGGTGGAAACTGGGGCATGCATGTAAATGGTGATATTTTTAAGCATTCCAGGCTGGATCATCTTGTCCTGTCTGTATTTACTCTCTTCAATGCATTGGAAGTCAGCTTTAAATGCCTCCAAGAACCACATATAGCCACAGAATTATAGATACATTCAATACTTGGTAATAATCAGAGGTTTGGACTGAAACTTTGCATTCCCACACATGTGCTGACTCTGTAAGCCCTGAAGATGCTTTTGGACAGTTGGACTGCGTTTTGGATTCATGTGATCGTGATTCCTGCCTCTTCCAGACAGAGTGTCAGCATATGTTACTGATTTGTTCAAGCATTAGGAAGATTCATTCCACTAGCCTGGATATTCCACAAGCTACTATTTAGAGCAATTAAGATTTAGTTGTTTAGATTTCATCTCTTAAAATTGTCTGACTTCCTCATTTCCCAGATTTAGAGTCTCCAGAGGAGATTGTCTAGAGGATATGTACCATTATATGCTCTGCAACAGAAAAAAAGCATTTTAGCCTTTAAATTAGCCAGTAGCCACAATACTGCAAGGAGAAAAGGATTTGTCCTTTGCCTTTCAAACTTTTTTACCGGCTTTAGGACTCATACTTTCACCCCTTCCTCCCAGAGAGTTTTTAAACCACTGCTGCCTTTAAATGACAGCTCCCATTGTGCACATCTTCACACGTGATGAGAGGATCTCTCTGGACTCTAGATCCAGCTTGCAGGACTGGACACCAATGGTTAATGGAGCTTGCACCAGACTTCACATCACTTGGGGCTCACAAAGATAAACAATTTCAGGAGCTCAGAACAGTCCTAAGCGCTTAAGTAAGGATCAGGAATGAAAATTCCCATTAGCTTCACTGAGATTAGTGTTTCAATCTAAACTGACTCCATTCCACATTGTTAAAGGCTCTTAGCATCCAGTGTTGTAATTTACAGCCATATTTTCAGAACTGTTTGCTACCCAGCATGTTGGTTCTCTTCTGGAAATTACTGTTTTCAATTTGCTTTGCAGCTTAAAGGAAAATCCTTTTATTTACTGTATTTTGTTTTTCAATATGGTTGCTGATATTCAAAGCTCTGTTTACTGAAGACAGATTTTAAAATCTGTTCTGCAAAATGATAATAAGTCCAGACATTATTTTTCCTGGGATAAGCAGAGAGACAGAAAAGCAGCAGAAAGGCATGTTACCAGTATCCTCCCCTTCCCTGAATTGCTCAAAGTCAGCTTCAAAGTTAACACTGCCTTTGGGGTTTGCTTGATTTTCATTTTTTAAGTAAAAAGTGTTCTGACCCTTTGTTTTAAAATTCATGGAGCACAATCCCAGTTTCTGTTTAAAATATATAAGAAGCCTTTTATGTGGTTTAGGAGTAGAACTGCATTTTGGCACAGCACCTGCCTATTCATGTCTACAAGGAGAAGAAAAAGAATAATGGCAAAAGCAGTTTTGTATGGAAAACATCCAGGCAAAATGACCATGTCTCTTTTTTTAGCCAAGTCCTGTTTGAAAAGCAATTGCAATCACTTTTGGTTCTGAAGTTATCACAACCCAGTTTTAATACAGCTTTGGAGCACCAAGCACATTGCTCATCCTGGAAAGCACTCCCCAGTGACAGTGCTGGGCCATAAGCACTGTTGCTTTTCAGCACACTGCCATTTAGATTCTGTTAAAATAATTTTATTTTCATAGCAACTTCACTGAACCTCTGGTGAAAAAGAGAATTTCTTTCTAATGATTTACAGTAATTGTCTCAGATGTGCAGATTTGTGTTAAGTGCTTAAGGAATGCATTAAGAAACTATCTCATCAACTGTTTTACAACTCCCCCACAAGTAAAACTTCTACTGAGGCCAATGATGTTACTGTCATTCCTTTCCAGACTCTATCTGCCTATCTAGATATGCACTGCTCCATATAAAGCTATATTGTGGTATCCCCAAACCAGTGCTATTTGTTGCTCTATTTGTTTGCAGCAAAAATTTCTAAAATAACAGTATTAGTTTTATTATTCCATATCAGTTTGAAAAATTCAATAAAACACCAGTAATATTAACAGGTTTAAAGATTTTTTTGAGTCATCTTTAGAAAAAAATATATTTGATGTTTTCTGTGTTGCAGTTAAATTTAGGTGATTCATGTAAGCAAATATTCTGTCATATTTTCCAGGAATACTGCTGGCACACCAGATGTGATCTTCTAGAAGGTAGCAACAAGGCTAAAGTCATTGTATGGGTAGATAAATCAGTATTTTTTGAAATCTATATTATTTCAAGACATGCTGCAGTTCTACAGCAATACAGGATTGGAATCATATGCTAAACATATCAATTATATTTGGCATAATACACTTCACATTGGTATAACATACCTTAAAAGTATTCCTGTTATAGGAGAACTTAAGTGGCCAAAGCACATCATAAAACCAGCACAGCTCTACCAGTTAAGAGATGATCTCAGGAAACATCAGTTTCTGCCAGTACAACTGCATCTATGTTTGGGACAGCTGTAAACACAGCTGTGCCATTCTGGAATTCTACTTTTTTACAGCCACTGAAAGCCTGAAATCCAGCCCTAACCTCATATTTTGAGGAGCTGTGTGCCATCTTTAGAAAGATGCTAGTCTGTCTTTAGAGAGGCTGCAAATACACCCACTTAAATTTCAATAGATTTTTGAGGTTCTTTTGTTCTACTCATATTAAAATGAAGGACTGGAAATCAATTTCCTTTGAGGCTGGAAATGTGGGACAGCACCAGAAAATATGGCAAACCATTTGATTCTAATTAATGAAATAGCATTCTTTTTTCTTTCCCCCCCACTTCATTTAAAAGTTATCGATAAAACTCCAAAACATACCCAAATAATATAGGTGCAATAAATTCACAAAGTAAGTGACTTTATTTAATGTTAGCATTATATCATGATCATTCCTAACTCTACTCTTCCAGTTAAAGTACCATTGGAGCTTGTTTCTATTAAAACAGAGATATGCTTCTCATGTTCAGTGACCCAGTTCCAAGAAGTATCACAATATAGAAGCCTATTTTCCACTTAATAAACATGCATAATTCCTCTGAATATTAGCAGTGATTATGCACTTACACACTCTAGGGCATATTCATCTATTAATTCAAAAGATCTGAAGGAAAATGTATTTGGCCCTCTAGACTGCAAGAAACCCTAAAGAATGGTAGGAACAGTCAAGAGTTTTTTATTGGTCTCTTTTATTGTAATGACAGTTTTGTATATTAATTTTTTAGCCCTCTGCCTCCAATGCTAATGAAGTTTTATGCAAGATAAAAGAATTGAGGACTTTTTAGGAGAGAAAAAGGAAAATTAAGACAGCCAGTAAGGATTAAGCTTAACAGTTAGGTTATTCTCTTTGAAGAAGGTTCCAGTGTGTCTGGTGCTATTTCCTACAGAAAAAGAGGTTAATTGGGATACTGCCAGCAGCCCAGAAGGTCATATCTCATCACAGGTAGATAAATGGGGGGGCAAGCTGTGCAGATTCAAACAGAGACATGATAATTCACAGAATGGGCGAAGTTGGAAGATGCCACAGTAGATCATCTGGTCCAACCTCTTTGCTCAAGCAGGGTCATCCCAGAACACACAGCACACAAATGCATCCAGAGGGCTCTGGAATATCTCTAGTGAGGAATATCTCTATTCTGGAATATCTCCCCAGACTCTCTGGGCAATCTGTTCCCGTGTGTGGTCACTGCACAGTAAGGAATTTCTTCCTCATATTCAGGTGATGCTTCCTGTGCATCCCTTTCTGCCTCTTGTTCTATTGCTGGGTACCATGGAGCAGAGCCTGGTCCATCCTCTCAGCACCTTCCCCTCAGACACTGAGAGACATTGATGAGATCTCCTCTCAGTTATTTCTTGTCCAAGCCGAACAGGCCCAGCTCCCTCAGCTTTTCTTTATAACAGAGATGCTCCAATCCCTTCATCATCTTTGTCACCCTCTGTTGGACCCGCGTCAGCAGCTCCACCTCACTCTTGTCCTGAGGAGCCCAGAAATAACACAGCTCTCTGGATGCATCCCCCAGAGCTGAGCAGAGGGGCAGGATGACCTGCCTTGTCCTGCTGGCAATGCTCTTCCTCTAACTGATTCAGTTTTCTACAGCTTAAAGAGTGCATAAACCACTGTGATTACATTCTTTTTGTCACGAGAGAAAGCAAAAACACTCCAGTCAGTTGATTTTGCTTTTTCTGCTGTTCTAGACAGCTCTCTGCAGTAGGAGGATGCAACTCCCACAGCCTGGAAAAACTTAGGATTTAGCACCAGGTCCTGTCCCGAGCAATGCCTTGTGGTTTTGCACATTTAATTACAAAATATTAGCTTGAGTTTTAGCTTCCTCAGAATGCTATCCACAGATCTCCCCCCCTCCCATGTTCTGTGCCGACTGTCAGGACAGCCAACTCAGTGTTTCAGTATTTAGGGCTCTTTGTGGCTCTGAGCTTGCAGTTTATGACCAACTCTTCAGTAAACTATTTAAAAAACTGCAGAAGCATTCACTTAATTCAGTGCCATGGAGGGAAACACAAGCCCTAAAAGTTTGCCACAGATTTTGCATCCCTAGAAGAATCTATCTACCCAAAAATGGACCAGTATTTTCAATGAACCTATTATATTGCAGAAAATGTTAAATAAGTAACAGTATAAAGTATATTTCTGCCTATTAGCTGCTTATTTAACAGAGGCATTCTTGACTAAATATTTTTATAGACACTTCCACTAAAAGTGCTGCAAATAATTTTCTGTAGAGTCCATTGGTGTATTTATTTTAAGCACTGGATAATTTGTATTCATAATGGAAACTTCAATAGCAAATGTTTCCAAGCCAAGCTGGAGTAATTCCCCCTTTAGTCAATACAGTCTTCATCTACATCAGAAAATGGCACAGTACAATTGATGCAAATATGTAGAGTTGGAAGGGTTCATCCACATCACACATGTTCTGGAGGTTCCCAACCCAAGCTTTTTAGTAGGAATTAGATACAGCAACACAGCAGGTGTGATCCCAGGACACATCTAGTTACGTTTCATTAAAAAGAAACCAAACCCAAAACAGTTTCTATACCCACTCTGTAATTCTGATGAGGGAAAAATGCAGATAACCAGGAAACTCACCTCAAAATATTGCTAATGTAAAATGTTTTGTCTATTTAAGCTGAGGATATTTTCTACTATGTGTGTTAAAAAAAAGGGAGCTTCCTTTGCATCTAAGTTAGATGACCAACACCTTTTTGTAAACACACATGAAAATGCACCCACAGCTCTCACAAAAAATGTCATCTTAGGTCAACATGAATTGGAAGTGGAGGAAAGTCCTGCATTTCTTTTCAAATTATATTTATCTATGTAAATCTTACTCAATAAAATCCAGTTCAGACCAACAGATTAATGTCATCCCTCCGAACTGTAAGTTTATGCAGAGGAATTATGAATCAATAGATGTTTCATGCATTTTCACCCTGAATACTCTTTAAGCGAACTGAGATGCTGTAGATGTAATCCTAATGATTCAGGTCTCCTGCTGGTGGCTCCTCCTGGAAGGATCAAATTTCACATCTGGGAATTTATCTGCAGGCAGAAGCTGGGGTAGACAGAATGTCCTACACAGGAGAAGTTACTCCATGGCCAACACCCAGACTATGAGCTCCTCACAGACATTATTTTACAAGAATTTCTGTGACACAGAGAGAAGTAAAGCTCTGGATTTACTACAGCTAATCACATTTCCTGTCACAAAATTAATATTTTGACCCGTATAGACATTAAATATAGGATGACAATAAACTGGACAAAATATATGGCAGTGCCATTACAGAGCAAAAATAAAACCCCACAACTACCAAAGCAAGGGAGAGAATCATATTTGATGTCCGTGTCTAAAGATACACGAGGCCATAAAACTGAAAGCTGGATATTGCAGTTTAGTAAGATTTAAAAGCTGCCTTCAAATTTCAGAAGCAAAATACTGCTTGTGCTCTTCATGTTGTTTTTATTTTTTTTTTCCACTGCTATCTCTGGAAACATGATATTGAATTTACTCTCTGATGTGTCTTCATGAGTCAAGTATCTTGTGAAATATCTATGAATGCTTCAAACACCTGTTTGAAGGAAGCAAGTCCTGGGGGTTCTAAGCTATTTTCAAATGTTTTTTCTCATATATACAAAATCACAAAAAAACCAAAAAAACACAAAACCACCCCACCAAAAACCAAAAAACCTACCAAAATAAAATTTAAAAAACCCAACCACAAACTCCCAACAACAAAAACCAAAAACAATAAACCAACCAACCAAAACCAAATAAAAAACCATAAAAACAAAACCAAAACACCCCAAAAAACACCTTTACTGTGATTTTCTAAAAAGAAACAACGATTTCTGAAGAGTTGACATACTTCATTAAGAATTTTGTAAAGACTGTTTACTTTTGCCAGAAACATGTATGATAAATGACTGGATGTCTGCTCTTGCTGGATATGCAGCAAGTACTGTTTAAAATGGAACATATAAATTACCAGTCAATAACAAGCACAACACTTGAGGCTGTACAAATTCTTTCATCTGAAAATATAATTCATTGCAAACTTATTTGTTTCTTAAGAAAAGGATTGTAAGGCAACATCTTCTTCAGCCATAAATACTAAAATATGAAGACAGAAGCACATTTGTGTAAGTTGAATTAGAAGCTTTCTGCTAGAACTATTCATTAGAAACAAAAAGGGTCTAGGTAACACTTTGCAGAGTGATCTGGTTCAATGCTGAAGAAATTTAGGAAAGAACTGTAACATGCATTTGAGGGAAACAAAAGTCCCATTTGTCTGCAAAAAATGCCACTGTTCTCAATATTAAATACATTTGAAAGGCTGCTTTATTTTTATTCAGCCTCACATTGCATTTACAAGCTGTTCTGATCCTACAGTTCATCACTGCCATTCAATATTTCTCCTAATTAACATTACTTTGAAGTCTCTGACCTTTAGGCTGACACTCAATTCTGAATTAAAATATAATTATCTTTGTAACATGAATACACTTTTTATGCTACCCCCATATTCTTCTTTTTACAGAATAAATACATAGTAAGGAGAAAAAATGCATTGAACATGACAAAGTAATGAAAAATAAGAAGAAAATGTACAGATCAGCCTGCTTTCCCTTCTCAATAAAATGAGAGAAAAGTGACGGCAGGGGAAAAATGAAAGCAATCTAAAATTTATGGAAGAAATCCTTTGTGCACAGTGCGTATTTTATCTGCAGGTGATACTGTCATGAACCTTCACCACTTTTACATAATTATGTCCAGCAATCATATGGTTTATATTGAACAAGACCATGGTCATCCTTTCAAGGTGAACAACATCCATTAATTTCAGAGCGCAGAGAATGTATTATACTTCTTATGAATAAATCACAGCTTTTTTTCTAGACTTTTGGTTCTGGTCACTACAGTTGCATGAATCACTGGTGTGATGAGGGGAACACTTCCCACTCATTGTCTCATCTTCACCATTGCCTCTCAGTCTGAATGACCAGCAGCACTGTACCATATGTTTGCTTTACATTACTTCATAACTTTTTCTACAGTAAAATAATTTACTTTAAAGTTAACAAGGAACTTACTTTCACATAGAGCTGCTGGAACTCCTCGAGGTTCAGTCTGCCACTTGGACAGTCCTTTAGAAATCCTTTGTACCACTGTTTTAGCTCGTGTTCGTTGAACTCCGTGCTCTTCACCAGATCCTCCATCACCTCAGGGGCCAGCTTACTATTTTGTTTCCCCATTTTGCCTAAGAAAGAAATAAATGAATCCAATTAGCCAAAGGTGAACATTTTAAACTGGAATTAGCCACAAAAGCAGGACAATTATTTTGCATCCACTGCTGCTTTCAGTCAAACGCAACTTCACAGACTTGCTAGTGAACATGAACCTAAGTTATGCTTGATTAGTGGAGGCTGAAAATAGTGAAAAAGGCAACATTCTTCTTTCACTTAGGAAGCTTAAGTCCTGGAGACAGACTACTCATCTGCCTCAAAATTAGGCAATTTACAGATTTTCTTTACAGTAAAATTGAAAAATATTACAGTAATTTCACAACTATAAGGCACACCCTTTTGACTAAAATTTTGATCAAAACCCGGAAGTGCGCCTTATAGGCTGGTGCGCCTTCTATATGGACAAAGTTCAGAAATTTGTCAACCTGGAAGTGCAAGCTGCAAGAGCCACGCCAGCCAGCACCGGAGGCAGGCAGGAGTGCTGGGGCCCACAGCACGGGGAGGGCGCCTGGGGCTGCGTTTAAAGGCCACACCGATCCGTGAAAAATGTTCGCAAATTGAGCACCTGCTCATGATTGTACAATTCCGTTACCAATTCGTTACTTTGTTGTGTGAGGATCCTCGCTGCGAAATAAAGCGCGCCTTATAGTCCGGTGTGCCTTATATATGGACAAAGTTCGGAAATTTGCCGACAACCCAGAAGTGCGCCTTATAATCCGGTGTGCCTTATAGCTGTGAAATTACTGTACTTTTTTTTTTTTTGAATGTAACAAAAAATGTCACTGATTCAGGGATGTCCACAGAATTCTTCTTTGTCTTAAACATATCTTCTGATATGACAGCTACATTAGCAGCTACTCCTCACATGTCCAAGGTTGTGGACAGACAGGCTTGTAACACACAGCACTAGGTATTCCACTGGGAGGAAGCAATGCAAGAGTCCACAAACTTGGTCTCAAAAAATGATTAAACCAAACTTGAAAAATAAATTAAATTCTCACATAGTTTTACATATACATGCATGCTTACATGTATGTATAAATAGATGCATATTTATGTATTTAATGCATAAGTAATAAACATTATATGATTTACATTTCATCACTGTTTACATTTCGTTACCATTAATTCTGAGGATATTCACTGCATTTGCTATATATGTTTTGTATACACTTAAAATATTACATATAAAACAGAAATACAAAATTTGTGTGTGTGTGTGTAGATAAATACAATAATTTCAGTACTACTCATGCTGGGCCTTTGAGATATTTCAGGTTCTTTGAAATTTGACCAAAGATGCCCTTTGCGAGGACTTTAGAGAAAATCTCATCTTTAACTTTTCCCATTTTGCTACAGTTTTTTTCATGACAGATGTCGTTCAGTTACTTTTTAATCAGATGACAGATAGCACTTAACTTGTCCTGTAGAGAACTGCAAAGCAATGAATAATTTCTTTCCAGAGCCCAGCTTTGCATTTCCATTTTTATCTCCAGTACAGCATCTGTGTCTAATGACTGCACCACACTGAATGCATTGATTTCTAGTCCATATTCTTGATTTTTATCTATTTTGGCATCTTTTGGCATCTTCCCCTATTCCAAAGCAGAAGTTTCATTCCTCTCCAAAGGACATACATTGTTCTGTTCCAACAAATCAATTTATTTATATAACTTCCTTTATGGGAATGCTCCTTGAGCAGGTGCAAAGTTAATAATTCCTCCTGGTCTGTGTGTGGTCAACACATCCCTGGTGCCGCAGTGCCAGCAGCACCAGGTCTGTTCCTACAGGACCTCATTGCCCCTCTCCCTTTTGGCTATGGTCCTCCCTGCTCTAAACTTACTCCGTGCTCCAAACTTACTTTGAGGCTCTGCCAAACTGCTATTCACACATTTTGGTAAACTCAGCACAAGTATGTGGGAGTTCAATCTTCCAGTTAGTTGCCACAGGTAAAACTGTACACACAGATGTCCAGAAATCAGCTATTTTGACTAAATAATGGGTTTGCAATTTATGGAATTTAGAGCAACTGCCCAAGTCTTATCTCTGAAGTCCCCATCTTCTCATGTATGACATTGACCCAGTTTAGCATATTCTGAATCTAAATCTCAAGGAGACTGGGGTGAAATAACCAATGTAGTTATTTCCCTTGCTCCAACTCAGACAGCTTTTACAAGAAATAGCAACTTTAATTTTTTTTTTTAAATCTTTATGGTGCATGCTTGCTTCTTCTTTTTCTATTTTATTTACACTCTGTTATTTTGTTTCAGTGATAAAGTGCTTTGCTTAGGACCCAGAAAACCCCTAAAGATACTCAGTAATTATAGCAACTATCTAGATAGATTCAAAAAGCATTATTTTTCTCTCTTAATTTAGCCAGTTGTGCTTTTGCTTGACTTTTCACTTGAATTCATATCCCTATAAGTATTTAACTCAGCAATATTTATGGATGAAAAGAAGCATCCTCAATGGGCAAAACTCAAGTGGTTTTGACTGACCACTTTTCTGTTATGACAGCTTTTTAATCTTATCCATGTCAGCTTTACAGCCCTGGAACACAACTGTGAATCTCAGCCACACCTGCCAAAGTTGCCTCTGCTGTTTTCAGTGATGTCAACATAATCCACTGTAGAACATCCACAGAGCATGGAGTGGGTCTGCACGTGTGTAAGAACACATGAATAAAGACACACATATCCACACATAACCTATCATCAGAGCCAGAGAAACAAGTCACCAGCTTTTTGCCTCTGTGATCCAGGTCCCCAGTTTTGGGCAGCTGCTTGTCTGCCACAGGCTGTCCAGTAAGTGCCAAACACCTTTCAGCCATTTCTGATGTACCTCACCACAGAATATCCTCTAGCAAAGGAAACCACAGCTGACATTTTGATAAACACTCACAGAAACTATTTTTTTTCCACAGAACCAAACCAGTATTTGAGAAAGGTGTAATTTGTGACTGCTGGGTTCTGTACTCTTATTTGCTGCTCCAGCACAGCATGGTGCATTATCTGCTGGGCTCTGTTCCGGAGAGAGTGAGCAAACTGACCGAGCTGGTGACAATGCTTTCCTGGAATTAGAAGCACTCATTCTTTCTTCATGTTTTACAGCCCTTTTCTTACAGAATTGAATTACAATCTGCAAGAAAGCTCAAGAGTCTCATATAATTATCAAATATAAACTCAGACTTCTGTCTCTGGGAGATCCATCTTATTTGGGAATAAAACTCAAATACATAGATTATCTAGTTAATAATATCCTAACATCTTTTAGAGCTTCATTGAATCTCTTATTATTATTGAAAAAGTACAATCACCCATTAGCAATGAGTATGCTACTGCCAACACATTTAGTTTTCTAAAACGAAAACTATTTTTAATTAACGTACAATCACAGTTTCCCAAACATGTTTTTTCCTTGTGAATATCTACAAATATGCCCTAGCAAAAGACAGGAGAGAACAGCTGCACAATCCCTAATATTTCAAGAAGAGGAAAGCCCACTCTGCAAGCAATATTTTTAGTACATTTTATAATTTTCAACTATAAATTTGCTTCTAAGTGCCATATTTCCAACCATGCAATGTGACAATCCAAACACTGCTATTCATATTCAGTTGTGTTTTCTGGAAAAAAAAAAAAATCATGAAAGGAAAAAAAAAAGCTTAATGTGGGGAGAGATTCAGAGATTCATAACAAATATGGAAACAGGTACGAGAATTCTTATTAACTCTAGCAAGGGCAACAGAGTCCAAATCAGAGATCAAGAAAAACTCTAAAACTCCACTGTTGTGCAACAAGCAGCAACAGCAATAAAGGTTGAGTTTAAAAACATTATCACTTTTCTGAAACACTTGAAAAGGCTGTCAGCCATCCAGAGAAAATTGCTTTTCAGAAATACTTAGTAGGCTAATTCAGTATTTCATTAAGTAACACCTTAATTGCTGCTCTTACAGGTCCATAGGAAAGTCAGATGTAAAAGATGGGATTTTATTAAACAGCCAATCCCCAACCCAAGGCAGTCCAGGCTGTGCCAGCAGCAGTCAGGGCAATATGAGGATGGATCTGCCTGCTCTTGGCTGGGCTGGAGGCACACGCCAGGCAGCTCCTCCAGCTGAAAGAACTGGTATTGTTTGTTTGGTGCATTTCCTGCAATGCTGTCATGTATCCCACACATGCTCGTGTTGTTTCAAGAGTTCTCCACTCCATCATCAACCAAACCTCCTGGCCAAAGGCAAGGCTCTTCCTCTAGAATATTCTACAGCAAGTCCTGCAAGGGTTTATCAGGTCTGCCTCTCCCATTGGGCTTGTCAGTAGTAAGCTATCATTGTGAGCACAGTTTCACAAAACAAAATTTAAATTAAAAACACCTGAGAAATAAAAAGTTTAATTTGAATAGAAAAACATGACTTGCATTATCTTGTTTGCTGTTAATGATTTCAAAAGACCCCCCCAAACTGTTGCTTACACAGCCCCATTCCCAGTGTTTTTTCCCTTCCTCTCATTCCCCTTCAGCCTCCTTGGCATGTGCTCAATGTTCAAAAGGACCAAGAGCAAACAAATGGAACTCTGGCTGTGTAGAATGCTGCCAAAGATCTCCTATTTCTGCTGAAAAAGGACCCAAATTCCACTTCAACAATTCAACAATATCCCTATAACCCAGCTCTGTGCTGTTTTGCTTACTTTCCTTAGACATAGTTACATAAACCCATTCTCTTTGCAAGTTGCATTAGGAAAAGTGTTGCCAGAAGTTTAAGGGAGGTGATTCTTCCCCTCTGCTCAGCATTGGTGAGACATCTCTCACCATTGCCCAGGTCACTGTGTCCAGTGCTGGGTTCCCTGCACCAGACAGACACGAGTCCAGCAAAGGGCAGCCAAGGTGGTGAGCACTGGTTATACAAAGGAAGTCTGAGAGGACTGGGGCTGCTCAGCATGCAGGAGAGAAGGCTCAGGTCTCATGAGTGATACCCAATGAGGGGAATAAAGACAGCAGAGTCAGTCTCCTCTGAGAGGAGCCCAGTGAGACAAGAGGCAATGGGCACAAATTTAAGTTCAGGAAATTCTGTCTTGATGTGAGAGAACATTTCTCTACTGAGCAGACGATCCAACACTGAAGCAGGTTACCCAGGAAGGTTGTGGATTCTCCATTCTTGAAGATATTTAAAACCAGCTCTGGACACAGCTCTGAGCAATCATCTATAGCTGACCATGCTTGAGCAGGGGCTTGGACTTGAGCATCCTTAGAAGTCCCCTCCAATTTTGGTGATTCTGTCATTCTGTGAAACACAGGGAAATGTGTTCCACACATAAATGGGGCACTCATACCGGACTTGAGCATCTGTAGAAGTCTCCTCCAATTTTGGTGATTCTGTCATTCTGTGAAACACAGGGAAATGTGTTCCCCACATAAATGGGGCACTCATACCACCTATTTTTGATATCCACAGTAGCTGCCTAATTTCACTAAATTCCCACATGGTTAGCCAAGAGAAAAAGTGCTCCTCCAAGAAACCATTGGAGAATAGGTACTGGTGACTCAAGCCACCTCCCCTCCCTCACTGATTCCAGAAGTGCAGAAAAATTCACCTTATAACCCTGGGTACCAGCACCAAAATGATTTAGGCTACCCCAACTTATTCCCATGTACTCTGGCTGCTTTGACACCTGCCCATGTCCACATGCTCACTTTCCCAGTAACTCTGCAGGAGCTGAGGTAGCCGGTAGTCAATCAATACCTCTGCAGCCCTATGAGTCTGTGCATTAAATGAATTCCCTTGTGTGGTGCATGTTTTTCTTGCTCTTCCCTGGTTTTGGGAAATGGGAATGAGTCGTGTGGACTATGCCAGAAGCAAATGACAACACTCACTTTGCCAGCTCAGCTGTGCTGGCAGGCACTCATTAGGCTGGAGGGAAAACTGTGCTTTATCCCCACCCTTCTGCCCACTCCCAGCCCACAGGCTCCCACAGGAACGTGCTGATTCCTGGGGACAGCATGTGAAATCCAGGCATTGAGCAAGCAAGGGTGGTGGGCGTCTTTGCAGTCTTTGACACAATGCAAATCTATAAATGGCACCTCAGTGTACAGACTCCACACATATACATGCACACATATACAGGGAGAACAAAACCTCAAACAGGTAATGCTGGGGAAAGCAGATATCTATGTGTGTAATCTATATTAGCAGAATAATTTTCACATGATTTTAAAGCAGACTGTTTATCAAATTTCCAGCCCTATGCTGATAACTGTAACTCCTAACAGCTCCCAGCATTGTTCCTTTCTCTTCAGGCTGTGCCAGATACTGCCTTTTCCCTACTAATGCCAGCACGAAGCATAGATGGCAGGCTATCAGGCCACACAGATGCCTCATTCCTTCAAATACATTCATTATTTCACAGAAGAAGAAATTTGGAGCTAAAGTCTGTCTTTCACACACAGAACAAACAACAGCCTCATACCCAAAGCCCCATGGAAATAAGTATCCAAGGAATTATATGTTTGGAAAATAAGAGGAATTTTGCCATTGCCATGGAGAGAGACTCTTTACTAGGGGCTGTAATGACATGACAAGGGACACTGGTTTTCAGCTGAAAGAAGGTAGATTTACCCTGGATATAAAGAAGACATTTTACAGTAAGTGTGGTGAGGCACTGGAACAGGCTGTTCAGAGAAGATGGGATGTTCCATCCCTGAAAGTGTTCAAAGATAGGTTGGATGGGGCTATAGGCAACTTGCTCTAGGGAAGGCTCCTTGCCCATGGCAGAGAGGCTGGAACTAGGTGATCTTTGAGTTCCCTTCCATCCCAAATTGTTATACAATTATATTTTCCCTAAGCAGTTAGTGAAGCACCTCTTTGCATCAGGTGTTAACACAATTTCTAAATCAGATTGCATGTAACAGGGATGATACCTTGCACAGGAGAATCACTCAGGAAAGCCCTTTTTTCTCCCAATACATGCAAAAAAAGGAAGATATTTTAGAGGGAGTTTTGGCACTGTGGCATGATACCACCTCTTAAGATTCTGACATGTAAGTCCCTTACTATGATTAAACCTTCTGAAAAGGGAGTCAGTCAGCTTAGAAGGGACTTTCTACCTTCACTGTCTCTCCTCAGTGGCATTTACTTCATGATGTCGTGGCATCTGCAGCTCTCCAAAATCCCACAGGACAAGAACTGCATCACTCAGCTCAGTCCCATCTTCCTACTCCTTTCTCAGCCCCCCTGGATCCAAACACAGAGCAGCTCTACACCTGCACTCTGCCCACAAGAAAGAGGGGCTGCAACAACCTGTAGGAGTGGAAGATGAAAGCAATCCCCCTGCAGGTGTTTGCTGTCAGGACAGAAAAGGCAGGCAAGGAGCAGCCTGCCAGACACTGGCAGAGGTGCCAGGGGCAGAAGGTGCCCAAAACAGTGACAGACAAATGGGGCTGGGCAATGCCAAGCATGGTGACCCTGCTCTAGGGGCTGAGAACTACACAGTCTTCAGAGGTTCCTGCCAACCTCCACAGTTCTAAGACTCAAGAACTGCAGACATCCTTTCAGTAGTTATTGTGGGAAAAAATTGATTATCAGGTATAGGTAGACATATATACTTTCATATTGTTATATTGACCATCATGATCTCATGTTGTTCCCTTTAGTCAGAAATAAAACTGACCCTGAACTAACAGCTTCCTCCTTCTTACTAAATTTAGGGCTCTCTTTTATGTTTTTAACTTAACCATGCCATAACCACAGAATAAGAATTGACATGTATGTGTGTTTAAGGAATAACTTCTTTATTGTGCAGGTGACCAAGCACTGGAACAGATTGCCACGGGCTGTGGAGTTTCTCTCACTGGAGATATTCAGGAGCCATCTGGACACCATCCTGCCATCCTGTGCCATGTGGTCTGGGATGACCCTGCTTGAGCAGGACCAGATGACCCACTGCAGTCCTTCCAACCTGACCCACTCTGTGATTCTGTGTTTGTGCAACACCATACCGAAATTAGAAGCAGTCATGATTTACTGCTGGTAACATAAACCTCAGACTATGGATGAAAAAATAGGCTAGGTTCTGATTTATGTGGCACTACAGCAAAAACTGGAATAAATCCAGTGATTTCAGATTACTTTACTGGCTTTACCAAATATCAGATTCAGGCCTGTAATCTCTCTCTGTAAAAGAAATGGGGGAAAATAGAGAGTAATGGCATTAAGGAATGAAATTATCCAACCAAATTGAATAATAAATGCAGAAAACAGGTTTAAACAAAAGAAGAGAGAGATACTTTTAAATTTTATTTGGAATGAGATGGACATTCAATTAGATTCAAGCAATAAAAAAAGCATTTGAAAGGGTAAAACCTGTACAGGGGGATGCTCTAACATAACAATGACTGATATGTAGGGTTTTACTCTCTAGGTGATTAGAAAGCTAACATTGAACTTATTCCATTAAAAGTATGTATTTGTTTTCTGTTAATTCGGGTATGAAGCAAAAGGGTGTCCTATACATTTTCAACATGAAAATCCAGGGCCATTCCAGACCCACAGGTAGCTCCACTGCTGATGCAGCCCTGTGAGTCACACTAGAGCTCTGTTCAAAGCTCAGTGCTGGTGCCAGCAGCTTGGGTAGAAACAAACCTGCAGGCACATGGTCTGAACCACATGGCAGGGTCTCATTTCTGCCCCCTTTTCTCATTTGGATTGGATTGCTTGCAAAAAACCATAGTTGGCTTTCCTCGTCTACAAATGGACAAAGTGTAAGTTACTTGAGTTGTTCAACGCAACACAAGTGCTCAGAAGAGTTTCCAGGCTTTACCACTTACTTTTAGACTTGTAAAGACAGGGACAAAATCCTTCTTTTGCTTGTTCTTTCTCTCAGGCTCTTTTAGATCACATTTCCAGAGAAAGCTTGGGCTCTGAATACTCAGTTGTCCTTAAGAAAATTTTTGCTTCCTCCTTACCTCCATTATTTGGCTTTGATATGTCATAACTCAAATTTGTTTGGGGTTTATTTTCTTCCAAGTAAGTCCACTTCTTTTCCAATATTTCAATAAAATTTAGTGATTTATATGTTCTACAGAATTTAGTGATTAATTTCTGATGAGAACAATCATCTTGTTCATGCTGAGTGTCAGACACATGCGTGAGTAAATCTGTTGCCATAGTTTCATTTTGCTATTTGTCTCCAGTGCTTATGATCAGTAAATAACAAGGAGGTGTCATTTGAGGAGGAAGACTGATTTTTCAGTAATGGAATGAGTATTTTCTTCACTGGACTGTTGTCTGGTAAATTTTGTCCTTTTAAATAATAATCTTAAAACGCCTGCAGAACACCTCCCTTTCACTAATTGTACGATGAAAATCATTGCAATCAACAATTGCAAAAAACAGACAAAAAAACCCCCAAAAAAACCCATTGTTCCAACATCAGAGCCCTGCTTTCTGTGAAAAATTTGGTTTGTACCTTATATGAAATATAAGAGTTTTTGATTGCTTTTTCTGAGATTTTATTATAAAATATTTCCGATAGGCTTTCCCTCATGAGATGAGAAATCTGTAACCTCCTGGACATTATTATTCGAAGTGGCCACTGGAGCAAATTAAACACCAGCATTATACCAAGGTCACTTTCTGAGCCTTGCATTTCAAGACTGATTGATACAACTTTAAATATGTCAGAGATCTATCCAATATTCAGTACTTGCATCTTTTCTGGGATAGGTGCTGTAAACATCTCTTTTTTGGGGGAAGATTGACAGGGCATGCTGAACATTTTAGCTTCCCTGAGTATGTTCCAGTGTTCTGGAACTAGTTTCCATTTGTGTAGACTGTAAGCAACTATTTAGTTTTGTTACGCCAAACTGTATCAACATTTCCTCTGCTTGAGACATAGATTTTTTTGGTCAATTTATAGAGACTAGTGTCAATTCCAGCACCTATTAAAATGCTGCTTTCCTTTGAGATAAAGATTATTGAAGGTTCATGCTTGGGGATAAGGTTTCTTAGGTTTTAGACACTGCCTTGACTGCATTTACATATACGAACAATTTTTTTTCTTAGTTTTCATTTGTTTATAAATAAATAGTCATTTATTCTGTCACAATGCCATAGAAAAAGTACAGTAATTTCACGATTATAAG
>VRYO01001589.1:19592763-19634361 GCA_009812075.1 Sialia sialis | reverse complement strand
CTCTCTCTCCATTTAAGTTACAGGATGTCTTATTTGCTATCAGTTTGTTTTATTGTTGGTTTGAAATGTCATTTTGCTCTTCTGTTTGATAGGTGCAAAGCCAAATTCCCTATGCTGATAGCCTTACCAAGAAGTACTTTTGCTGTTCACCTTCCAGCCTCATTTTAATTTGAGTTTGGTGCCTTTTTAGGACTCCACCTCTGACTCATAAATCATTGTCTTTAGTCAATAGTACACGCTTCAGTCTTCACTTATATCCATATTCCTCATCACAACTCTTAAACAATAACTGCTCTGCCTTCTGCAAAGGTGGATTAATCAAATCTTTGCTGTTTAAAAAGCCGTTTGTCTTTGGTCCCTCTGTAGTCAATGGAGAGAGTCAATGATTCACTCTGTGCAGAGACATCTGAAAAAGGCAGGATGAAAATATGCATGTGTATTTTAAGATGGAATGAATCAGCAAGTGTCTCTTTTTTTCTGACACTTGTAGAGGCAGCCCTTCTTAGATCTGAAACTGGATTTCTAATTGCTTTAAGTGACGCAAGAAAAAATCCCACCTTGCTCATTGACAGTGGATAATGTAATGTTGTTCCTGAACTCCCTAGGAAAAACATATATTTGCCAAAGTTGATTGTAATTCCTATGCATCACAACAATTATTCAGGTGTGATGAATGTCATTACAAGTGTAATGTGCTGCTGTACCAAATGCAATCCTTCCCACAATGCTATTTACTTCCATCATAGCAGTGGGAAAACTCTCTTCTGCTCTTTTCCAGGCCCCCACAAACCAAAATAGTTTTAAATAGCTGAACTGCAGAGATCAAATTGTTCACAATTGTTTCATTATGCCCTTGTCATTTCCTGCTTTTTCCTCAATATAGTTCTTAACCAAGTAAAGTCCTGGCCTCTAAGAAAAAAATTTTTATTGTTATTATTATTATTATTATTATTATTATTATTATTAAATACAATATTTTTTGCAACAAATTTCACTTTGACCATCTAAAGGCTATATTAATTTCTCCAACTCATTGCTAATATCCAGCTCCCTCTTTATCCAACAGAGTCCCTTTAGCAGCCATGTCCAGCGGTGCAAGGCCCTGGATCACTGCTCTGGATTCTCAGAAAGAAGCAGGTATGGTGAGCACTGCCCTCCTCCAATCTGCTGGGAATAACAGCAGCCAAGATCAGTGCTCAGACTGGTTTCTCCCTGTTCCCAACTCACACAGCAGTGAGAGGGTCTCTTTTTCATCTGGTTCATGCTCCTGTGTTCTGTGATGACATCTGTGACTTGCAAAGGATGGAGTAGTGATATCAGCACGTGGTCTATCAATAGAGTTGTGTTAACTGAAATAAACATAATTTAACACATACAGACACACTTCAAACCTTCATTTCCACTCAATTTCTGCATGAAAAGGAGCACCCCAGACCCTGGTGTTAGCTGGCTTTTGAGCACCCATGACTTTTGAGTGTGATCTGATTTCAACAGATCATTTTGATCTATGGGCTAAACACTACATTACCAAAAACCACATGGCTGTGTTACAGCCAATGTTAACAGGAGTCATTAGCAGGAAAGCAGATTACAGCTTTTTATTTTACTAAAAACCTTTCAAAGTCAAAATAAAGTGTTTGTATCATTGTGGCTAGTGATCCATTGGCGCAATGCTCTCCCCAAATTCATTATAAATGAATCGTCAGAACTATCCCTTGTGACTGCTTCACATGGATCCTGATTAAATGCAGAGGAAATATATTACTGAGAAGATGAATCATAATTCTGCAGAATGAAATCAATGGCTTTACACCTTGGAGTTGGACACTGAGGGTTGATCAAAAATGTTACTCATACAAATGAGTGAACAGATGAATCACATACACAGCTTGGACAGGAAAAATCTACCTAAAATTCAATCAGAAGTAGCCTTCACTATGACAGAAAGCCAAAAGAAAACATGAAAATGCTTTCCCTAAGGTAGAACTTCCAAACAAAAATTTTTTCTTTGCACTACTACAAAATGTAAGGTTTTTTCGTCATTTCTGATATTATGGTTTTAAATAAATGTAAAAATTTTACTTAGAATGGTTAGATGGCTCATTTGAAATAACATTTGAAATTGTTCCTTCAATCTAGCTCTAAGCTGGCAGGCTGGTACCAAGGATGAGATGCCCTAACAAGTACCCACTGGTAAGACTTAAGCCACTCCAGTCATCTCAGCTGCTGAGACACAGCGTGTCCTGTGTGGATGTCTCAGACACCTCAGGTCCTTTCAGGTGGCACTAGACACTTGAGCAGACAGATCAGCCAAATGAGATCTTGCCCTCCAGACTTAGACAGCTAACTTAGAATCCTAGAATCTTTAGCTTGGAAAAAACATCTAAGATCAATTCCAACTATTACCCCAGGGACACTGTGTTCACCACTAACCCATATCCCCAGGTGACACATCTGTGTGCCTTTAGAACACTTACAGGAATGGTAGCACCACTACTTCCCTGGGCAGCCTATTCCAATGTCTGACCAACCTCTGAGTGAAGAAATTTTTCCCCATACCCAATCTAAACTTCTCCTAATGCAACTTGAGGCCATTTCCTCTCCCCCTGTCACTTGCTGCCGGAGCAAAGAGACCGACCCCCACCATCAGCTTGAACCTAGCAGTTAAAAGCTGCAGTGCCCTGCTTTTACAGCAGAGAAAAGTCATTGCAGAGAAACCTTGCTCACTGAAATTGGTTCATCAAGCTTATATCTAAAGCCTCTCCCTCTGGAGTCTATGAAAAATGCTTGCCTTCCCTTAATCCCCACTTATGGTATGCAGGCAGCATCTGAAAGCTGGGAGGGAAATAAGGTGTTTCTGATGTCACTGCAGTGCTGTGTTAGACATCCAGCTGTGAGCCTCCCTGCCCACCCCAGCAAGCACACACCCAACCTGCAAACAGGACATGTGCAGGCAGCTGCTGTGTCAGCAGTGCCCAAAGCACAGCTGCCAACTCGCCTGCTCTTTGTGCCTGTGCATAGATCAACTACAGAACCACGGAATGGAAAAGAACCAAGGGTGGAAAAGATCTTTAGGAACATCGAGTCCAGCCATTAACATAGCACTACCAAGACCCCTCTGATATTTCATAGAATAATGCACAAGAGGTCCAAATCACAGTTGATCTCATTTTTCAACCTTGATTACTATCCTTAATGGATATTGGAGCAAAAAGGTCAAAGATGGGAATGTGTGAAACTGAACTAGTCCCACCAGGACTGAATTTAGAAGTATACACTGACAACTGTGCTTCCTCCTCCAGGAGATTCCCTTTCCAGAGCTGCCAATCCAATTTCTGTCATAAAGTATAAAATTGATTCAAATTTTAATGTGGCTTTAATGCAGACTGAGAACATGAGTTCTGTAGTGCAGACTCTATTACACTGGCAAGCCCAGCACCAAAAAGCAATAATGCAAATGACTATTACTTGGTGCTTCCTCATGAATTAACACGTTAGTAACATCTTGAAATCACTCATGGATTATATAGATGAGCCTCACAAACCCTTCCGCCTGGAAAAATGTAATTATTTTTACAGATAACAGAACTACTAGCAAGGTTATATAGTGAGAGGCAAAAAGAATGCACTCTGACATTAATATTGATAGAAAGTGCAAAATGAGCAAAAAAGACAAAGCAAACGGAATGCTGGCTGTCTCAGAGGAGACTCTATGTCCCCAGTACAGGAACCTCATTATTATTTCATGACCTTAATGGCAAGCCCCTGAGCCTTGTGTATGTCCTTCATAACTAAAGACTAATTACCAATACAAGCCAGTTAATCTCAGCTATGAAGCATTTGAAAGCTTTCAGCTATTTCTTCTAGTTTTGATGTCATTTATACAGTGCAATAGTTCTGTGAGACAGCAAGGTAAAGCATACAACATTCCATGGGTCCCAAATATGAATCACAGCATATGGTTAAAGATGCCAGAGGGAGACAGGGAGAGAGAGAGAAAGAAAGCATCTCATACTAAAGGACAGCACAATTTCATTATTTCATACATTAAAAGTAATTGGAACAATTTCTTCCAACTGTTTTTCAATGAGAGCCCTACTGGAATAAATTTTTATAAAAACTGGCTACTGTCACTGTGCTAATAAAACTGATAAATTGCTCAGCTGAATCCATGTGTGTGCAAACATGCTTTTCTTTGGTGAAATAATAAAAGGTATACAACAAGTAAAAAGAGAGAGAGAGATACAGTCTAAATTCCAGTAGCATTTACCATGGCCAAAAATAAAGAAATCTATACCAAAGGAAGAGGAGAAGACAGAGGAGACCAACACAACACACCACACTTTTGTAGTACCACATCATCCATCTCCATCCAACTTCCCTGCCTCATCCAGCAAAGGACAACACATTTGTTGTGTTTTGGGCTTTTTTAGTTTAAAGAGATGCCTGCTTTTCAGATCACTTTCTAAAATGCTTGCTTTTCTAGGACACACAGTTGAGGAGTTATATTTTTGGTGATGACATAAAAAGGTAAGCAACATTTTTATTTGGGTATATCATGCATGCAGAACTCCTTCAGCAAAGTACATGGAAAGCTGCTACAAAGGGACAGCCCTGGGACAGGTCACAGAAATAAACTCAACAAAACAGAAAAGAAGCAATGGTGAGGCAGATAAAAATATAGAGGAAAACGAAGGAAAGCTATATAAATACTTAAATTATTATGAAATTCACAAAAACTATTGTCTGGATTCCTTCAGTTTAGCAACCACCAGGATAAAGCAATTGATGGAGGTTGCTAAGCACAGACAAGCTGACTCAGAAATCTTTCCTAAGGTCTCAAAATTGCAAATCTAAAATATCAGCCTACATTTCCATTAAGTTGTCTAGGAAAATACAATTTTGCTCTGATTCACTGTCCACCTTTGGTAGATAAGGACCTGCAGAGGAAACTATTGTAGAAAAACAAGCAAGAAAAAGACATTACTGTAGGCTATGAATCCTGGAAAGCATGACATATAACTCTAATCCTTAAGGGGCAGGATGTTTTTTCCTAACTTAGGGCTGTCTGCCACTGAATTGTCCATGCAAATCGTTGAGGTCTGTGGAACCAAAATACAAAGGTTAAAAGATTTAAAAAAAAAAATAATTAAAAAGATTAAAAAAAAGGAAAAGTAACCATAAAATGACATTTTCATTTTCTAACAGAGCTGCATTTGCAGAGACAACCTCGAGGCTTTTGCCAAAGCTGATCAAGGAGGACCTCTCCAAACTGAGAGGGAATTGTTGGAGGTAACAGGCAAGGACAAAGAGCCCAGACATCTTCACATGGCTGTGCCTTTCACAGCAACTGCTACTTCCAGGTGACAGGAGACAGCAGTGGGTGAAACATTTTTATTCCCAACCATGATACTAAGCAGGAACAGCACTGGCAGCTACCCTGGACTATTTAAGTAGAATCTGGAAAGCTAGAAATATCAAACACTGCCTTCCTTGGCATTACCTCATGATTACTTCACTCATCACTGGAGAATGTGGAGGCAAAAAAGTTTAATATAAAAATGGTTGTTGCTCTATCTAATGGTTCCAGAGGCTGGAAATGATATAATCTCTTTGGGGATGATATAATCTCTTTCATATTTATTATACTTCTGCTATAAAGCACAAAAACTAAACTCATTGCTAGAAAGAACAAAAAAATCTTGAATGACAAATAGAAAAATATCCTTCCTTTATAATCAAACACCCTCTTCACCACTGAAATGCACCCACAGCTTTTTTATTTGCAAAAATGCCCCACATCTTTAGTATAGGAAAATAACATCTACAGTGTTATTTAAATCAGCACGCTTTAATGCTCTCAAATGCAGTAATTTAGACCAACAGAGACACAGTCATCTCCAGGTAGACTCAGCAAGGCTGATCTGACACCTCTCCCAGGATGGGATGAGTCATTCTTTGGAGGTGCTGTCCTCTCTCCATTGATTCTCCAGACTATCATGTCTAATAATCACTGATTAAATTAGCTTTCCTGAATCTATCTGATCCCTTTTTGGCCACATTTATATCCTGGTCTCTACAACATCCTGTGGAAATCAGTTCCATAATTTAATTAAATGTTATACAATAATTTCATTGGTGACCCTCTTTCTGCACTGTGAGAGTGACTATTTCTTATTCACCTGCTCCTCACCAGACATGAAATAGCCAGACTCTGCCCAGCCTATGTGCCTCATTTCTAAACAACTTCACTCCCTTTTTCTAGGCTTTTTACAAATTTACTAATTCTTTATCATACAAATTACTATAATTACAGATGGATTGCTCCACATGCTTGTAAAATAGAATACATTTCTACTGCCATACTAGTTCCTAGATATTTTAGCTGCTATTGGGTATGAATTGGTAATTTCAGAGCTCTATCCTCATTGATTTCAATTTCTTCTCCCAATTTCTACTTGTTATAGTCATCAATGTATTTTGTCCCACAGGCATTGCCTTCCTCTTATTACCAATAAATCCATCTGACATTTTATATTCCTGATATTCAGTATTTTATTATCATGCTGCAGCAATTTACAGTCAGATTTAAATACATTTGTTATGAGTAATCTCAAATCATGCACAAACCTTCTCACTTCACCAGTAAATTCCACAAGTCATTTATGAATACTTTTCATTTTTTCTCCCTTTCTCCATAAATTGCAAAAATGTGTGATAACTGTTTTTTTATGTCTACTACCTTATGTCTACTATGGGCATATAAGTAGTACAAATAACTTGGAAAATTTAAAACTAGACAAAAAATGCCTTAAACATATTGTTATCATTAAAGGCTAAAAACTTGATAAAATATTTCATAAGAGTCCTGTATTTTAACAACCTAGGAAGAAGTGTTGAGATCATTTAGGGCAGAAAAAGTATGATTTCACATTCAAATTCCTGGTTCATCCCCAATATTTGTCATTGAACAAGAATATAGATTTTGGATAGGCCTGTCAAACTTTGATAGGCCAATCAAACTTCAATTCAAAGTCTGAAAGAACAGATAATCTACCAGGTCTGCAACTGGAACAGATCCTGCTTATGTTAAATGCTGTGCTGGAAGAGCTGTTAATTCTCTCTGGTGTGACAATGCAGGAGAAAAGCGAAAATAAAACAAGGCAGCAGTTCAGGAATAAGATAAACAGTGAAGTAAAATATAATAATTACCAAAAAAATCCCCAAATCCACAGAATCCACCATCACGAAACAGAGTAATGCTAAAAACTATTGTGGTACTTTCCAGGAGTTTGGAACACCTACTAAATCAAATCAGAGGACATAATATAAGAAAAGTTCCCTGCCAGAAGGCAGAACTGTTTGAGCTGGTTATACTTGGAGCAGGAAGTGGGGGTTACTTTGTTTTTTGTTTCTTTGATTGTTTTTTGTTGTTGTTGTTTTCGTTTGGGTTTTTTGTGGTTTTTTGTTTTGTTTTGTTTGTTTTTTCCCTGAACTACTCCCAAAAGATTCAGTATAAAAAGAACCTGTTACAGAATGGCCTCTGGAAAGTGAACAAGATTCCAAATGATGGGCTTCTGGTAGGGATATTTTCTGATCTCCAAAACAAAAGGGAATACAGAAAAAATGGTATTCAGGAAATCATGCTTTTTCATGGTGAAAAGAAATCCCTTTACCTTTCCTGATCAGAGTAGCCCTGTTACTACAACCAAGCAAGAAGGGAGGGGGGCAAGTGGTGTCGAGAAATAGATTGAAGAAAAGGGATCAAAAATTCTCTTGCTTATAAAAATGTGCATATTTTGAAAAGGAAAAATGTAGACTTCAAGGCAAGTGATATAAGGCCAGCTTTACAAAAACATGTGAGTGCTTCTGTGGGTCTGGACTACTGGCTAATGTAGGTATTGTTGCCTAATTGCATTGGCTCATTTCTATTCAAGTAAATCAAGGTGATGTTCAGTACAAATTTATCAAGAGTCCCTCCAGCAGCTTGAGTGCTCTTCAGAAATCTCACCAGGTACCTAAATAGCTATGCAAATCTCATCTCAAGTATCTAGTTGCTGCATTCCCTGCTCAAAATGCAACTTCAACTCTGTCACCTTTACTTTCTAAGAATACAACAGCAGCATACAAAGCAGGCTAGGCACTGAACTTCATAAGGCTGTGAATCCATGCCTTGTCTCACGTGCTACCACTTCTTAACATTCTGAAGGTCCCAGTTTCTCACACACTGCCACTGTGGACCTGTGAAAATTCAGGTTGGCATTGGATTCTTCATGAAAATAGCCAGGCCTGTGAATAATGTCAGTGTTAGTGCTGGGTAACTGTGAGTGCACATTAACAGCACGTGCCTGAGCAGCCTGGTGAAAGGACAGGCTTTAAGTGTTGCTGAGAAACAGCGCCACATATAGAGATGTACACACACAATAAATATAGGCTAAGCTGGTTTTATTATGCAGACGTGCTTAGCATTAAGGATGCCGGCACAGCATTACCATGGCTCTGCTGTGATACAGACACTTAGGGAACAGCAAATTGATCGTAAATCTCAGGCCCATGTTGTTCCTATTCTTCCTCCTTGTCCAATCTTTTCCTTGTATCTGGCTCTCTGGTTTGCCAAGCCACTCCCAGTAAATCTGTACCAGCTCATCCTGACTCTTTCTCCCATTTTCCTTCCTATGTGGTTCTTACTCCCTACCCAATGCCAATTCTCATCTGTGCTTTGTCTTTTCCTTCTCTGACTACAAAAGCAGTGAGAGCAGTGATGTTCATAGCATGCAAGATGGATGCACAAGGGCAGAAAAACAGGTATGCTTGTCTAAGCAGCAGCGGAATTCATCTGGGCAACATCTTGTTGATTGACATTTAAACAGTCTTGGCATCTTCAGGCACAAAGATAACACAACCACTCCCAAAGAGCAGGGAGGGATGCACGCCCAGGCTGCCAGCAGGGCTCTCAGCATCACTCAGAGAGGCAGAGCCTGAATGGGAGGCAAGGCAGCAGGATGCAGCATGTTTAAATGATGCTGAAATCTCTTAAATATTGGAGACCACTTTATGTTAAACAATAGATTGTAAAGCTAAGTGATTTCTGTTGTGTAAAGCCCAAGAACTCCAAGACAGCCATGAAAGAAACACCATGGTTTACAAGTGGGGGGGGTATAGATGCAGCAGGGAGGACAAGACTGATATAAATATTTTCCTCACACCTGGGGAATCTCCAACCACCCTAAAGCACCACTGACTGATCAGAGTAGAAAACACTGAAGAAGAGAGCTGAGGTTTCCCAGTAAGATTTAAACTGGTTTTGTTGGCTTTTCCCAGAACAAATGCAGAAATGAACCTGACCGTTGCTGATGCCCGGATCAAAGGATATCATGAAAATGGAAAAGGCCAGAGATCTCATGTCACTAGAATTTGTACTTTCTGTTTTAAAAACTAACTCTACTTCTCAAAAAAGCCCAAACCAACCAAAAAAAAAAAAAAAAAAACAAACCCAAAAACAACAACAAAAAAACCCAACAAAAAACAACACAAAAATCAAAACCACACCAAACCAAACCAAAAAAACCTAAAACTACAAAAAAAAAACCAAACCGAACCAAAAAGACCACAACAACCTTTTTAGAACATCTAGGAAAAACCTTTTTTAGGGTTAAAAGGAGCATCAGATTTACTCCTCTGCTCTGCTTGCCATATAGGTCTGTTTCAAAAACAAAAACAAAAGGAAAAAAAAAACATCTTAGATCTGACATGCATGGGAAAGCCCTGAGGAGCTACAATCTCCAGAATATCCAAATAATTACCATATTGAAGTTCCCCTCAAATTAGTGCCTGTGTCCAAATAAAGCCATTTGACAGCTGGCTTATTCTTCATTAATGTCATTCTCCCACCCTATTTCACTATCTGTGCTCCAAACTTTCTTAGAAGCATTTTTTTCTTTAACTTGAAAAGAGTCACATTGATTTATGACTCCAAGAAGCTGGCCAGAAAGTCATCCAACAGCCAACCTTTAACAAAATCTGTTTCATCATGAAAATGAATTACTGTTGTTTTAAATATTAATGATTACAGTCAATAGCAAATATGCCACCATTTTTAAAACTTTCATATGACCAGGAAGAACAGAAAACTGAGCAACTGGACTATTAATGGCAAACCATTTGAAATTACTGCAAAGAAAAACAAGAGAAGACTTTTCTCCTCTTACGCAGCACCCATAAATCATACAGAATAATAACAGAGAAGTAATTATGGTCAGTAGCAGGGAACTTGATTAATCAGGGCTATTTCTACCTGGGTGGTAGCCATTAGAAGTTGGATATCTAATCTAAACTAGTCATCAAGGCTCCAAAGTGCAATGGAGAGAAACAGGCATCCATTTCACCAAGAAGCAATTCATTCCATGCTATATAAAAGGTTCCTGGGATTAATTGCTCTCTGGAAATGACTACTGTTGTTTGACTAACAAAAAAGGTTCTACACAATTAGTTTAGACTAAACATTTAACTCCTAGACAGCTAGAAAGTCATGAAAAAATATTCTACCCCTAGAGCTCAGACTGAGATGACTTTCCCAGTTTCTGACAACTGCAGAGCCTTCAGCCAAACTGTGACCCAAACCTGGCACTGCCTGGTTGGTGAAGCCCAGGGAAGGCAGGGGACCTTTGCTGAACTCGTGGGACAAAATACCAGCCCAACATTACAACAGCCCCTGCAGACTCTTCCCTAGAAACTCTTCCTGCCAATACATCCAGTTACCAACCAGCCTCCAACAGCAGATTTACTAAAAAAAAATATCACACAGAGTAATGTTCTCTGATTTCTCTGAACCATGGCATATATTCATTCAGATAATAATATTCTCTTGGATAAAAAATGGGGACAACCTTAACTGAAAGATTTCGAAAGGTGTTTTTGACAGGTTAATACCATTACTGACACTTCCATGGAAAATGACTTAGTATCAACTGGTTCCAGTCCTTAGTAATTAATCTACAGGAAAGAATACAACCATTTCTAGAGTATTGTGTTTCTATAATTCTGTAAAATAACTTCTTTAGTAATGCATCAGTAAAAGTTAACTTTACAAAATGGTATCTATCTGGTGTTACATAAAGAATTAGCTGTGACATCCTCACTGCATCTACAATGCTTTGTTTGGAGCACCAAGAGATAGGTAAGTGTCATGAAAGTCCTACATCTCCA
The DNA here is from genome assembly GCA_009812075.1 of Sialia sialis. NCBI lineage: Eukaryota > Metazoa > Chordata > Aves > Passeriformes > Turdidae > Sialia > Sialia sialis. The sequence goes on along the minus strand of VRYO01001589.1, from coordinate 19,623,156 downwards.
AACAGCACAGGTCATTTTGACATTTTTAAAGAGGACTAACTTAGGAGGCATCTGAGTGTAAATTAACTAAATATTGAAGCACATCCAGTCACAGCCAAGGGTCCCAGTTCAGACACCATGTAACTCTACTTCCAAGTCTTGTGACATGTTTCTCAAGATTCTTGTTTTTCTTTAAAAATTGTCCTCTGAATATAGAGCTGGCATGCAACCATCACTAACTTAAGCCTTATTTAAGCTTCTTTGATTTGCTTTCAGCCATGACATATACTCATTTTGTCCTTGCTTTTGTTCTCTAAAGCAGTTTATAAAACTTGAAAAAAAAGGAATGCTTTGTATCATATGGAAAATAACTGTTCTGTAAGGAACAATACCAAGGCTGAAGAGCCTAAAATTAGACCTGTAAGCTTTGCTTTCATTGGCAGCGATGTGTGAACATTCATATTGTCCCAATCCCACATTCTACCTCTTTATTCTTGCTAAACACATCACTTTCTGGAAAACACTGAAGTTTAAAATTAGCAAACCTGTTTGATTCAAGGGTATACTGACCTTGTGATGGGCTATTTTGATCACCTTTAGGGTTTAATAGTGAATTACAAGACCAGCTATTTTCAAAAGAAGCAAAGAAAAAGCATTTGCAGAACAAAAAGCTGAACATCTGAAATGGTGCCTGGAATAATAATGCAATTTCTAGCTTTTTTTTTTTTTTTTTTTTTTTTTTCCTCCTCCTAAGAAAACTCAAAAGCAAATCTAATAGCTGTATTTTTGCTGAAACCAAGCTAGTGAGGAGATATGCTGGTTCCTGGTGCTGGGCAACATGAGACTAACAGGGATAATTTAGTCATAACAGGTTAGCATCTATGATATACCCATTCCCTTCTCAGCTATGCTCATTCAGCTCCTACTGCAGTCAACGGGGGAGATAAATAAGAGCAAAATGGATTCAAAAGGTCAAACTTCATGGACTTTCAAGAAAGCCACAGAGAGGCTAAAGTGAAACCAATGCTTGCTACTGCCTTAAGTATAATTCAAGCAGTTGCTAGTGTAGTGTTTATTTTGAGTGTCTCCTTGTGGAATTTCAGGATAAAATATGAGATTGGCAGTGAGCCTGAAGCGGGTATAGTCAGAGCAGTCCAATTTCAACAGACTATCAAGATGAACTGTGGGGAGTTATTTTACAGGTTTATGGCTATAGCTCACTCTGAAGCACAGGGTTATTAATATTTGTAGAGCACTATGATATAAATAGCAACACTACATACGCTACCTAGATACCTGTGGTATGCTCTGACAGAGCACTTTTTAGATAATCAAATACCAATAAATGTGTTCCAAATGCTATACTAGAGATAGGACATTAGATAGAGATGTAATGCAACAGTTATTTACTCATCAAAAATGCTGATGTGGATCCCTAATTCAGCACTAATATTAGCAGCCTTAAGCACTAACATTAGGCACTAATCTGGGGTGATTTTCTGTCAGAAACCAGAATTAATTCTAACACCACTACACCACGAGGAACCAAATAATTTCTTGGAGCTAGGACCAGTGGAAGCCTAGATAAAGCTGGTCCTGAACAGTATTCAGTGCTTCCCATTGGAAAGTCTGTGGCCATAAAAAGTAATGTTTTCAAAGTAAGACGAAGAGCAGCTGGAGAATACTATTTATTTCATCAGACCGATCTTGTCAGTATTTCCTAATGTTTCCTACACCCTGGAAACAGCGTAGGCTGTCTGTCAAGCTTTGCTTCCCAGCAGCAAGCTCCATGGGTCACATGGTGGCATTTCAGACAAAGCTAAGCTTTTGGAAAAAGAACTGAGGCTGACTGTGCCACTGATAAAAATGGAGATGTTGACCACCAATTAACCACCAATTGCCTCAGAGCAACAAGGAAACACTGAGAAAGGTAAATACACCTTTCTCAGGATCAGAAAGTTTTGTCCTAGTTCCAACCTCAGGATGAGGTAATTTCTTCCTGGGACAGCCCTTCTTTTGTGCCAAATAAAGCCAGGTAATTGCATCCTGGATTTTGTGGGTAGGAACATGATGTGCAGCAAGACCATTTATGGAGCTGTGGCTTCAGTCTCAGGCTTAGCTTTCTATTCTTACATATAGAGAACTAATTTTACTGCCTTGTAACTGGCATTTTTCAAGTTCCTGCAATTTCTTCAAACATTTCTAATGATTTAATTGTTATGAACATGCCTATACTTGAACAATAGATCAAATTAAAATCATTATGGATATGGACTACACAAGGCATTCCTGAGAAATTCAACATGATAACATTCTCATTCCTTCCTTATTCTTCATAAAAGCATTTTGTTAATACAGTTATGTTTCCAATTTTCCAATGAATGAAATTCCCTAGACTAAGAGTACTTATATATGGAACTATTATTTTGGAATAGCATTTCCCAAAGAACAGGATAAGTTCTCTTTGCTAATCACTGTACTAAAAAAATGTGGGCTCTCATTTTTCATGGAATCATATAATTTGGCTTGGAAGGGACCTTAAAGATCATCCAGTTCCAACACCCCAGCAAGGCACAGGGACACCCTTCCCTAGGTCAGGCTGCTCAAAGCGCCATCCAGTCTGGCTTTCAACATTTCCTGGGGTGTGGCACCTACAGCTTCTCTGGGCAACTTAATAGATTGCCTCACCATGCTCATAGTGAAAAATTTCTTGTAAAAGTCTAATCTAAACCTGCCCTCTTTCAGTTTAAGGCCATTACACCTTGTCCTATCACCCCATGCCCTTGTAAAAACTCCTTCTGCAGCTCTGCCCCTTTTGGTACTGGAAGGCTGCTATAAGGCCTCCCTTACAGAAGGTATAAGATACATGGACCTAGACTCTAACAGTAATAAATTTCATATTATTTATTAATTCTTGTAATGGATTAGAAGTAGTAGGATTCCTTGCCATGTGGGTGGTGAAGCACTGAAACAGGTTGCTCAGAGAAGTTGTGTATGTTCAAGACCAGGCTGAATGGGGCTTTGAGCAACCTGGTCTAGTGGAAAGGTCTGTTCCACTCCAAACCATTCCACATTGGAAGAACTATCACATAAAAATAATCAAAAGAGTTAAAGATTCTGCAGTGAGCTATAGAATCCTTTTTAAAATATTTAAATTAAACTAAATCTTCTTTAAAAGAATCCCCACAGATGCCTAAATCCCCACACAAGCTATGCACATTGCTGCTGAAAACTTTATATACTCTATATTATACCATATGGACGTTCTGCACAAATATCAGAGGTAAATGTGCAAATTCCTTCTTGAATAGTGTAGGTAAATGTAAGTTAGGCTCTCTCAGAGCCAATTTACAGAGCAGAGGTAATGGCACAATATCTTGAGTCTGTATGTGACCCAGGCAAGGATGAAATTTTTTCTCCAAGGTTCACACAGGAAAATGCAAGGTTAAACTTGTGACATGGGCATAACTGACGTGGGATGTTTACATCTTGGGAAAAGATGTGTCACCATTCAAGCTGCCTGTGCAGTCTTCAGGTTTGCATTCCTTTGGAGGATCTTCACGGCAGGTGCCAGTTGTCACTAAATGGTGGGTGCTGAGGGGAGCTGCATGGATTTCAGAACTGCCCCAGCTCCTGGGCTTGTCCCCAGGAAGGGCTCTCCCCAGGCTGCCCACGGCAGACACCTGATGCTTGCTGGCTGTGCCCACAGCAGGTGCAGAAACAGGACCTCAGCAGCACCTCCTGTGCTTCACTCCACACCTCCCACTTCCCAGCCAAGAAAATATGTATTCCAGTCAGAAGCAGCCTAGACATAAGGTAGTATATGCAATACAGATACACAGAAGATTACAGTAATTTCAGGATTATAAGCCACACCTGATTATAAGCCGCACCTCCCGGTAGCCGGGTAGACCACGGGATTTGTCCACATATAAGCCACACCCAAATATAAGCCGCACTTGTTTTTTGTTTTTTTTTTAAGCGAGGATCCATGTGCAACAAAGTAACAAATTAGTAACAGAATCGCGCCAGGCGGGGTTTGATGTCATGTGCTGAAGTTGCAACAGTTTTCATAGACCAGTGAAGCCTTTAAAGGCAGCCCCATGTGCCCTCCCCAGCCGGCTCTCACTTCCAAGTTGGCATTTCACTGGGATTTGTCCATAGATAAGCCGCACCTGAATATAAGCCGCACTACTGGGGTAGGCTGGATTTTTCAATGAAAAGGGTGCGGCTTATAATCGTGAAATTACTGTACATCTGAAACAAAACTCGAAGAAATCATCTGATAAACGTAGGAGAAAAAATTGAGACAGCTTGGGTAAGTTAGTGACTATATTCCATTGTCATCTTTTTGAAAACCTGCTTCATCTGCTCACCATGGGAAGGGCTGCCTGCTGCTTCCCACCAGCCATATTCTGCTTTTCCACTACTTGCAGCTTGTTTTGATTTTGGCTGAGTGGAAGATAGATATGGAAAATCCTTGCAGGAATGCCAGAGTGTGGGGAGCAACCTTGCTTACTAATCAATGCACGCTGCCTGGGAAGAGAGGCAGGATGATAATTTCCTCCCTGCCTGTTCACCTACTCCCCTGAGAACAAGTTCTACTGCAGTGACACACTAGGGCTTGTGCTGTCAAAGTGGTTCTGGCAGAAAAAATAAGTAAGTACCAAGTGACCGAGCCCTTTCAGCTAGCCATGTTACAGCCAAAGCAAAGTCCCACTACAGCTGAAGCATACATTTAAATTTTTTGTTTAGAGTGAAAAAATTCCCATTGAATAGTCTGATACAGGAGCAGAGTAAAACTGGCAAGTTTTTTTGTTTGCAGTTCTACTTTTAGAATACACACCTAAGCTGGAAAGTTTTCTGGTATGAGCTTGAGTCTTGATGTGCTGAAAAAAAATTGCATAACCAATCCTTCCACATGGCAAATTTTCTTCTTTTGTCTTCTGTAATGTAGACTTGGACAGCACTTAACAACTTGATAGAGCCTGATGGAGTTGAATTGGCTTACATCCAGTATGACTGGTGCTCAAATGACTCAAATTTTAATATATTTTGCCATAATAATAAATGGGAAGTAATGATCACCCACAGCTAGCCAAAGAAGTAAAGGACCTTTGAAAGGAAAAACAGGAAGCACACAACTTATGGACCATTCCACATAAAATACTTACCTTTCATTTTCCTCTGCTCTAGTATTTTGAAAAACACTATTTTTACCAGGTCTTGGTATTTTCATTGTCATACCTGTGCCCCTCTGAAACAAGCAAGAGCAGATACAAACCACTCCTGCCAAGGCTTAGTGCAGTGCCAAATCTCAGGCACATTCTGTGGATTAGCAGAATGCAACTGGTTATGCGTTGTACTGAGAAATCCTCACATTTCTGACAGTCAAACTGAATTCCAGGCAATGCTAAAGCCAAGGGGAAAAGCTAAAAACCTGTCTAAGATGGAATTTGTCTGTATATTATAGGAGAGCTTTACCCCTTAGCTGTACAGTATAAGCACAGGGGTCAGACTCATGTTTCTTTTGAAAGGATAACTTCAAATGCAAATGAGAAACTGGCCTGCCCTTATTTCTTCACAGTACTTTGACAACATTGCATGGATGTGCAATGAGCATGTTGACACCTGTATTTTTTTATGCAAAAGCCTAGAAAGAAAAAATACGTCAAGGACTATGGTTGAACTAATAAAACTGACATAAGAGATGTATGTAAATGCAGTATAATGATGTGATTAATCCAATGTAATTAAAACCCAGAGATAACAGGGAGGTGCACCTCCTCACTATCTACTTACAAAGTCTAGTCTATGCTCTGGAGTTCACTTCTCATCAGATTTAGTCCAAGTCATCATTATCACAGCAGCACCCAACAGATATCACCAGCAAAAGCATAGAAAACTGGGAGACATGTAAATACCTGCTTATTTACACTTCATTAACATTCCAAAATTAGACTGCTGCTGATACTAATGATTCAAATGTAAGGTATACAATATTTATTATTTTTATTACTTGTCATTTCCTATTATTATTTAATAATTTTGTTAAATTTTTAGTTGGTTAACTACAAACAAGCTCTTGCTCCAGTAACAACTTATAAGATATTACTATTTATTACTGAATACTTCAAAGAGCCAAGAGGAAAGACAAGCCTCAGGAGTGATCACAGCTCTGTATTGCTCCCATTGCACCATGGAATGATTACACACTGATTACAACCTCAATGCAGTTCTGCTGCCAAAAAGCATTATACTCTCCAAAGAACCATATTCACTTTTGGAAAGAACTCCTTGCCTTGTGTATATCCCAGGATTTGTGTGGCCACGTCAAAGGTAGATAAGAATAAACTGGTCATGCCTCTTTACCCAGAAAAGGTCATTTGGGTGAGATAAACCACAAAAAAATAGGCAAAGGTAATAGAAAAGAGAAACAACAGGGAAAACTTCCCTTTCTAGCAGGTGTGACCACAGAGCCCTGCCAGGAAAGGTTGGGTTGGGCTGGAGGCAGAGCTCAGCATAAGCTGGGGCCATGTTCCCGTCCTGCTTCCAGAAGCAGAGATCACCTGGTGCTGCAGCAATCAGACATTACCCAGACAGACTGGGGCACACCAGTGTCACACCAGAAGTCCAATGGGACACTGATTTCATCCAAATTTCTAGTCCTGCATCTTCATTCTTTTAAAACTCCATTCTTTTAACCCCCCAGCAAATCTTGTACTACTTGTCTCTGACAGAAGACAATCATCCACATGGAAATGGTATCAGAACCGTGTGAACAACTCTTTCGAGGCAGAGATTGGCCTTTGCTGATGTATGGCACTGAAATACTTGAGGTGAAAAATTCATACAGGTTGCCAAATGTTTTTCCACCTTGGCTTGGAACAACTAGAAAATGTTTGAGGTTTTGTAGAGTCTCATTAAATGTATCAAGGCTCCCATGACAGGAACTTCAGTTACAGCACTTTCATGAAGCACTTGAATAAAACAGGGTCGATGTTCTCTGAGAATAACAGTTTGGGATTCTATCCTCTGCTTTGCCATCAATTCTGCAAAAGCTCTTGGACAAGGTATGTTTCTGTCTTTTCCATCATCATCATCACATAATACTAAGTGAATGAAGTCATGTTAAATTCTATAAATTTGCCAATATTTTAGTTGCCATATCCCATTCAAAACATCAGCAGTGAAAATTTATATGGCACATAAATACAAATGCAAAACAATGAGCAACTTGTCACATAAATTCTACAAAATCAGCTCTCCAAACAGGTTTTTACTTCAGAAAAGCAGAATTTTTAAGACCAGCTGTTCAGTCATAAGATCAATGAATCATATGATGAGAGAACATAAAAAGTCTTATGCAAATACTTCACATTTTATTTTTCAATCCTTCTCCCCACTTAGTTTCACATTCCAAATGCCTCTGGATGAGCAAATTCTCCTGCACCCACAGAGAGCTCACTGCCAAAGAGAGCCTGCACTGGGGGTGTTGCTGTGGTCATTTTTAGGACTTGTATGTGACTTAAAACCATCTCAGTTCTCCTTCCTTTCCTCCAATAGCTACATCTACCACCCACCTGACCCACAGTATGAAGCGGTTCAGTAGGGGCTTCCTCTGAGCACCTAACTCAGATGCTTCTGGGTTAGTATAGCTCTGATACAGCTTGTCTGTCATTGCATCAGAAGAAGCAGTTCAGAGAAAAGTGGCAATAATCATATGGATTTATCATTAAATTCAATGTTTCCTGCAAATTCAAATTCCCTGTGAAGTTTTCTCACAACACTTAAAAAAAATAATCACAAAAAGAGGTGCATGTTAGTACTTTTCATATTAATTACCCTTTTTGTGAGAGACTCCACTCCTCAGTGTTTCCTAGATGCAGACACCTTTGCCTTCTGCTATCTTCAAATGTTATCCTACTCCTTTTCCTTGCTCCCTCCTTCCTTTTTGAGTCATTTAAAAATAAACTCCCTACACAGAAATCCTCACAGATCTGATCCTGCCTACATTTCTGACATGATTCATGATCACACCTTCTCCTTTTCCCCAAGTCTCATCTTCTTTAGACTAAGAGCTTGCTGAACACTTACACCTACATTTCTAGTCAACTCTCTGTGTCCAAAGCAACAGATTTCCCCATGTATTTAAATCTAGTCACTCACAGGCGTGTTTTGGTGGTTCAGCATGTACTCTGCACTATTCAAATCCATTCCTTGATCCAATTTTTTCCACTAGGGATCAGAAAGATCAGCTCAGAGAATGAGTCCTTACATTTGTATGGCCTTTGACTTTGGTCCAGTTACTTCAGGAAGGGATTAATGCAGATATCTCTATTTCACATTTAACTCTATGGTAATTTTTAATAAGCCATCTTTCCATGTGTTCCTAAAGATTTCCTGATGTCAGTATTTGTCAATAGTACTGCTAATGCCACTGCCCACTAATGGCACACATTTCTTTTCACTGTACAACACCTAAAAGTGAGTGTAAATCACTTTTACTGCAATTTGAATTTTCGAAGCATGGCAAAGTGGCATAGCACAGTTGTCAGATGGTGACTTTTCTTTTGTAACTTGTATGAATTCGGTACCTTTTCAGTTAGTTTGTTTCTTTCTCCCAGACTCAGTGTTTATGCAAGAGTACCTCATTAGTCAAGTGCCAGAGTGATACCACTAACTTTGTTCATTCAGAACAAACCAAAAACGCTAATTTCTGCAAACTTCTTGAAGGTGTTTTCAAAGGAAAACAGAAGTACAAGACCGAATTGGCTGCAGCTGCTGGGTAGGTCTTCATAGAACTGAGAATCTTGTAAGATAGAGTGACAAAATGCAGAGTTGGAAAAATAAGAGAATGTCTTAGCTGTCTCATACAGCAACAGATATTGAAGACCTTCTGAAAACATCATAACTATCAACAGTAAATGGATGGGTTTACTGGGCAATACAAGAATTACAGTTCCCTCTGTTACATATAACACCAGAACAACCTTGAACGTTTCACGAACTCTTTCTTTTATCTGGAGATGAGCTGACATTGATATATTGTTATTGGTCTTCACTAATACACTCCAGTTGGCAACAGGGAGATGCTAGCAGCTGAAATGAGTCACATACTGCAAGACCTTGCAATTTATATGGAAAGAAAGTGCAATTTAAAAAATATCTCTGTATTCTCCTCAGCCAACTGTGCAATGCAAGACACCCACTAAAACTCAAGTCGTAGTGAGACAGTTACTTTTCATATATTTGAAGCACATAAAGCTGCAGTGTTATTTTTTTATTTTATATTGACTAGCTTTAATTCACGAACATTTAAACAGCAATACAAAGTAATGATAGGAGCAGTTGATGCTGAAATAAAAATTACTCTTGTATTTTACATATACCATGGATTTCTCATTCAACAATTCAGAACCTTGTTACACTGTTTTCATTTATTTATGGTTGCACATTATGAAAAAATCTACAGTTGGTTACAAATATTTGAAGAAGGTAATAGTCTAAAATAATGTATCTCAACAACAATAGATGTAACTAGCCAACAGTTCTCTAGTTCATTCTCACCTAAAGAAAGCAAACAGCTTTGTAACTGAAGGACTTGCACTGATAGGCTTTGTTAAGCAATTTGACAACACAGACGTTATGGCATCAGATGACAGGTACATACAATAGAACTATTTATAGCACTATGCAGGAATAAAAACCACAGAGAACATTATGCTAAATTATTGTAACATTTTCAATCTCCTATATTGAATCTTCCTACCACAAAATTCCACATGCCAGGAAAAAAACCAATAAAATAAAAAAAAAAAAACATAGGCTGTGTTTATATTCTGCAGACTTACAAGAACATCTTGGGTCTAGTACTATGATACAGAGTTAAGGCACTGAAGAGAGCAATTCAACAGGAAGAGCAGACAGACACACAGAAAGGATACAGCTGTACTCAACATCTGTTTATATTGTACTGTGACTTCTTACAGACTGCTCTTTGAAAATACCAGATACCTTGTACTTATCTCCAGATATCTAGATACAAACCCAGCTGTTTAGGACATATTCTAGGGTGTACCTACCCTACAGTCCAAGAGCTGGAGGACAGTGTGTGCCTCAGCCAGCTTTCCACTCCCTGGCTCTGCCACAGTGAACAGCCCCATGGCAAGAAGCAGAACATGTATGGATGGATCCTAATCACCTCTGCAGGAGGCAAACCCAGTGGCTGCTACCAGGCATGGATTGGCTTAAAGTCCCTCCATTAAATACCTGTACATGCACCCTATCTTTCTGCACAGGTTGTAGGTACAGTATATATCTTGTACATTAGAATTTTAATAAAACTATTTACCCTTATAGCACTGAACATGCAGCTGCACTTTCTTGAACATATGCAAAGGCCATGTCCTTGTTTTATAAAGACAAACACAAAACCACAGCGAAAATGCAAGATGAAGGAGGCATCCACCATGGTTAAACACACACAGCCATCGTCAGGGAGAGGAGGCTCTTAGGCAGCAGAGAACCTTTGGAGCAGAATCAAAGACAGGAAGCAGAGCCAGAGAGGGAGGAAAAAAGGGATCAGTAAAAGCGAAGGATGAGATAAGACATGAGGCAGTTAGAACCTGTTGACACTTCAGGATTACATTCTCATATGACAGAGTGGGAAGCCTGATTGAGTAAAGTTCACCTCTTAAACCATGCAGATACAAGTGTTACTTACTGATCTGTGTTCCAGTAGCACCTCTTTGTGGCAGACACTTGAGAAAAATCTAAAAGCATCACAAGCCCTTCCAACCGTTCAATTTTCCCAAACAGGAATTAAAATGAATAAACAATAGCCATTGAACTAAATAGCTAAAAACTCACCCAGTCTGGGGGACAACTCTTGCAAACAAAACCTATTTATGAAGAATGATCAAGGCTACTTTGTGGTCTTCTTACCATACCTGAGGAGGAAAATGAAGTCTTAGAAGCCACTTCTGTTAAGCACTCTGGCATTTTAATAATAGTGGTGTATTGTCAGGATTTCACTGACATAAGGAGGCAAGAATATTTATGCAAATGGCTTATTTGACTCTCTTTATTTAAGGATGCATGATTTAATTTTTTACAAGGTTAAACATGTAACATACTGATTTCATACTATTCTAAATTTTCTCATTCCGCATGGATGGCAGGGACCAGATTCCAACTCAACTGAAGCTCTTTGTTGAGCACTGTTCAACCTTACGATGTGGTTGATGCTACATATCCAAGCCAGATTAAAAAACAAAAAAAACCAAACCCAAACAACAAAAAACAAAACAAGAAGACTCCAACAAAACAACAAAATTTAAAAAACCAAAACCCAACCAAAAACAAAAATCAAAACAGATCAAACTTTGTTAGACATTTGAAGATGCAGTCCTTTTGTAAAAGTCAGTCTGATTTGCAAAAATCATCAGTATCATCAGATGTTCCATGCATCAAACTAAAACCACTTTTCACTATATCAATCTTCCAAACTGAAAGCCTTCTAAAACAAGAATTTCAAGAACATTCACAAATTTTGGTACTTATTTATATGGTTTTAAAAATGTATATTTAAAAGGAAAAATGACTGGTTTAGTATATATTCTGGTGTAATGAAAGAACATTGACTGTAATGAAATTGACTTGATATGTGCTGGATATTAATAATAACTGCACAAATAACTTTTTGCAGCATTATGCATTATATAAGCTGATTGCATTTTCAGTGCTTAACTTTTTTTTTAATGTTCACTTTCAGAAACTTTAGAAAATCTTAACTTTTCCCTCTACATATACTAACTTCTACTAAAAGAACAAAAGCATTTTGATTCTAACTACTAACTGGTATCTCAGATTTCATTCTCTGAGAGTCTTCAGTTACTTTGTATTTCTAAATATAGCAGATAAGAGTACAGAGAAATATGCTGTATTGTAAGAGCTTTTATAAACAACAGTTTCTAATTTTAGACTACTCCATTCTGAATAAAGTCTAATTAAACCACATATATTCCCAAATGCAGTCAACAAAATGGATAATATTCATGTCTCCTCACTGCCATTCGATTCCATCTTACAGTGAATAACTTAATTTATACTTTTGAGTAAAAATGTTTTCTGTGAAGTGGAACACTGAATTTTCATTTTAAAAAATTCAGTAACATATTAGCTTTGTAAAATTATTTTCAGATATTAAAATCAAGTCATAGGTATTCCACACACATCAGATTCAACAGCTGATCTATTTAAGATTTTTTTCCCCAACTACTTTGGGGATTGATTGTTCAAGAACTCCTAATTAAGTCCAGAACGAATACATGTTAACACTAAGAATAATTAATTACTAGAAAAGCTTAGAGAGAACAGAGATACATTTTCCATTCTCCATGGTCTTTAAATCAAGACTAATTTTTTTCCCTCCCACAAATTTGTATGTAAAAGGAAAGTAAAGGCATCACTGAGTCAAATGCTACGGCCTCTGCTAGACATGGTTAAATTGTTCATTAATCTCCCTTGTAAATTTAAACATTTATGAACCTAAGAGCTTTCATCTCTAACATACAACTTTCTACTTAGCTAGAAGTTAAAACTAATAAAAGTAATTTTCATCAAAAGTTTTAGAGCTTTATATTTACTTGTCTAAAAACTCTGTAAATTACTGTCACAGCTTGTTTACTTTTTGAGTATACATGTTGACTTGTACAAAGTTTGAGCAACCAAAGTAATCCCAGTGGTTGATACTCTATTGGTTGATTCCACTCATTAGAGGTTAAAAAAAACCATGTATTTTTCAACATCACTTGTAAGTCTTATCATTATCAATCTCAGGTTTTAGATGTTTTCATAAATGAACTTTGAGAAAGTCTAAGTTAGTGAACAAGAAATAAGTAAAATTATTTTTTCTGATATCTAACAGTGCTGCATAAAAACAATGATTCTACTCTGAAATCAACAATCATTTAAAATTAAATCTGCTTTAAGTCAAAAGTGAGCAAAGGTCACATTAACCAAAAAGTTTAGTATCTCATACTTATATTAGTGTAAAAGCTATAGGAATCACCATTACATCTTTTTTCCTACACATCAATTTAGTCTTTTTTAATGCAGATTGTGTAGACAATCTTCCTCAAATGGCTTTGTGATGAGAAAGTGAAAAAATTCTTTATCTTCCTATCAAGAAATTATTTTATTATTATTATCTTAATGGACCCACTTGGTAATCTGAAATTATCACTTCTCATTACTTCAAAGCTTGTAGGTTGTTGACAAACTCAATGTAGCAAACTCCTGATTTTTCAGAACAGTGAAACTGCGGAAGTTATATTACATTCCACTAATTTTTACAGTAGGGGATTATATATATAACTCCATGGGATTTATTTAAGGGAGAAAATTTTCAATAATATTTGCAACGTGTCTTCCTTTGTCCTTGTTATCATAATTTTAGAACACATCATGTTCAGTTCAAAAAAAGATGCAATTGTCCTTTCACTCCCAAGGAGCATAATTTCTTTCAATTAGCTGTGGTTTTACAAGCTGTTTTACTGAACATATTCTGTTTCTTACTTTCCTCAGGGGAATAATCACAAAGAAAAACTAATTGATATTTTTATAAACAAATCATTTAGTTTGACTATCAAGTGACTTATCTTTTTCTCCTTCAACTGTTTCCTTGAAACTACTTGCTTTGTTCAACTTTCATCTATGAGACCATCTCTAATAATCTGAATTACAGTAATTTCACGATTATAAGCCGCACCTTTTTCATTGAAGAATCCAGCCTACCCCAGTAGTGCAGCTAATCATCAGGTGCGGCTTGTCTATGGGCAAATCCCAGAGAAATGCCAACCCAGAAGTGAGAGCCGGCCGGGAGGGCACCTGGGGCTGCCTTTAAAGGCTTCGCTGGTCTATGAAAACTGTTGCAACTTGAGCACCTGACACCAAACCCCTCGCTGGTGCGACTCTGTTACTAATTTGTTACTTTGTCACAAAAAAAAAAAAAAAAAAAGGTGTGGCTTATATTCGGGTGCGGCTTATATATGGACAAATCCTGTGGTCTACCCAGCCAGCTCGACGTGCGGCTTATAATTGTGAAATTACTGTAACTTCCTACAAGTGTATTACTGTCCTTTCAGTGACATTCACATCCAAATGTGGAAAAGCTCTTGAAAGCAGAGACCCTGTGGATAACATCCCCATAGTTAAAAAAAGAAAAAAATACATTTATATTCTTAGCACTTTGTAACTTAAAAAGCAATAAAAAGTCTGTAGCACTACTCCGAGATTTTTGTATTCCACAAATATCCTTTTTATCATCTGTTTAATTTTCTTTGAAAAGGTTTATAGCTCTTACTCTCCGATCAATAGTATAGAATTCAACAGATAAGATTCTCTCTCTATTTATAAAGACAAGTAGTTGGAGCTGAGGTAAGAAAGCGCCGCCCTGTGATGGGAGCCCATCTGGATCCTTACATCTTCCAGCACAGCAAATGCTCACAGCCTTCCCTGTTGGTGCTATATTCCTGTACCACACAGAGCTTTCAGAGATGCCATGGAGAGAAGCAATGGGGTAAGCCATGGTCTTTCCCAATAAAGCAATAAGCAGCAAAGATAATTGGTAAGGGGGAAAGCGATCCAAAATGCAACGAATGTGCACAAAAATAAGGAAAAAAAATACACTTGGAAGGAATAAAGGAAAAGCCTGAGGATGTAGAGAACGGCAATAGGTGTGCAGATAGTAGTGACCCAAAATAAAATGGGGAGAGGAAATGGTCTAAGCTCATTACAAAGTAGTCTGAATCAAATTTAGGCATGAGAATTAATGCAGGAAAATCCCACAGTGCTTCTCTCTGCTATTGTAAGACAAAATTAAAGAAAGCAAAGAATCCATGGCCAACCAAACCCACCTGGAAACAAGGTTCTTTACAGAGCACTCAAATGACAAAGGGTATTTAGCCCCAAGGCACACTGCTAAAACAAAAACTATTAAAAACAAAAGGATGAGGACCAGTGCTGACAACTAACATCACAGACGAGGAGCACAGCTGCTCAGGGTAAGTGCTATATGTTTCAATTCCTAGGACTTTAAAACCAAATCTGTCTACCATACTTTAAATTTCCTAACTCTATCTTCAATTACTGTACATTGCTGTTTGATTCACAATTAGAGGATGAGCCAGCACTTTTTGGCCAAGTGACATAAAATTCAGGAAATCTATGGGAATACGCAAAGGTTGACAGAACTGAATACCTAAAATGGGAGCAGGAGGCACAGATACAATACAAAAAAGCTTAGGAATCCATTGTGCAGACAGACATAACATTACAATTCCAAAACTGAAAAACAAAACCAGGACTGTTTGAAATGTAAGCAATTATGGAATCACCCACAACAAAATTCACCACGTTCATGTGTTTGTTTAGGGAATCTGTATCCTTAGATTTGGATCCTTCTGCAGCTATACTGAGTGTACAGACAGAAAGTCGAGAGGCCTGTAGCAGCAATGTGGTGCTGCAGGTCTCGAGCAGGACCCTGCTGGAAGGCAGGGATGCCCCCAGACCCCAGACATGCTGCAGTTAGCAGGATGTCACACCCTGGGACACATGGCGCCTTTTCCAAACAGCACCGAAGCCAGCAGCATTGCACCACTTCCATCCTGCACAGCCAGCCCCATTTCCTCTGCTCTGCTCTGTCCCATCACACCCTGGCTAGACTTGGCCTCATCATTCTGGCCAGAGCAGTGTTCCCTCCTGGCTGGTGCTGTGGGGTGGTACCAGCTGTGACTCTTTGGTACAGTACAGAGGGGGAAGGCACACCGGGAAGCGCACAACAGGACCGACAGCGGCGGAGACATCTCTGGCATTTGCTCTGTGTTTGGGTTACATAACGCTGTGATACTCTGGAGTAGATGCCGCTTGACGACACAACTGATCTGCTGGCAATAGCTGGATGCTCCAGGACAAGAAGCACATAGAAAAATCAGTGGTGTGCAGGTATACATTTGTATCAGGCAAGAAGATGGGGCAACCTAGAAAACTGGTTAAATATTGCAGCCCTGTGTCACAAAAGTTTGTGGACAAATAACAAGATTAAGGATTCAGTCCTTAATTAAAAGGCAGGCATAACACATAACCAAGATGAAGAACATGTTTCCTTACTCTTCCTTGACAGCAACATTAGCCCAGACTACTTCATGCTTTATTTGAATGGAGAAAAACATAATTAAAGTTTTAATTAGAATTGATTGCAGTCCACAAACCTGAAATGGATCTTGCTGTTTGGACACTGTACTAGAAGCTCTTTCAAGCAAACTGATGTTCTTTAAAAGAGAAAAGGCATTCTGTCAAGTAATAGGGTAGCAGTGAAAACTAATGACTCTGAAAATGTGTCACAGAAAAAACTACTAGGAAGTATTCTGATGATTAAGTATTCTACAAAGACTAGGCTTCCACATACACTTCTTTTTCACTGTGATTAATCTGTTGCATATCATATTCTGGTCATAAAATATGTCCATCTTTTTATTCTTCATGAAGAGATGATACCTCTGAGACCTGAACTTTCCAATATATGAAGGAAGAGAACACCTATCCACAGGCACACTAATAACAATACATTGCTAAAAATATGTTGCTAGCAGAATTGTTGGGAGAAGTACCTGTATCTCTTAAACCCATCTGTTACATTAACATCTTCTGTACAAGAACACAAATTTATTCATACATTTGGATATGGCTTTAATGCCCAAGCAATCACCCTTCAGTTTTAATGAAAAGGGCAGGTGTTTTCATCACCTTATATCTGCACGTTTGCTTGTCAGCCGAAAAGCCTGGCGGTGCAGGTAAACCCCCTCCCCGCCTTGCTGCACCGCGCCCGATCGTGCGGGATTCGGGAGCGCGGTACCTGCGCGGCGGCGGCAGCTGCGCCCGCTCGGCTCCAGCTGCCCTTCGCCCGAGGAGGGCGGAGAGCCCCGTCCCACCTCCGAAAAGCCCCCGAGCAGGCTCCTCCACAGCCGAGGAAGCGGAGGGTCTGCGGTCGCGCAAGATCAACCCCCCTTCCCCTTTCCCTCCCAATCCCCGACGGTTTCTCCGCACGCCGGAGGCCGGAGCAGCCAGCCCGGGCTGGGGCAACTCAGGGAGGTGCCGGGGGAAGCACCCAGCAGAGGAGAGCTCTTGGCATTGGGGACGGGATGCGAAGTTGGGCTGGGGGGAACATTGCAAGTGGCTTCACGCAGGAAGGAGCTGGGGTGGGAGGAGAGAGGTGTTCCCTTGTGGGGGCACTGGGGAGAGCGAGGGGCTCCGGGGGGTGGGGACACCCCCGGGCGGGCGGGAAAACCTCGCACCGGGGAAGCCGGCGGCACGGGCAGCGGGGAACGAGGGGCTCGCGGTGCCCGGTGTCCGAGCCGTGCGGGAGGGCGGCAGTGCTGGGGTCCCTTCTGGCAGCCGTCGCTGGAGCCCGCAGCGCCCCGCACAGCGCTCAGCCCCGTGTCCCGGCACAGCACCCCGGGCGCTGGGGAAGCGTCCCCGCCGCAGCGCTGAGCACCGCGCTCCCCCGCACCCCGCGCTTCCCGGCGGGGGATGGAAGAGGAGGAGAAGCCCTCGGGGTACCGGCAGGCGTTCCTCCCCTCGCCCTGCACAATCAGCACGTCTCTCCCGGTGCGAGCAGCTTATTTCCAAGCGATGCTGGCGCGCAAAGTTGCGCCGGTCGGGCAGCCCCCGCCCGCGCTCCCTCCCTTCCTCCGCAGCCGCGCACATCCCGGCCCCCGCAGAGACCCCGCACTCCGCTCCGCTCGGGTCAGCGCGGAAATCGCTTCCCTCGCTTTCCACCCCGGCTGCTCACGATCTGCCTCAACCTGCTCCACCTTTTGTTTTGATCTTTGGAAATCAAATTCTCTCTCCTGCCGTCTCCTTTCCCTCCTCCTTCTCACGCCTTCGTGTGGGAGATGCTCAGGATCGTACACCAGCTTTTGTTATCTCCTCCCACCTCCATCTTCACTCCGATTGATGCCCTAGTAAATACCAGGAGCGCGGCACCTCCGCCCCGTACCTACCCCGCTACCACCTGCAAACACCTCGCCTTTTAAATAAATCAAATGATAAAAACATTCCTTGCAGGCAGTATGAAAAGCGATAGAGCGATCGCATGGATCGGGAGCACTTTTGCCTCCCCCGTGGTGTGATGACCTTGCCAGGGTTGCTCTGGCGCTTGGTTTCGCACGGTCTTTTTTCCCTTCTTATTTTTTTTTCCTTTCCCTACTGGAAAAAAAATCACGCCCTTTTCGCTATCCCTTTTCAAATGAACAAGAACGCCAGACTCCCTCTTCCACCAAAGCGTTTCCAAGCGCAAATTGTTACGCGCCAGCTCAGCTCTTCCTTCGGATGCTGTCGGTGCTCACATCCGATCGCCGGGCAATTCGGTCCCATCTCTCCACAGTTACGGGAAAATCGCCGCGGGTGCGATTTCCCTCCACCTCGCCAGCGGATCACCGCACACCGACCGCGCACAGCAACTTTCCCGGTGAGGACGATGTCCGACCGCGGAGCAGCGCCGAGGCCGCGCAGCCCCCGCCTCAGCCCCGCCGCGCCTCCATCCCGCCGCCTTCCCGGCAGGAAAAGCCCCGCGCGGGGCAGCCCGGCACCTGGCGGGTGCGGAGCCCGGTTCTCATCCCCCCCCGTCCCCCCGCGGTGCCTCCCCGCACTTACAGCGGGCGCGGGGTCTGTCCGCGGTGCGGAGGAGGGCGCAGGGCGCGGGGTCCCGCGCGGTGCTGGGGCCGGAGGGACACGCGGCGCCGCCTCGGTGCGCGCCCGCCGCCGCTCGCGCCGCAGCTCGTGTGCGCGCCCCCGCTCCGCCCCGCGCGCCGCCCGCCGCCGCCCCGCACTGCAGGACCGCCGCCCCGCGCGCCGCCCCGCGCTCCGAGCATGCGCGCGGGCCCGGGCAGCGCGGGCGGGAGCGGGGGAAGCCCCGGGGCGGGCGGGGCTGAGGGGCAGAGCCCTGAGGGGCAGAGAGTGAGGGGATCGCGGGCTGAGGGGCGCAGCCCGGCGGGGTCGGCGCTGGCACCGCGGCCGGGCGGCCTCGGCGTCGCTCACAGCCGAGCGCTGGTTCCCTGTGCCCGGCGTCGTCCCTGCCTTGCCCGGCGGGCTGCGCTGAGCTCGGTGGCTGCTTCGCTCCACGCGTGGAACCGTGCGGGGACAGCCCCGGCAGCGCGGGGTGGTCGCAGAATCACAGAATCAATAAGGTTGGAAAAGACCTCTGGGGTCATCGAGTCCAATCTGTGATCAAACATCACCTTGTCAACCAGATCATGGTGCCGAGTGGCACGTCCAGTCTTTTAACACCTCCAGGGATGGTGGGTCCGCCACCTCTCTGAGCGGTCCATTCTGTTATCTAATCATCCTTTCTGTGAAGATGTTCTTCCTAATGTCCAAGCTAAGCATCCCCTGGCACAGGTTAGCACTATGTCCTCATATCCCAGTTGCCTGGGAGAAGAGGCCGATCCCCACCCGGCTCCTTTCCTGCACAAGGTGATGGAACAAGGTGGTGTCCCATGCGCCTGTAGCTGCCACCGTGGCTCTTGTCCACAAGCTACTTATACATCGTGGAAGTTAATGTTACATAGTTTAGCTTTAAAACATCGTTCAGCCCCTAAAATATGAATTTCAACCGGTCTTGCCCTTCAATCAAAAACCCAGCTGATGCTGCCCTGCCCTCTTCTTTGCCAACAGTAGTTCTGCTTTGGTTGGGTTAAATGATCAGGGCTTCCTCACAAGACACTGCACAGCATGTAACTAACTGTAAGTCCTTTTTAAGGCAGAGACATACATCAGTATTTACTTTCATGCATGGCAAGTTCTGTCACTGACTGTTTACATAAATTAAGCATATTTAGCATGTCCTAAGCACAACACTGCAGAAAGCAGATGGATACAGCAAGGAGGTGGAAGGGAGGCAAAATAAAAAAGAGTGAATTACACCATGTTTTTAACTGTCTGCTCATTGTTTCAGAAAGACAGAAGCATGAAGATTGTGTAATAACGATAGATGGAAATAATTCTTCATTTACTGTTGAACTGCCCGAAGAATTAAATTATAACACAAGCTGATGCGTGCAAATGTACAGGAAGTGACAGTATTTTCAGTTTGCTAATGTAGACAATTGAATTCATAAGTTATCTTTTTGTGATTGGCAAAAGTCACCAATTTTGCTCCTAGAATTACATTTTTTTTTTGCGTAAGGCAAAACTTTTATGTTTTTATGCTTTTTTTTTTTTTTAATTTCCCAGTGCACCCCTCTCTTCAGTTCATGTTTTGATTTTCTAGATGTGTAAAAATACCTCCTACAAATGCTAAAATTTAGTTCCATTCCAGGCTTAGCAGAAAGAAACAGGATTTGATACACTTCACTGGGTATCTCTGAGATTCATGTTTTATTTGTTTTGATTAATTTAAATTATTTCCTTTCATCTTCATGTTTTGCTACCTCATTGCTTTCTTGTTCTGGTAGACCATTAATAATAATCTATAGCATAATCAAGGAGTGCTGTTATATCTGCTTCTAAGTTTTTAACCACATTGTTTCACCATATTTTCTATCCCTTGCTCAGTTTTTTATAAGTTTATGTTTTACAGTCACAGTGCCATGATAATTCTGTGTGACCTATTTTGGTTTTGTCCATATTGCAGTTACTGCATGACTTCATCTCAGCTTTGTAACCCTTGTAGTGGCAGCAGTGTAGCTATGGAAGTGCAGAGCTCTGGGGTGGCTCTAAACTCGGGTATTTGCTTGGTGTCTAGGCTGGGTTTTGTTGTGTTCTTCCACAGCTGCAAAAGTAGCAGTATTTCAGGCAGCTGGTAGAAAGCTACCTTCGGCTTGATTGTCTGCTGTGTGATTGGGACTTAGAGATGATGCCCCTTTCCTCATCGTTTGGGGTCATCCTTTGCAAAAACCTGAACATTTGCTTACCCTCAAGAAGTAGAAATAACGGGTTGAATTTCTTTTTTAAAGTGGCTGAAAAACATTTAAATAGGACTTTTTCTATGTCACTGTATTTTTTAAATCTAATTCAATGGCAGAATTCCCATCAGCTACAGAAAAGGTGTAGATTAAGCAGAAGATACTATGTAATGTGTTTTCATGGAAAACTTTCCCTGTCTACATTTAGGTAATTCCATATAAAATCGGGTTAGTTAGACTGTGTTTTTAAATGCATTTGAAAACAAGATGCTCATCCAAAAAAAAAGAGGTACTCTACAGTATTATTTTAGAAAACTGGCTTATTTTTACTTGTGCTACATCACAAAAACAGTGCAGTACAAAATCCCCTTTGAAAAGTGTATCTACATATAAAACCTCTCCACTTGCATTGTTAGTGCCTAATCAAAAATGCCCTTGAAAAAGCTTCATTTTGGTGTAGATCAACAATTTAATAAGGGTTGCCTCTTATTCTATTCATGGCCTTATCACTAGAAAGGTAATAATGACATTTCCAGTGTGTGCTATTATGACACATCTTGCATGGTGCTGTCCTACATTGCATGCATTTCCTGAAGGCTTTTGTAAGTTGGCTGTAAAAGTTCAGATCGCTGGCATTTTCAGCCACTTAGCATTCATTGTTTTATCTGTGCAAATAATATTGTATTTTAGACTGTGGAGAATTACATTCACTACACTTGCTTCTCAAGATAGATAATGCTGGAATTTTCCATTTTCTTGCTATACAATTCTCTGGATTTTGTAAATGAAACTTATTGTTGCCAACTAATTGTTGCAACTTCAGATGATTTTTTTACCAAAATAACCTGATGCTCATAATGAAGTTGCAGCAATTAAAAAAATTCGGGATCTGACCCAAAGTAGAAGTGTGTATTTTTATTTTACCCTCATATGAACAGTGTAAATATAAGAATTCTTAGCTTATGAATGAACAGCATGGGTGCCTGCTCTTTTACAGTCTTCCATGACTTACATGAGTCTTCTTTAGGCTTTCAATCTCCTGAATGTTCTACTTATACCTTTCAAAGAAGCCAACTGAGGCCCTAAGACTCTGATCTTGTCAAAAGAGATAGATAGGCATCTCCAGAGGGAAATTCAAAATCTAATGAAATCGAGGATCCACCTCTCCTTTTTTCACTGCCTCCTTCGTGCTCCAAAGTAGACAATTCAATATTAAAAGACACAGTCGTCTCTGAGAGGACTCACTATCTCAGCAGGTGGCTTACTGGTAATTATATATATATATTTATTTTATTTTTTTTTTGTAAATTTAGCACAATCTCCTGTTTTGCAGACATCAGTTTAAATGCAGAATACCATTTTGGGGTTTGCATTTTCCCCTCTCTCGTTTATGCTCAATACTTGCTAAGACTATATTTGCGTATATATTTTACAAGAATGAAAAGCAGAAAAAATATAATTAGAAGGAATTTGAGTCCGTGTCTACATCTCTAGCTGTATGTTTTATGTTCTGCCAGGCCTTTTGAAGGAGTGATTTTCTTTCTTCCTTCTGTATTCCCTTGGTGCAGTTTTTGCACACTGAGATGTACTTGTCTGTTAGATGGGGAGCTGAAAGCAGCAATGCGGCTGCAAGGATTGGCAGAAGGGAGCTGCTTCAAGGCTCTGTGATTAAACGAAGCTGCTGCAACACACTGCAGTTGGAAAAGGGTGAGATTCTTGATGCTCAACAGCAAACGAGTGTGGCTGATTTTATCACTTTCAAAATGACTATAGATTGTCTTGCTTCTTTAGTATGCTATATATAGTTACATGAAAATGGCATTCTTATATATGTATTATCTTTCGCTTTCATCTCTCATTCATTTTTTAAATAATGCCCCTAAGAATATAGCTAAAACAAAATGTACTTACTTTACTAATAAATGTAATTTTTCTTCCTTATGAAATGTAGCTATTTCTTGAGTGCAGATCACCTCTGTTTGTGTCAAACCAAATAAATTATAATTCAGTCTTTTCATTAATGAGGCCATTTATTAGTCTTCAATTCCTTAGGCTCTTGGAATGAAATGCAAAGAAAATACCATTTATGTAACATCATCTCTGATGTTGTATAATACAGTCACAACTGGGGAGTGTGTGCAATGGCTAACTTTAGATCCTACATTTGATAGCTAAATCCTTGTCTGTTTGCTTGCATTTCCTTTCATGTCAACGAAAATACACAGGAACTGTAATAGGGTGATTCAGGCTGGGAACTTGGCTGGCAAGAGTCAAGAAAAGAAATATTTAAGTTCAGGCATCTAAAGGAAATGTCTAAAGTTAAATGGCATGAGCCCAGGTTTCACTCCAGTGGGCTGCTTCCCACAGAAGCTGTTGCAGTTGTTCTTCTTAACTGAGGCATTTGCTCAAGCAGAAATAAAAGGTTGACATTCTGGACCTGAGAAATATAAGCTTCAAGTAAATAATGGATGTTTAGAAGGATAGGAATGACAAAACTTAGAAGCATTTCATTTTCTACAAATGTCCTAAACACAGCTTTCCTTTGCCATTTAGCTCAAGGCAGAACTTTCACATACACAGAATAATTCCTGTGAAGTCACACTGGTCATGTGCTCTTGAGAGGTTCCAACAGGACTTTGTTTGCTTATTTGATCTGTGAGTGATTGTTCTTAGCTAAATATATATAATGGTGGCATGGAAAAATTGAAACACAACTGTAGAAGTAATAGCAAATCATGAAATTAAAAATAGAGGAAAAAGGCCACAAATTGCAGTGGGTTTATTACTAATAGAATTCTTAATTTAACCAGCACACATCAAAGCAAACAAGATGCTACCTAACCTTTTTTGACACCAGGTTATCTTACTCAGCTTTTAATTTGTGTCATTATTTTTGTTATTAATGTTTGTCATAAGGATCTGTATGATTAATAATACACTTCCATGCCGTGACATGAGTGTATTTTCCACTAAAAAGTGTAGATGGAGAATAAGCAGACTGTTTATTTGCTTATGGACCAAATGTACTCACAACTTGGTGGATACATAGATAGTTATCTTTGTGTAATTAAACTGCACTGTGAAACATGATTACTTTGTATAATAGTCTTTATTTCAGAGGTAATACTTTTTAATATGATTTGGTTTGAGAAAACAGCAGTGAATCAGCACTCTTGGACCATAATCACAAGAGCAGGATGTACTGCTAAGAGCAGAGAGGCATCTCACAAAGTGGGCTACTGGACATAAAATCAGTTCAGAACCAACAGACAGAAAAGAACAACCAGAGAAAAGAGATATTAAATGAAACGTTGAAAAATTATTTCATTATTCCATTTGCAATGAAATCTCTCATTTCTAATGCTAGGCTATCTTTTCCTGCATCTGTTAACCCTAACCTAAGTGTAGTCCTCCGCCCACATCTTTCTAATTGCAAACATCTCTATTTGTCAAAATCCTACTACTGCTTCTCTCCCCAAAGTAGATCACACAGCATTATACCTGGTATCAGAGAGATAGCTTAAAAAAATCTTATCAAAAGCAAAGCAGTTACACAATGTTTCTTTTACAAGAACCCCTTTCTTTGTAGTAGCTTCAAGTTTAGGAGCATGCAGAGCTGGAGTACACTTTTGGATCATGAAGCTTAACAGTAACTATGAACTACAGTAATTTCATGATTATAAGCCACACCTTTTTCATTGAAGAATCCAGCCTAGCCCAGTAGTGCGGCTTATATTCAGGTGCAGCTTATCTATGGACAAATCCCAGTGAAATGCCAACCCAGAAGTGAGAGCCGGCTGGGAGGGCGCCTGGGGCTGCCTTTAAAGGCTTCGCTGGTCTATGGAAACTGTTTGCAACTTGAGCACCTGACACCAAACCCAACTGGCAGTGATTCTGTTACTAATTTGTTACTTTGTTACACATGGATCCTCGCTTTAAAAAATTAAAAAAAAAAAAATTTTTTTTTTTTAAAAAGTGTGGCTTATATTCAGGTGCAGCTTATATATGGACAAATCCCGTGGTCTGCCCGGCTACCGGGAGGTGCGGCTTATAATCAGGTGTGGCTTATAATTGTGAAATTACTGTACTTAGTAATGAGTTTGTAATTATTAAGGCATTTGTGTCTGGGATTCCTGTTGCAGTGAGTTCTACATTTAGCTAAGTCTTAGATTTGTGAAAAAGATGTGTACCCATACCATTAATCTAGAGCTCATTTTTCACATTCAGAGGTGAAAAATGTACTGCCATGCAATATCAGCATATTAATTTGAAGTAACATTGAAAATGCTAATTTATAAATACTTATTAAAATACATAATATTAAAAGATAATATATTAATACTAATATAACTGTACAGTTTCTTTTTTGTCTGATTAAACAAAACCAAAACACTGGCTTCAAAACAAGTGTTATGTAGCACCTCCTGTCACCATATATACTTGCTACAGAATTCATGGGCCTTTCCCCAGTCAGACCTCAAGGAGCTGCTGCGGATAGATTTATTTGTTGGATGTGGGAGAATGAAGAGGAAAACATGAGGAGTATTGGTGTTCTCAGAACCAACCTCCTAAAACTCTATGCCCTTGAAAATCGTTTATCTGTGAGAACCATCCTAGGTGGTTTAGCCAAACATCTGACTCTATTTTGAGGAGTTTCTTCTTCCCTGGGCCTCCTTGAATAACTTCCACTCCCTTTTGGAGCTCTGTGGGTCACCCTTGTTGTTAAATTTCCATCCATTCTGACTTTTGCCTCAAGTCAGACCATCCTGCCTGTCTGACCTGTCTGTCCATCCTGCATCACTGTTTACTCCTTTATCCCTGGAATGTCCCGTGCTGTCTGCTGCACCAAGCAGCCCCTTTCCAGGGGCACATGACCTCTTCCAGATCAGCTGCTTCCTCCCAGAGGAGAGTCCTACCAAAAACTGAGAAAGGATGACTGCATTTATATTATATTTAAATTTAAGATATAGCTTTTTATCTTATGTATGTGTCTTGTTATGCAAGAGAAGGAGAATTTTAATATTTTTACTTGCTCTTTTGACTTGTTCAGCATTGATGGAAAAGTAAACAAAGCTAAAGGGAGAATAGTCAGGTGTGACTGTCATAAATAAATATGTAGCAACCCTTAAGAACACTTAAAACAAATGCAGCAATACTTTGCAAAACTCTTATCTCAAATAAGCATTCTAGACATCTCTAGTTAAATTTATTGTCTGTGGCTGCCTGAGATATCTGTGTCTCTGGAAATTATTGAAAAATATTCACACACTTGCTAGTTTACCCAAATTAGGAATAATATAGCAATAATAAATGCTTGCTGTATGCATAATTTTTATGTTCTAATTTTCAACCCGGCTATTTACTTTAAAAAAAAAAAAATTGTAGTTTATTTCATGTTTTACAGCACTGTATACTGTATGAATAATTTTCATCCAATTTTTAGACTCTTCATGATTTTTGTCCCCATAATTATTTTCAATGTGATGTCTAACATTCTGCATGTGCTTTTTAGTTCAATAATGAAGCCATCATTGTCTGTAATTTGGGAGGTGAAGCAAAAATCATGGTGTTAGTTGCATTAGTTTAAAATAAACTCACTGTGAAAATAAGATTGCCCGTAGTTCTTTATTATATGACTGCACGTTGGTGCTAACTGGGCAGTACATTGTAACACAATACTGTGTCACAGCAGGAGCAGCAAAGAATTGAAAGCAATATTGAGTTGGATGAATTTTAGTTTTAATTCTAATCTAGAGCTCATTTACTTATTATCAGAATGATCCCTTTCAGAGGCAATGTTATAAGAAAGCAGTGGTAAGGTTTGAATGTCATATCGTGTTCTAGATTATTTGTCTTTACAAAACAGATTCATTCATGATCCTTAACTCTGATGCCATTTCAAACTACTGAAAGTCCTAATAAGTGTTTTGTCCCATTTCATTTAATATGAGCAGTAGTGTAACGGAGATTCTGTTGCTTCTCTTGAGAAATGGGTTATTGTATATACATAATTTTTGTGTGTATATGCAAGTATATACACACACACATACACTGTTAAAGCTGTATTATTTACTGCCAAATTTCCTGTATTAAAGGATTTATTGACTTCTTCACAAAATTTGTTAAGAAATTTTTAATTGACTACTTACCTGCCTCTTATTTGTTCTTTAGGCAGCGGAGTAATTTGGAATAGGCCTTCCTGTAGGAATTATCTTTCCTATGGATTGGGGTCTTTCATCAAAGTGTTGTTTAACAAAATATCTGGGCTATTTCATAGATGTTTTACAGGACATTCAAAATATTTAATCAGCTTTCTTTCTTCATGTCGAGTCTATTAATTTCTGCCCACAATTGAAATGTGGGTTGAGTGTAGGAGTTCTGTAAAACTTACTGAAGTGTCATTTTTAATTTATACCTGTGTTTACACATAAGAATGCCTCACATAAAATTGTATAAATGTACATAACTGTGATATACAAAAATATCTATGATAATTTTGTCCAGATATAAAGCCAATATATATGTAATTAGTCAATCTTTTATGTGAGACTAGTGACATCATTTTACAAGATCCTTTAGAATAAATGCCTGCAGACTTTCTCATGTTGGTAGCTGAACATGTTTGTGACTGAGCCAAGCAAAAGCCAGAAGCTATATCATTTTGCAGTTGTTCGGCATGAACCCCAAGAAAAAGTTCCATGTTCTTAAGAAATTTTACCCCCTAAAGCTTAAATTCAACACAAATTTCTGATTCATATTCTTGGAAAAAAGACATTAAATTTTTGCCATATTTCCTCCACCCATATTTTTTTCCTAAGACCTAAATGTGAAAAGCATTTAAAAGGAAGATTCTGTTTTAAATAATTAACTGATCCCTATTCATATCATGAGTATTAATGAAATTCTGTGTCTCTTTCAAACTAGCAGCACCTGAATAGATTAAAATAGATTAGAAAAAATAATTGCCGAATTTAAAAGTGAACTGCTTATTAAATCAAAATAGTCTACGAGTTGTTTTAGCAGGCAGTCAGTGTGGAAACCATTTACCAGTTGCTAGGATGTCTCATTTCTAGTGTCGACCTTCAGCTACATCAAATCACGGCATGCTGTGAAAGAGCGGAGAGGAGCAGCCTGCCTACCTGTACGTTCTGTCTGATTCCTGGGGCTGTGCTGAAGACAGTCACAGCGCTCTGGCAATTTACAGCAGTGCCAGGAATGCCTGGGATCACAGGAAAATGTGCTCCCATTGGAAACTCTACTCTCATCCAGCCCACTCAACAGAGGAGCAGAACTGAGTGGTGATGGGTGGACATTTTACCTCTGTGTTTGTCTACTTCAGCAACTTTTCCTGTCTTCCATGTTTTTCTGTGTCTGGAAAATATTTTTGTAAATAAATAGATTTGTATAAATTGACACTGTAGCTACAGTGTGATTTCATGGTATATATCAGAAAGCATATTCTACATGAAAGCACATTAACAAAAGGCTGATATTTTTTCGAGATAATGAGACAATGGCCGTCATTTTTTAAAATGTAATAATCTATTGTCTGCCTGTTTAAAAGATTGCTTTAAAGAAATAAAAACACAGAATAATGGATTTTTTTAGATGTTGTATAACAGGTATTTTACACTGTTCACTTCCAAAAATGAATATAGATTTTTTTAAATTTTATTTATTTTGTATTTGTTTTTAACAGGTGAAGGGTTGCTCATATGAATAGACATATAGCAATTTTTATCTTCATTCCCATCATTTAATGTATCATGTTATTAATTTCTTTTTTTAGACTTTTAAGTCTTGCACACTAACAAATTAAAATATACATTTTGATCTAAAGTGTTTTATATATGTGTTATAATTAGACTATCTTAATCATATCACGATAACTTAAAAAAAATGCTAAAAGACATCCACTATGTTTAAAATTGATCTGGGTAAAAAAATTTAAACACATTTGATTTCACTTTATTAATACTGCACAAGAGATCCAAGTCTTATTATTGACAGATTATTTTAAATTGTGCTTTCATGGGGAAAAATATTTGAATTTTAATTATAAGCCATTTAAAGTATTTCATCGTTATAACCTACAGTTTCCTCAGATGCTATCAACAGTGTTACTGCTTGAGGAAGTTAAGGGAGTCTCAACTTTGCCAATCTCATTTGCATCGTTTATCTTTTAGTCATAATTTTAAATATAGAAGGTAATTTATTCACAGTAAGCCACAATATCCTTCCAAGTGGTTCCATATTAAATTAATGAAAAAATGTACTTTACTGAATGCATTTTATGCCCACAACTAAGACTCTGTATTAGATCAGGAAAGTGAGGGAGAATTAAAGAGAAAAATAATGTCAGTTAAAACGTGCCTGTTCCCTTACAGTGTAAGCTCTGAATTACAGAATTCAGAAAATATTTATCATTGCTAATATATAGGAACAGAGGAACAAGTGTTTGGAGGAGAGCTTTAGCCATGGATTGTACATGTGAATAATTGAGAGTAGAGATTTTGCTAATACAATTGATTCAATGGTAGTCGCATTACAGGAACAGTTTCTGAAGTCCAAATAAGAGATTTTAATTTTGAAGAACTTATGGGGTGTTAATATGTGATGAAAGCTTCCTCTGAAACATTTGCCATGGAGTAGCACGCTCTTCAAATTCTAGTCAATTGTTCTCAAAGTCAAAACTGTCTATCATGAGAACAAAATGTACCATTATGCTGTTCTGTCTGCTGAAAGATCAGCATATCTTCTTTTTGTCACAAAGAGAATCGTTTTTGAGGAAATTTCAAACAGGAATGATCAAAAAAGACAGAAAGAGCTCATTCAAAAATATTTCACAGATTTAAAGAGGGATGATATTCAACCTACTCTACTTCAATCTGTATAACAGGCATTGAGTTTTTAAGGCCAGTGATTTATTATTTAATAAATATTTAGGCTTGATTACCTTTCATTAGTAGCCCATTTTATCATATGGTATCTTCTGAAAATGTAAAAATACAGCACATTATTGAAGCATAAATAACAATCTGAAGTATGTACCTAATTTAAAAAAAAAAAAAAAAAAAAAGAAAGGCCATAACTGGATAAGTTGTTTGTGTTTGCCCTGGATACAGAAGGCACAGTATATTGTCTCCAACACTGACAGACAGTAGGTGATGTTTAGAGGAAGTCTAAAAGAAATGATCCAAATATAAAGTAGTCCTTCACTTAGTACCTAGTAGCTTCTGATGATCAGTATTTTGCAATTTTTAAAATCCCAGTTTGCAGTCAAGTCATTGTGCTTAATATATTATGGAGGCCTCTTTCTGGAATTTATTTTAATTGTTTCTTAAACCTTTCATATATTTGATCCTCATAACCACATGTTACCATGAGTTCCACAATTGACAGTAGTTTCACGATTATAAACCGCACCTGAATATAAGCCGCACTTCCG
>VRYO01001589.1:19507376-19591763 GCA_009812075.1 Sialia sialis | reverse complement strand
GCTGGATTCTTCAGTGAAAAAGGTGTGGCTTATATTCGTGAAACTACTGTAATTATGTATGAGAAGTATTACACTATTTTGTACTAAGCTTCTGGAACAGTAGTTTTTGTCCTACGTCCTAGTCCTTGTCCTGCAAGGAATTCCTTATTTGATTAATCCAGAAATTATCTGGAAAGGAAAATGCATAGAAAGGTGATCAAGTTTGCTGATGATATTGACAAATTTAGAGTAGTAAAAAAGAGAACAACATGTGAAGAACTGAATAAAATCAATTTTCTTCAGTGAGATGGGGCAATAAACTGATGGTTGAAATTTTGTTTGAAGTAATGTAAAATGCAGCAGGGAGGAAAAAGTAATCCTAGCTTCATATTTAAAATGATGGGCTCTGAAATGACCCTTACTGCAGAGGAGCCAGCTTTTCAAGTTAAGATGGATGGTTCAGCTAAAATGTCAGTGATCATCAGCAGTCAAGAAAACATGCTAAAAGTTAAAAATAACTGGGAAAAGAATAAACCTTAAAATGAAATACAGTAGTTTCACGATTATAAACTGCACCTGAATATAAGCCGCACTTCCGGGTAGCTGGGAAGACCACGGGATTTGTCCATATATAAGCCGCACCCGAATATAAGCCGCACCACTGGGGTAGGCTGGATTCTTCAATGAAAAAGGTGCGGCTTATATTCGTGAAACTACTGTAATATTCAGATGCTTAAATATGCGAAGGACCTGTGTTTTACCATTATATATACTTCTGTTCCCTCATCTTACAGACAATATGGTAGAATTAAAAAGGGCTCAGAGAGGGGCATCAAAAGTGTAGAATTTCTTTCGTAGTGGGATCAACCAAAGGCTCTACTTCAATCTACTTAGATTGATGCCTGATCATGATATGACAGAGATCTAAGAAATGTGTGTAGCATATCAGGGTTCTGTGGGGATTGAGTGTTTGCTGTGTATTTCTAATGCAAGAAAGCGAAGTAGTAAATCAGAGCACTAGTTCCACATGAATAAAAAAGGAACTTTTCATAAAATCACTGAGGTTAAGCTGTGCAGTTCTTTGATCCTAAATGTTGTGGGTGCTAAAAGTTTCTGTGAAATTAAAGGGAGATTGGGAAGAAATCATAGAATCATAGAATGGTTTGGATTGGAAGGAATGAAGATCATCTGGATCCACCCAACCTGCCATAGGTAGGGACACCTTCCACTAGACCAGGTTGCTCAAAGCCCCATCCAACCTGAACCTTCAACACTTTCAGGAATGGGGCATTGCAATTTGTGTGGACAACTTGTACCTGTGCCTCACCATCCGCACAGTAAAAATGTCCTTCCTAATATCCAACTTAAACCTAGTGTCTTCCAGCTAAAGCCATTGCCCCTTCTCCTGTCACTACCTGGCCTTGTGAAAAGTCCCTCTCCAGCTCTCTTCTAGGCTCCCTTCAGCTACTGAAATGCTCCAATACAGTCACTCTTTCCCCCTGGCCAGATGATCACAACTCACTGTCTCTATCTCTCTCCATTGCATATAGAAAATAAATCCATGGAAATCCTGATTATGTAGATAGTAAGCAAACTAGAAATGATTGCAGGCTGAGGCCTCTTAGGAGATGCACATGCTTAACCCAGTCTCACCCTCTCTACATGGGCCGCAGTTTTGTGTTGCTGTCAGGATGCTGGGCTGCACTGACCTGACTATGGACCAATATGGCCTCTTTTCATCTCTATAAATATTCCTTTTCTTTCTCCCTGTTTTATATTACAAAAATTTTATAGACTCATATCTTCTTCACTAGTAATGATCTCCCATATTCAGTTAAAGTATATATTCTTTTTTCCCTAGGAAATTTCTTTTACATTGATCTTCACTATTGCTTTTTCTACATTTTCCAGTTGAATGAATTTGGCTTTTTTTTAAAGGTGAGATGATTGTAGTGCAACTCACTGTTAAAGATTTGAACATACTGTGGATTTTAGAAATAAAATTTTCAGGAATTTTGTGTAGAATGCCCCACATTTTTTTTTCAGAGTAGTAAGTGGCTAGTAAATATATACAGAATATATGCCTGCTAAGACAGGCTTATATTTCTTTTATATATTAAATCTCATTTATCAATAACTAAATGGATCTATTTTATTATTTTGCAGTTGTTTAGTATTAGAAGATGATTCTGGAATTCTTTCCATCTGGCTCTATCTCTGAGTATCTCCAATATGTGTGATCGTTCTTACATAGTAAGTAGTTTATGAGTATGTCAAACAACATAGTTCTCAGCACAAGTTTTTCTGAAATAAAAAGAGAAGAAATAAAGGCTTTGTCAAACTCATCAGTTTGTTTTCACATGAAGTTTGATGCTCAAAGGTAAACTAAATGCACACTCCTCAAAAGTGCACTTCAGTTTTTCATATTCTCCTTCAAAAGGCACTTTCATCTTGCACACGTAATTTCCATCTCTTCTTGCCGACAAAGCAGGTATTATAATTTGTGTAATTTTAAGAAGCTCCATGGGAAGTGGCTGAACAACACTTCAGAATTCCCCTGATAAAAGAATTAGAAGAGTTTATTATTTTCCTGTATCTGATACAGCTCCAAACGATCATGAAATGATGCATAATACACTTTTGCTAAATACTTTTGTGTGAGAGTTCAGGGACCCAAATCATTAACCCACAGTAGAGTATCTGTGTAATTTGTCAATTTTTTTCTACAGGAACTGAGGTGCAATGGATGTAGGGAAAGTAGCTTGTGAAACACCTTGCTGCCCCTTGGATATTTTGCACTGTGATTATATGCCTTGGAGGAACATGTTGTGGTTGAAGATCAAACTTAATTTTTACACTGCAGATGTCCCAACGAAAAGTGCGCTTCCCAAGAGTTTCTGCATGACTTTATCACTTTTTGAATGACTCCACTTGTCTGAGAAGATGCTTGAGCAGCTAAGCCCTACAACTCCTACAATATACCTGGCTAGTAATGGCTTATTTCCAAGGCATAAAGAACTAGTGATAAGCAGATATGGCTAATACTATGCTTTACTATTTGATTCTGAAACATAACTTCTTATCTGTAAACAGTATTCAAGAGAAAAATAAGAAGCCCAGATATTTAATGTCTTCATGACATGTTTAAAGTAAAATAGTTGTTTTTTAAAGGTAATCTGTTATTCTTAAAAAGTTTTTGATCAGAAATATGTAATTCTATAAGACTGAGTGAAGAGCTATGTGTGTTACTCATGTATTACATACGGTTTAGTTAATCCATATGTGGTCAGCATAGAATAAAAGAAGAGACCAACAGTAGAAAAGGGAAGATGAATCACTTAAAATTTAGCACTATAACCAGATTTTAGTAGCAAGCACTCCAGAGGTACTGGGGAATCTCTAACCCCAGAGATATTCAGGTCTTGACTAGAGAAGCCCTGAGCATCCTGATGAAGGACTGAGGTTATATGCAACTTGAAAGCTGGCTATGCTCTGAGCAGGGTGATCTAGATGATCTTCGGAGGTCCCTTCCAAACTAAATTTTCTGTGGCTCTATGAACAAGCCAGTATATTCTATGCAGTATCTATAGCAAAAGTAAAATAGGATTAGGGATCGTATGGACTGAGTTAATTGCCCTGCTAGCATGAAAGAAAGAACGCTGCATCTCGGTGCCTCTAGATGTATGTGAC
Source organism: Sialia sialis (assembly GCA_009812075.1). Classification (NCBI taxonomy): domain Eukaryota; kingdom Metazoa; phylum Chordata; class Aves; order Passeriformes; family Turdidae; genus Sialia; species Sialia sialis. The sequence goes on along the minus strand of VRYO01001589.1, from coordinate 19,588,094 downwards.
CTGAATTCAGCAGCACTGAAGACTTTCAACAAAAAGGTTTTGAACTGTCTGGCAGGCAGAACTATTTTCACTGCCCTTTATGAAGAAGATGGATAGTAACAGATAAAATTTGATGCAGAACATTTGTTTCTCTGCGTTTAGTGCTCTGTATACGAATGACCTTTTTTTACTGCTTCTGTTTTGAAATTAAACTACAAACAAGGTATTTCAACTGGAAAATGAAAACATCTTTGAGATGTACAGGGACTCAATATAACAGATAATGATATGGTGACAGCAATGGAGCAGTGTGATCAAGCAGTGTATCAGGTGAAAGATAATGTGTCCAAAATATAAAGTCCAATAAACAGCAGTTTTTATTAAACTTGACAGCTGTCAAATGAGTAGGACAAGGCAGTCAAGTGACTTCATTCCAGTGGACAAAATAAAGGGGTCATGGAGGGGTATGATTCACCCTCCATTTAAATAGGACTGGCTTAAGCTCCTAAACACCTTTTAAGCAAGTCCATTTTATGTTCCTCAAGAGGTAGAAGAACTCCCTTTGAAAGCAAGGCAAGAGCCTAATCCCACTGGAAATCATTGTGATAGTCAGGCAACAGTGAAGACCAGTGCAGGGAGAAGAGGATGGTGTGGGCTCCTTTCCCAAAAGTTAATCCCTGTTACTCCTAGTTTTGGTACAGTGCCTTCTGAATCTCTTCACACCCTTTGTTCCATAATCCAGTTATATAGCAAATGTGCCATGCTTTGGTTTTGGCAAGCTTCTGGAACAGTACTTTTACTTATATGTACCTGTTCTAGTCCAGAAAGGAATTCAACACATCCATAAATTATTTGAAAAGGGGAATGCATAGCAAAGTAACAAAGTTTGCTGATGATATGGACTTAGATGAGTAAAAATGAGAACTATATGTGAAGAATTGTAGAAAGACCTTGTCAGATGGGGCAATAAACTGGGAGTTGAAAATCAATTGGAATAATGTAAAATGCTGCATAGGGGAAAATCTAATCCTATCTTCACCTTCAACTCATATTTTCTATAATTTTAAAACCCCTTTGCTTGACACTGTATTTTTCTTTCAATTTAGCTTTACATGGAGCTATAAGAAAAAAAAAAGATTTATGGAACAGCTTCCTTCTTTTATGAAAGCTACTTTTGTGTTGGTCATAAAAGGGTTTATAAATGCAGAAAAAAAAATTAAAATGTGACAAAATATTAAAATAATAGCATCGCAATAAATGTTACTGAGCTGATACTAAACTTGTACTAAATAACTTTTCAGAGTCTGTGATTTTCAGGGCAGTTTTATTCCAGGCCCAGCTTGGAAGGACTAACATATCACTGAATCACTCCAGGACTGTTTCTTACATACACATAGAAGCTGATCATAACTCCAAGTATCTTCTACATTATGTTTTTTTTCTTAATCAATATGGATACTCTGTTGGGAATTAATACCTGCAATGCATACAGAAAAAACCCATTAGCTTCCTTATGATTTAAAGTACATTGGGTAAGATGATCTTCTACATTTATTATACCAAATAAAAAGTTTATTACCAATTAACAAGTGTATCAGTGTTAGTAATTGGGGACAATACAGAATAATCTAGGACAAAAGGAAGGACTAAAGTTTTTTATTAAGCTATTTCACAATTGCATGGATACATAGGATGCATGTGCATTAAGGCTACATATGGAGCAGTTGTGATAGAAAAGATTGAAATTATTTTCACACCCTAGATTTTTTATGAATACTTTTAATAATTACTTAATAATAATGGTGATTGTGTGAAGTGTCAATAAGAGGACCAAAAAGTAATTTGTAAAAATGCAGCTTCATACAGTTGATGGCCAATATCCTGTTCATAAGACTAGCATAAAATTGAACCTTTTCCTAGTCAAACAGTAAATTCCATTTGGAATATTAATTATGACCTTTGATGAATTAGTGTTACAAGGTGAACTACTTTCAGGGTGGAAATATTAGCATTACAGTGCATGATACAAACATGATGGATTACAACAGTCCTTCAGCCTTGAAATTTCAGGTTCTGAAAAGGCAGTTTACTCACAATGAATTCTAAGCACAAGGCTGCAGTCATTAAGGCGGCACAGCTAAATTGAGACAAAGGACTTGAGCCAAATTGCACTGCTTCACTTGACAAATCAAGATTGTCAGAATTTAGTGTCTTACAGATCATATTGAATAGTATAATTGGTTTTGCTGCTGTCTTTGTGGATATTTAACTTAATTTAACAAAATGTATTCCTGACCTTTCTTTTAAATATTTTGCAACGTTTTTCTTTTCTAGTTTTCAATAAAAAGGAAAAAAAAAAAGAGAGAGAGAGAGAGAGAGAGAGAATGAGAGCTGCTAAAGCTTTTATAAGAGTTTTAAGTAATAGTTTGAAGGGAAGGAATTGGCTGCTGCATCAGTACCCAAAACTTCTTTGATGACTTTGTCAAGAAACTGTTCTACAACCCACTTCATCAACCTGCAAACACAGTAAGAGTCAAAAGAAAGTAACAGTTTTAAAATGGCAAAATTCTACAATGAAAGCATGATGTTTACATCCTACTAAAATAATATTGAACCAAGCAGTGGGGAAAGAAATTATGTCTTTTTTTTCTACTCCATTACCAAAAATATGCTATACCCAATTTGCACTACAAGTAAACAAGTGTTATAAATAAATCTTCTTCATGAGCTGCAAATTGGAAAATGCAGAGCATGCAAGATATGCTCCAATGTAAGTCTGTCAGTTTATGCTGGATGTCTGAGTTATGTACAGCAAAGTAAGCCATGGATGTGGAACAGCTGGATGGGGTTTCATAAACAATTTTGATTTATAGCTGTGTAGATGCAAGAAAAGGCAGTTTTCTTTATTTTTCGTGTAATTCTGGTAGGTTTAACTGGCCAAACACTTGAGTAATTTTAAACTGGCTCCTATTTGCCATCAACCCACCAAACACACTAAGGGACTGTAGGCAGGTGGGACAGGAGGGTAATATTCTGTTCAGAATATTTTAGAAACAGTGGTGAAACCTCTTGCATTTCTGTTCAGAGAAATACAATTCTTTGCTTCAAGAATGCTTCCTAGATGCTATTCCATCACACAGGAGTAGAAAACATAAGCAGCATGGTGAATGTCTCACACACCTTAAAATCCTGTTTCTGGTTTGCATGATGACCTTCATTCCATATGGTATTGTAAACATTTTAATATTTGTATGTAATCTTGATTTAATTGGATCTGTATCTTGTTAACTAAAGGTTTATTAATAATTGTATTTTTAAGTATTAGAATCAGCTATTTGACCGGCTTTGCTTACAAAAGCAGCAGTATTGAAAGAAAGCTATTTTAAGGCTCAGTTCTATACAGCTCCTGCGTGTAACATTCACTACCAGGAAAAATGGATCTGTTGGGCTTCAGTGGATTTGTTCACTGTAGTATGGATGACAAACCTTAAAAAACCAGGCCTTCAGGATGTTTCTATTTTTATTGCCCATCTGCAATGGTATTACAGTGACCTGCTAGTTTAGCGCAAATTTTGAAAAATAACCTTTTGGGCATTCCAGTGTTTGGAGAGGAAATGTCTGTTTTAGAGGCCCGAAGCTATATGGATACTGCTTATTTTGAGAATAAAGTGCTTGGCTGGATCAGTGCTTGATATAGTGAAAAGAAAGATCCGGGATGCTGATCAATGTCTGCTCTGGAAAGGAACGAGGCATAACCTTTTTCTCACGCAGCACCTCATATTTTTTTGGAATCAGGGAATTTGTCAAAACACATCTCGCTTGCAGAAATAATCAACATCGGGATGCTCCGCTCTGCTGCGCGGCACGCCTTGCTTAGGCATCAAATAAAGGATTTTCCAGCGCAGCTGCAGCCTCGACCCGCAACCTTTGGCGCATGAATGCCAGCGACAGCTCGGTGCCCGGGGGCGAGGAGAAGCCACCGGCCTCTTTCTTCACCGGGTTCAGGACACCGGGCCAGGGCTGCCCCTCAAGGCGGGCGGCCGGGCGGGATTTTCCCGCCTCAGAGGCTGCTCCTGCCCTGCGGCGCTGGCAGCGGCCGGAGCCCCCTGAGGGCGGCGGGAGGACCTTTGTCCCACGCCTCCCGCTTCCAGCTGGGCAGTCCCGAGCCCCGTGCTCTGAGGGCACGGAACGCCGAGCCCCGTGCGCTGAGGGCAGGGAACGCCGGGCATGCCGAGCCCCGAGCTCTGAGGGCAGGGAACGCCGAGCCCCGAGCGCTGAGGGCTGGGAACGCCGAGCCCCGAGCGCTGAGGGCAGGGAACGCCGGGCACGCCGAGGTCCGGGAGGACAGAGCGCCCGAAGAGGGTGGGGGAGGCGGCGGGGCTGCGGGGGAGCCCCTCGCCCCTGAGGGGTGCCCCGCCGGAGAGTGCCACAGGGCGGGACCGGGGCTCTGGGATAAAACAATCGCTGATGAAGGCTTAAAAGGAGAAGCTGACAGGAGGTTGTACAAACCGAGAGGGAGAGACGGGTGGGTGTCTGCCAGGAGGGAAACCACCTCGGCGACCAGGACAGGGGAGTTCTGTCCCTCAGGGAGGGTCAGAGCAGCCTCGAGGGAAGCGAGAAGCCCCGAACGCGAGGATTCATTTTACAGGTATATCCCTCAGGCGCTGGAGTGTTCCTTGCCAAAATGGATTTTCCTGTGCTATTAAAATGTAAACCTGTCAAGTTGGGAGCAGTATTTGATTACTGAATCACACAGTCTTGGTTAAGAAAATTAATTATCTTAATTATGTAGTTAATGAAAGGTTTTGAACATGCTCCTGTTAGCTCTCGGATGTCAGCTCTGACTGGGCTATTCAGAGACATTGGTGAGCCAGTCTGCTACAAGTGTGATAAATCCTCTCAATCACTGTACAGAATTTAATTCAAATTATGTTCTTCACACGAGGCAGACCACTTTTAAAATGAAGCTGATGAGTGCATTTAGCTCGAAGAAACACGCACTAAACATCACCAGGACATTGACAACCCATATCTGTGCCTGCAACAGCACTGCCTCTTTGCATATGAGGATGAAACCTGATACAATGTTTTGGCATTCCCGAGAGCTTTAGATAAACTTTCCTACAGTTGCACTTTACAACTTGGCATACAGTGAAGCCAAGAGTTGCAATTCCTTTTAACAATTTAAATTTTAAGAGTTTGAAAGGATCCACTCTCAGATATAGCGGTATTCATCACTGGGTATTATTTTCTTGATACTTGTTCTCAGTATTCGAGGGTTTTTGGCAAAAATACTGTGTAACAAATACATTAGAAAATGCAATTAATCTCTTTAACTTGTCAACACATCAAAAATATCCATTTTATTTTTGCAAAAAGCCACAACTTTAGTAAACCATTTGTTTCTTAAGTTCTAGATCTTGGCTTTAAATGTTTTTCAGTGATCCTGCCTTTATCTCAGGTCTGTAATGTATGCAGAGCAAATATAAATGTGGTAATGTATCGATGATAGAATTACTGATTTTTTTTTTTTTCTTACACAGTTTGGAAATCAATAAGATATCATTTATGCCTGAAACTTTAATATTTCTTTAACTTTCAGGACTGTCTGAGCAAATATAATACTCATTTTAGTGACCATGAAAAGTGCATGTTCCAAAAGATTTTTGTCTGCATCACCAGATGAAACTGAATGTTACCTGTATGCAAAGCGAAATAAAGCAGAAAGTGATCCAGAAATTGGAGAGAAAGAGGAGCAGCAAAAGCTAGAACAAAGCAAACACTGTGGGAGCAAGTACAAAACATCACCACATGAACCCCTCTCTTTGACAGAAAGACAAAACAACTGGGCATTAGAAAAACAGAGTTGTGATACAGCAAGAAAAACTTGTATGACAGAGTTTTTCAGTTCTAAAACTTGCAGTAATGAAGGATTAACATGCAGAGTAGCAGAAAATGAACCGTTCATCAAAAAATGGAGTCTGGAAAATGAAGACCAAAGTCCTATAGATGACATTTCTCTGAATGTACGTGGACAGCCTCTTGAAACAGAACTGGTCAACATGTTGAGCACTGCTGATGCATGTCAAAATCTGCCAGTACTAAAGCCACCCCAAGTGCAGCAGAACAACAGTATAGAACAAAATAATAAAAGAAATGAGGATAATGAACTCAAACAAAATTCTTCAGATACATTCTTAAACAGACACATGTTTCAGACTGAACTGTTAAGACAAAAGTCTGTCTCCAATAAAAAGTGGCAGCAATACCAGGTTTTTCAAATTCCATTTTTGAGTGGAACAAGTTCTGGGTTGTCATCCACAGAAAATAAAAAAAGTAAATTTCTGAAAAATGTATGTTCTGAAGAAGATAAAAATTATTCCAGTTACAATAAGGAAACTACTACAGAAAAAGAAAATAAAGAAAAAAATAATTTATTGTATATATTTCAAACATTGAAACCTTTTAAAAGTATACAGCCACCAAAAATCCATGATTTTCAATTTCCTAGGATTTCAAGTAAAATAAATAGTAAACAGTCATCAACTAATTTTAGGGAGACAGATTGGAAAAATTTTGAAGGTGAACCATCTTTAATGCAATCTAAACAGATACATGGTGTGCAAAAAATGTCTGAGATAGGGAAACAAAAAATGAAAAATGATAAAAGCAGTGTAAGAGCTTCAACTGTTGGTTCTGAATTTAAAGAAAATATTTACCCACCAATTAACAAACAGGAGCACAGTGCTTTGGCAGAGGGAGAAGTATCTGGAACTTATTTCAGACGCAACAGCACTGACACTGAATGTACTAAAATATTTGCTGAAAATTACTTAAAAGATAAAACAATGGAGAATTCAGAGAGTGAAGACAAAAAAATGGAGAATTCAGATGGTGATGATGACCAGAAGTCAAAGATTCACATTTGCATTAGTGTTAAAAATGTTCAGAATGATAAATGTGTCAGCTCTAATGATCTTCTGCAGAGAAGAGGGAGGAAGAGCACTAATGAGAATGCGGGAACATTTCATATGCAGATGAGTATTCCAGTAACAACAGAAGCATTAGAGAAAAATAAGTTAAACCTACACTATAGTGTGCATGGTTCTAACAGGGAAATTCACTTGTATGAAGCAGAGTCAAAACTCTCCACAAAGGGAATACTTGATTTCCAAAATTATGTAACAAAAATTAGTATATTTATAAGTAATTCTCCTTGCATTATTGTGCAAGATTTTCCAGATAAGAGAGGAAATTGCAAAGTGTTTAGGAGAAAGGAAATGATCAAATTAAAGTTTTCATTTCCAAACATGTTGTTTGGATGGGTCAGGATGTGGACTGAGTCTTTCCATGAAGATATGCCCACGTGTCAGGATGACAGTGTTGCGCCTTGGTCTCATTGGCATGACACATTAAAAGAGCAGTGTGATGCTCAAGAGTTGGTAAAGAGCGCTATAAATAGGAAGCACAATGATAAAATATTCATGTGTTTGCTGGCTGCTGTTTCAAAGCATCTGAAGGTGGAGGTACTGAAGATAATGCTTGCTTCCTTTTTCAGTAGCACAAATACTTTATTGACAACTGAGGGGAAGAATATGCGAGGAGAGAAACAGTCTTCATGTGGTAGAAAGCAAAATCAGTTAAACTCATGCATAAATGGTTCTTTGAGGCAAGCTACAGGATTTTTTAAAGAAAATGAAACTTACACAGGATTTGTACGTTCTACATATGTGGAAAGCATTGATTTTGAGTTGCATAATGGATGCCAGAGAAGATGTTTTTCTAGAACTTTAGGTGAAGAAGAGTACACTTTCCTACAAAGAGGAAGCCTCTTTCATAACCAAAAAAGCAGATTATGTAAGGGAAGACGTGTCAGGAAACATCACCTCTTATCCAGAGTGAGTGAAAAGTTTAAAACTGATTTGAGGTCAATCAGTCACAAAAACAGTATGAAAAAGCAGATTTTACTTGCTAAATACCTGATCTTACTGCAGAGCTTTTCTGATAGTTCCTCACTACACAAGATCTATTGCTGCAATATCACAAAAGTACAGTATCTAAAAGGAGCCAATTTTAGATATCAGAGTTACTCTCCTGCTCATTCACAACTGAAATTTGAAAAGGTACATAAGAAAACTACAAATCAGGAAATATCAGTAAATACTGTAACGCAGAAGAAGAACAAACCATGCATAAGGCCTAATAGTTCTTTTAATTTAAAATTATTTAAAGCTTTCCCTTTTGTTTTAATTGAAAATAAGAAACACAAAACAACTGGATATAAAAATTGCATAACTTCTACAAAAGAAGTCACTAATGAAGTAACATATACTATGAAAAAATATTTGGGTAACTCTAGTTATATGAATACTGATGAAAAAGAATGTGTAAATTCAAAAGAGTTGCAAATGAATTGTCATGGTTCTCTTTTTAAAAATTCTTTTTCTATTTTTGACACATACAAAAAAATTCCCCTAGCTACTGATTCTGAAGACTTTGACCAGATCCTGATTGTAAAGCAAGACTGTTCTATCCAAAAACAGTTGTGTGAAGAGAGTGCAGTCATTGGTTCAAAAGAGATTCAATGTTTGCCTGTTAAATCAAATGATGTCTTAATTCTGTCTGAGCAGCCAAAAGCAACCACAGAAGAATATAATTCTCTCCTGTTGCTAGATAGACAAACAAACAAAGATAAGAATTGCAAAGACTTAGATATTTGTAGTCCACATCTAGCAAAAAAAGTAGATGACCAAAATGCTAATTTATTTTCTCAAAATTTATTTCCTAGTTCCTCAAATATTTATCAGTCTGTCACTTTGCCATTGGATAGCAGCTTTTTTGTCAACAGAGAAGTAAATGAAGATGGGCACTGCAGGAATTCCTCAAGTGCAGACAGACAAAGGGCAAGTGAACCAATTCCTGCCATGGTACAGCATCTATCCACTGGAAGTCCTGCCATGACAGATACAGACTTGCAATTGCAGGCTAAAGAAACAGCACAATTTTCTTTACAAGACCATAAACAGACAAATAACACAGGCAGTTCAGATCCAGCAATTTTGAAACAACATCTTAAATATGCAAAAGAACAGGAAGAGAGAAATTATGAGCAAATGCATGTAACTAATGAAAGTCAATGTGAGACTGTAATGAATTACTTGATTATGTCAAATTCAGAAGATAAATCTAAAACATTCATTGCCTCAGAAGAGGAATTAAAAATGCCTTTATCCATAATGAACAATGGATGTCTTGAAAATGTAAAAGATAACTATTTAGAAAATAAAATCACACACGAATTTGAACTGAAGAGAAAATTTGATTTAGTGCTAGAAGAGCTACATATGTTTCATGAAATTAGCAAGGAAAGTGTAAACAATTTATCTAGTTTGGAAACAAACTTGCCCAACAGTTACTTGGAATTAAATAGTGCTGAGGGAAAAAACAAGGCAAGGGTTTCTCAAAGGAATATGTGTATTTCTTCTCCAATCTGTGGTGCCACAAAAGGCAAACACAAAGCTGACGTTAATGAAAGCTCATTACATGAAAAGATATTAAATGAAAATGAAGACCAGAAAGTATCTAAGGAATATTCTCTTTCAATAGTGTCAAGTGAAGAATTGCTGGATTCTCCTGCAGAAGGTAAGCACATTGAATTACTGTGTTATGTAATTAAGAAAATTTAGACAATATTTAATTTGCTTTAAAGGTGCATTTCTGAACTCAAAGAATTCCATTTTTTCATGGAATTCAAAGTTAGGTGGCAAATTTGCCTATGAACAGCCAAAAGTGAAAAATCCCACACTACTGCAGCTCCCTGCATGCTGTGTTATAGCAGGTGTAGCTCAGAACTCATCTGGACAGCTCCAGGATTGCTCAAACCTGTATTAATGTACATTCTCTTTCAGATTATTCATTTTGTCTGATTTCATCACAATGAGCCCTAAATTCCCTAAAAGAGTCAAAACCGCAGTGACATGAACATTCAAAGAAAGAAAGAGACTCAATTAAAACATGATACAGTGTTTACAAAGGAGATAACTGTTTCCTTTCAGCTGATGTCATGGACTGAGTCATGGAATAGTTTGGGTTGGGAGGAATATTTACAGGTCATGCCATCAAGTTCAAACCCTTCCCATGAACAGGGGCATCTGCAAGTAGATCAGACTGCTCAGAGCCCTGTCCAACCTGATCTTGAATGTAACTCCATAACTCATACAACTTATATCACTATAGTTACATTTGTTCAAAATTTAGGTGCTGCTTGTTTTAACACTTCTAAATTTTTTTTCCCCTAGAGAGGCTCAATCCCCATTAGAAACAGAATTTGGGGAAATCTGATTCATAAACTCTAAAACTCCTACCCCATTTCCTTCATAATCAAGAGGTATTTAATGAGCAGAGGAAGGACACCAAGAAGAAAACCAATTGAATGCTCTACCTTCTTGTATAAATAACTCAAATGTGATAAGTAAATTATTAAAAAAACAAAACAAACAACCAAACAAAACAAAACAAGCCCCTCTTCAAACAGTGTATTTATCAGATTCTGGACCTGAATTTCAGTTTGCAGAAGTGATGAGGTCTCACCGCTGCAAACAAAATTGGTGAGGTTTATGCTTTGGTTGCATTTGGTAAATTACATGATGAAAATGCAGCCATCTCAAAATTGTCATCAGAGCTAAACTTCTCAATTATTTTGCTCTAAATTTATAAAGTGAACGTTTGAAAGGGTTACGAAAGTAGGTAGTGTCTGAGAAGAAATTGTTAAGGTGTCACAGAAAAACCCCAGAAGGAATTCTGTTCAGTAGAGCTTTAACAGTATAACGTGCTGCAAGTTACACCTGAATGGCTTGCAGAGCCTGAAAACCTAACAGATACTGGGAAAATGGCTCAGCAAGTGATCACTTTTCTGCCTAAGCCCGGAATAAGAAGATCCAAGTGGAGTCACTGATATGTCACCAGAGGATTAAAAACTGCATTATTGAATTTATGCAAAGGAGAACTACATGAGGTGTAGAAACAGCTTTTTCCAAGCCTCTGAGAATGAGCCTCTGTAGCTTCATTAACATTACCTGTAGTGTGCACATACATGTTTTAATCACATCAACAAGAACCACAAAGTAATAACTAGATGAAACAAACTTAGTTATTTGTTTATAGTAATCAAATTAATAAATTAAATGTATTTATTTTTTTTTGTTTTTACATTGTCTAGGTGCAGCCTATAGAAATCCATATACATGGTATCCAGCTTTTTTACCCGGCACAGTTTATATGGAAAAAAGCTATAATTTACAGAAAGAAGGAGGTAATAGTCACATTATTCTGCAATTTATACCACAAATCCCAGTGCTAATAGACTTATTTATCAAACATTTGTATTTCTTTTCTTCCCTTTTTATTTCTATCTCCATAGAAATCACATTTGGTTTAATTGCAGGTTACTAGAAAAGTGTGCTGTCTTCGGCTTGGTTCACAGGACAAGCCATGTTGATGAGCATTTTTGTTCTTTGGAGAGAAGAAAAGAACTTTAACAACATGGGGTTTCCTTTGCTGCTTATTTTGGAGCCATTTGGAACAAACATCTTTGGGCCTTCAATCATTGTATAGCCAAGATATACTACAGGGAGAACATAATTCTTTATACTTTTTTTGAAGATTCTGCACACATTGTAGAAGGAAATTCAGAAGGATATTGTGAAGTGATCTTTTAGGATTTCAAAAAGCATGTTTTGGCAGTTTTCCCAACATATGGAAGGAGTAAAAAAAGTAATTTGGTTTATTCTGAAATGAAATACTAAAACTTTTTCAAGAAAACCTATGGATAAACTTGTTTACTAAGCGAAATCATGTACTGCTATTTTGACTTTTATTCCCCATTGCATCTCTTAAAACTGTTGCACAGTTTTCTGGTTCCAGAATTCAGAAACTGTTTCCTTCACTCAGGCCATTCGGGGAAATGAAGAGACTGAAATAATTAATTACAGATGACCTCTGGTGTTTTTTTCACTTATATTTTTTTGAAGTTATGTAATTTTGTGAAAATATTTCATATACCAAATGCAAAATGTTGCAGAAAATTCTGCTCCACTGCTTTGCTCTTTGTCGCTACTCTAAAGATTTTATATTTTTGTGATGTGGATAGTAGTTTCGGACTTACATAGTAGTCATTGTAATTACTTAGGGAAATTCAGATTCCAGAATGCTGGAATGTACATAACACACCAAGGTGGTTGATATTAACATCTTAGAAGTCTTGTTCAGATGAGACCGAAGCTTGCTAAGTGAAATACTATTCTTCCCATGACTGACCCTGAATGTTTTCCCTTTCTTCTTTCCCTGCTGTTTTGGACTGCAGGGTCAAGGGCAAAGGAAATCAGATGTTTTCCTCCGTTGCCATTATTTCCTTTACATTGCTTCCTAGTGTTCTGTAAACTTGCATCTGAGCTTCTCTAGAATTTTTCTGTTAAGAGACCATAGCAATGAGTGTCTCTTTTTTTCCTCCATGATTGCTGAGGAATTGTGCAGATTGTTAGGGCAATGGCATATTTCTAGGGCATTTTATACCTTATTTCCAGTGTTTTGTCAGAATAAATAGGAGCCTAATATTTTTTCAGTAGAAGAAGCTGAAAAATGGAATGTTCCTCTCATCATCCTTCTCATTTGATGGCAAATAGGAAACTATTGAGTATTGTCTTTCTTTGAGGAGGTACATTGGCAGAGAGAGTTCTCTTCCATTTACACTGAAAGTTGCCTTGTAGGTCATTCTGAAACCAGGTCTGTCAGGGGAAATGCTATACTTACTGTACTACAGGAGTTAGTGTCAGAAGTTGTGCTGATATGTGGCTGTCTCCCTCTATTTTTCAGTATGATTCTGAGCCATCACATCTTGTCACAGAACCTGTGACTGCTTTGGAAAGGAGATACCTAGGTCGGACAAGAAGATTTGTACTCCAGTAGCTTTACAATTTACTGTGTCTAACAAACATGTTTTCCTAGCTATGTGTAAACTCACAATATTTGACTGACTTTCAGTGCATGCCTTTCCTCATCTAGTTGGCTCTTATGAGTCTTAAAAAGACATAGCAGCACTGCTGTCTCATCACTGACTTAAAAATGGAACTCTGGGATTTTTTTCTCATCCCACAATTTAAAATTCTTGTAAAAGGCATGGAGAAATTTTTCTCTCCAATTACTAGGATACCAGCTGAATGCCTAAGGCTCTTCTACACACACTATTTGATGTTCTGGCTAACTGCTCAGTGCTTCATAATTCTATAGAATAATGCAAAATAGAACTGGAAAAGATCTTGAGAAATTTGACCCCTTATTCTTCCAGATGAATAATTTTCCTAATCTGTAGTTAACAAGGTCATGGTCTTCTATTCTGCCCCAGTGAGTATTATTTTATGCAAAACAGAACAACTTCTAAAGGATGACTGACACTACACTGATCACTGGTTGACATCACTACATGGTGCATACTTTACCTAATAGAAAACAGGCACCCTCCTATCCTGCTTTATGTAAAATGAGTGACACAGGGCAAGACACCAGACTAATTGTGAGTATTAAAGTGTATCCACCTCAGCACGCCCTCTCTGTCCTGAAATGCTAACTTGTATCAAATTGTGGGCCTTTGCAGTCTGCTAGGAAAGTTGTGTAGTGTTGGGTTGAGGATTATTGTAATCAGAAGAAATCTGCATGTGACCCAGCTGCAAGCATTTCCTTTTCAGCCCAAAAGGATCTGTTAGATGCTCTGCAGCAGAATGGAGGTGGGATAGGATGTAGTAAAGGATTACTTAATTAATATTGGTCGAATTTATCTATCTCATCAGGATGTAATTCTTGTCTATATCATACAGGATTCTGGGTCTGCTCTCATTTTTTATTCTTTCTTTTCAATATAGGATACCTTTTGTCACGTGACGTCATAAGGGTACAGCCTCTTAAAACTTGCAAGGGCCCCATCAGGATTGGGTTATCAAGAAAGGCTCGGCCAAAGAAGCTTCATCCTTATCTGAAATGAATTCCTGGACTCTTTTACCAGCTTTCACATCTGGGATCACTCTGCTTGAAAACTGTTGAAATGTTTTAATGTTAATTTCTTTTTTAACTTTGATCTGTGTGGTTTAAGGGTTTTTAAAGTATTAATATTGCAGTATTTGCTAGTGATTTATTTAGGAATACTCCTGTGAATACTTGATAGCAAAGGGATTTATAATGAAAGTTTACTAGTAGAAGCTTTAATGGAAGGGTGAATTCCTTTTAAAGTTTATGTAATATTAATAAAATCTGTCATGTATTTTTCATCTATTAAAATACACAGTTGAAATTTTCTGTCGCATCCACACAACCTTAGATCCTCTGTGTGTTTCTGTAGTTTTAAAATCTCAGTAAGTACTATTTTTATAGATATTTGTTACAAATGTTTAGAGGGACATAGAAGAGAATTTCAGGAAGTTAAGTTTAGGTTGCTAAAAGGAAGATTATGTTTTAGGCTTCAGAAGTTGTTTCCCCTGAGATACTTTCAGTTCCATGTACTTGTCCCATTAGACAAAGAGTTGGGAAGGAATAAAATGACACAGACAGTTTATCTCATTCTGAGAGTACTGATTCCACTTCATACAGTATGAAGGCAAAATAACAGCGCATAAATTCTGGAGATTAAGAATCTTGAGAAATGGGGACACTTGGGCTGCTCTGAAGCATGCAGATTTTGGTTAGGGACATCTGATAATTGTTATTTTACCGATATTTTTGTTATAAAGAATAGGTACCATTTCAACTGAATAAAAGCACAGCAAGAAACAAACCTGAGTGAAGTCTGAAAAAAAATTCCTGAAGTGTTAGAACAAGAGTAATCTAATACCAGGTATTCAAAAGAAGCTTTAAACCCTCTGATTGCACAGAGCAGATTTTTTTTAGAAAGAACATATTTCACCCTGCTGTGGATAAGACAGTATTCCAGTATAAAAAGTATTGCAGAACAGTGATGGAATGATCATAAACCTCTATAAAAATAACAATACATCGTGGCAGCTGACAAAAGGAAACTGAGCAAGCTGAATTGATAGGGAATTTATCTGCAGATAAATTATTTTGTAGAATCTCTAGTGACAGTGTGAAGACTAACTTCACAGTTTAATTTCTTTAGCAGCAACATTCAGAATATATCATATGTAGTAGTAAGCATATCAGTGTGTTTATGTTATAAGGATCTAAATAAGAAAAACAAATTCACAGTATTGAGGGAAATCAATGAAATAATAAAATCAAGAAAAATAGTTTTAATTTGGTTCATAGTTCCTTTTGTATGAAATAGTAAGAATCCCAGATGAAAATTTGTTTCTAGGAACAGCTGGTTCTAAAAGAAGAGTTTCTAAACTGATCTGTTCACCACAGATTGTCCAAAAGGTGCAGTAAATGGTGTGCACCTGATTTAAACATTAATTCAAATGTTAATGTAATTTTAAACAACAAAATTTTCTAACTTTCCCGCTAAAATTTTGATGATGCAGATGTAAAACTGTCCATGCTAATGGGAAGCATAATTCTGGACAAGACATTATCTTTCATCAACATACCTAATTTATAGAAAAGTTTGAAAAGGGCTAAACAAATGGACAACTAGGACACGTTCAGAAGCAGCTCCCAGGAGGGCAGGGCCATTAGACAACTCCCTTGGGAGTATGTAAATGAGGCAGTAAGCTGGACAGGAATGGATGGATGGATGGATGATGGATGGATGGATGGATGGATGGATGGAGGGATGACTTTGTTGCACCTTCACTATCAGCAGCAGACATTTCTGTCTCAGGGAGGGTAACTTGGCATCACAGGGTGACGCTGTGGAGCAGCTTGAGGACCTATGGATGGTAGCAACCTCTAAATGTCAGTTAAGGGAGGAATTCTGGTTTCTCAGTGCTTTGCAAGAAGTATCAACTCAAATTTCTCTGGATCCCAGCAAGAAGAAGCTGATCTCAAACCTTTAGCTAAGTGTTTTTTATTGTGTATTGTCACTGAGCAAGGGGTCTATAGCATTGGAATGTCCCCCTGGAGTTTTTGTCCTCACAGCTGGGCAAACAGTTCTCAAGATCTGCCAGATATGAACCAGCTGTCAGGCACGATGCCCTATCGATAGCTTCTTTAGGTCATGATTTTTAAAGTAGGAGGATTTCTTACAATTTGGGAGTGATGCTTCTGTATTTACAACCAATTCTCTGAATTCTTTGGAAAAGCTTGTCTTTGTGTCTTTTCCCACAGGGAGATGTCTACCCCATACAGTCATTTCCTATATCTTCTTGTGCCATTGGTCTGTGATCATTAATGACACAGAGAATAAAATCAAAATGTTGCATTTTTAATAATTGTGGGAAAAATCTGATGTCCAGGGCTTGGAGATAGGTATGTAATTTCTTTCCTAGCACATCTGTGTTCCCACTGTTCAGAGCATGGCCACACCAGGTCTCAGGCATCTTAAAAAGCCACTAATCACAGAACTTCACAGATAAGGGAAAGGATACAGAGCATATGTGTCTACCAGCAGTTATACCAGACTGGTCCAAGTTTGTAATGTCCAGGTGTCAAGACCTTAAAATCCTATTATGGAGACTTCATAATTTTGATTCTTATTTAATAGCATCCATCAGGCCCATGAAGAAGGCCTTTGTCATTCTGAAATCAGTTACATCAATAAAAAGTCATGTATGGAGATGATGTAACCCCACCAAAAAGCACTTGTCATGAACATTCACACAGGTAATTCTGAAACGGAAGGAAAAACTGTTCCTTGAAATACTTGGGCAATTTTATTCTGCATCATAGTAAACTTTGGGATGCCTGGAAACTCATATTAGTCTAAAACCTGCAGAAATTAATATCATGGAAAAATTTGGTGAAATGTATTGTTTATAAAGCAAATAATTTTTCCACTGAAGAACATTTTTGCCTATTTTTAAATCAATGAATTCACCTGTTTTCAAAATATGTCTGTTTATTTGATGCTTGCATAAGAAAATGATACAATGCTCTTGTCTGCAGAAGGCAGAGATACACAGGCTACTTTTTCAGGACAAGAGATAAAGTCTTAATTCACTGAATTTATACTCAGTAGCAAACTTCCTTGCCGGTTGTGCAAGAACATCCTCAAATATCCTGGAAACGCTACTGGAAAATACCTAAACACAAAAAACCCCCCAGACAATAAGTCAAACAAAACAACAAAAATTGGACCATGCAGAGAAGTAGAATAGTCCAGCTGAGATATTATGTAAACTTTATGTCTGACTGCTCATTCATCTGGAGAGAGCTGCTAACAACATGCCCTCATCTTAAATAACAGAGGAAGGGTTGGCACTGGGAGTGCTGCCTGGCCATCTGCCAGCTTCAGCTTCCCCAGCCACTGTCAGCTGGAGCAGCTCAGGTACCTCCTTCTGCTGGGGAGCAGCACAAGAGCACTCAGCTGTGCAGAGCAGCCATGGGAGCTGGCACCCTTCCATGGACTTTGGGAGCTGCATGGGAAAATGCCAAGCCAAGATCCCACCATGTGTCTTTGCCTATCTGGTTGAAGCTCTATGATTGATTTTGAATTTTTCTATTGCAGACACCATATCTGGTGATGTTTTTTGATTTAGCTAAGCTTGCTAATGCTGACTGTAACAGAAATGCAGATGTTAAGTGTCATTATGCTTTAATAATTATGCAGGAAAGCTTAAATATAATTTCTGAATCATTTATTATCAGCTGCTAGAACAATAGATATGGCTTGGGCTTGTTTAATACAAAAGGATTGAATTATAGCCTAATGAAAACTTTGAATTCCATTATATCTACCAATACATGTTTTTAATAAATAGTAATTGAATGTAATTTTTTGTCTACTTTTCGAATAACTGGATGCAAAGCTAAAACTGCTCATCTCTGTGGAGATGGAGAAATGTGAGCGATTAATGACTGAGTATATGCAAGATTATTAAAATCCAGTTTAATAACAACCCCTGTATTTCGAAATATAGCTGTTTTCTCTATCAGGGAATTGAATTGAAACAGGTAATGAAGTGCTGTTGCTCTTTCTGTTGGGATACAGCTGCCAAACCAAAATAGATGACAAATTTCGAGGAAAGCTTTGGAGAAAGGGTTCACATCAGTGTATCTATCAAAAGGCTCTGCATTAAGGAAGATGGTGCCAAGGCATTTCATGAATACACTTTACTAAGAAGTTTCATGAGGTTAGGGAGGAATTCCACTTTTGGTCTTACAATTCACATTCAGTTTGGATTTTAATTTTCTGCTCCCAACATGGACATGCTATCATATCTTTCCCAGACACCACTGGAGAACGTACCTGCTGTTTTTCCCTAGCCAATACACTGAGGTCACTTTACCTCCTGTGTTCCTGCTGAGCCAGAGGTAGAGCATTTCTAAATAGAGCCTCAGGTAAACTAGAAGTGCATTTAAAAATATCTGGGAAAATGAAAAGGCAATTTTATTTAAAATTATTTGTGTCAATAATGGTTCAGGTGAAAATGTAAATAAAGGTTTCAACATTTGTCCATTGACAGTCTGTGTGGTAGATGAAAGGTTGGTAGTTGTCCTTATAAACTTCAGCAATTTAACAAGTTATGTTTAATTTAATGAGAAAAATTAGTTTATCATGATCTGATAAGGTAATGAAAGTAAAGAGATTATTTATAAAATATATGCTACCATTTGCTATTTGGTCTGAATCAATCCTATCATAGAAATGTGTCTTCCATTATTGGAAATTTTCCCACTACAAGGCCCCTTCAATTAAGAAAATATTTTTAGCCAGGAGCTATAGTAAAAATTCAATATAAATTATATTCAGTATATGCACTAAGAAAGATGCACAGAATAATCTGCTGTCAAAGCACTTTTTCCTCAAAACTTAAATATGTAGAAATATGCCAAACTTAACAAACAAATGTGAAAAATAAGTGCATCAGCATGGATATATATATATATATATATATATATATATATATATATATGCACATATATAACCTATCATGTTTAAAGTATTATCAAAATATATATTCTTATTACCAATGACATTTTGGAGACTGTAACTCAACATACTGGCGATGACAGATTCCAGAAATTGTAACAGAGGTTATGGCTGTGTGTGGAGAGATGAGGATCAGATTGAATTGACTTGGGAAACCCCAGTCAATAAAGCAAGGTAGGTCCTAAGGCGACCTGAATTGCCTTTGGGACAGAACTGTCTTTCTCCATTGATCAGCGGGGAGACTTAGGGGAAGCTTGTGCCACAGTGAGTGCTCTCAACAGACTGCAAGAGTTGAAAAATCTTTTTTTATCTGTTTCTTGGACCAAAGGGTGGAAGAGTTAGCTGTTCAAAGTGCTCTCTAGCATTGAAATTCTGTTATTCTTAGGTCTGTGCTCAAGCAGCATCCAGGATCTCTGCTCACAACTCACTGTTCACTGCACAATCTTGCAGCAAAGACTTAGTCTCAGAGGTTTTGGAATTCCGTTTTTTCAGTCTGTAAATGTACTTTTAGTTATTGCTTGTAACTTTGATATCATACTTCGGAGTAATGTTTGGTTTAATTCTACATGGTAGATAAAGAAATCTTTCAGTTTTAAACTATTTCTGCTTATTTGGAGGAGGATGTTGATGGAGTCATGAGTGAAGGGATGGATTATATGTATGCAACAGGCAGGGAAATGTCTGTAGCAAAGGCAATGTCCTATAGTCTGGAGATGGATTTTGAATTTATTCTTTTCATCTATTCCAAACAGTCTCACGCTTTTTGGAGACATTTCCTTGAGGAAATGAATACTGTTTTATGTGCCATTTGGGCCAGCTTTTTGTGTGCCTTATCCTACATATCAATTTGTTCTTCTTTGTGCCTCACCTTTTTCCCATTCCTCATCTTCTTTTATGCTGGAATTTTCTGCCACTATGGCAGAAAGCAGATAGAGTTAGATTTTCCCACACTCAGGTAAAACTTACCTGCTCATGCTTGCCAAAGTTGTGAACTTACCCTGCTTGTGCCACAGAGGTGCACTATAACTGAGCAGCTGTCATGAACTACTGTTTTTATCCAAAATTTTCATTGTGTCACTGTTCTTCCCTCACCACATTTCTGTAAACCTTTGCTATCACAGGGAGGGCTGGGTCACCCAACTTTGTGGTGGGCAGGAGTGGTTCTCAAAACAGCAGTGCTAGAAATCTTCATTTCCCAAGGACCTGTGGAGAGTGATGGCCAAGGGAGCTTGAACAAGACATTGATTTTGGAGACACAGTCATAAGGAGAGTCCTATGAGAATTAAAATATAACCTTGCTTTTGCTTTGTACAAAGTATTTGTGAATATTTCTGTGCTTATTTCTTTATATGCATGTATGTTTCTGTTTTATGTGTATGTTTTATTATTTGTTATTATCAATATGTAAATACATTTAAATATAACTATATCATTATATTTAAATATATTTTTAATGTTTAAAAAACTTTTGCAAAAAGGGAAATCTGTAGACAAATATGTTTTGATGTATACTCAGAAGAGGCTCTCTATTGACATTTTTCAGATGACAACTTTTTTTCAAAGATGATGAAAGCTTGAATTATGCTTGTATGCCACTACACTGCTCTTCTTTTATCCCATAGATTCAGTATGTTATTGCTTGAAAATAATTATAGGGTACAAAGATTGGAGTAGTGAAAAATGAACACTTGAAAAAAATTTCAAGACCATTCACAAAACTGAAGACACAGTGCATGACATGTTCATCCTTGTGAAAATTCTTCCTTTGTAAGTGCTGCCAAGGCCAATGTCAGCTTGAATTCTTTAATGCATACTGTGCAGATTAGATCTGCCCAGAGCTATTCCTATTTCTTCATCCAGCTTTTAAAAATACATGTTTGTGCTCTTCTATTAAAAAAATTTCTATTATAGAAATCAGCAGTTCAAGTTTGTATCAGGTCTTTCATTATATTCATTCTCCACCTACCTTTCATTTTGCCCCAGAAATACATACAAACAAGTTTGCATCTGCACATTGCTGAATGTATTTTCACGTTCAATAACAACAGCATAATGTATTTCCTGCATTTTCCAGATAAGTTAATGAAATTAGATTATACAGGGAATAAAAATAGTTCAATGCTAGGAGTCATTATGGGAATCCTAACATTTACTAAAATGCTGAACTAATAATATTGAACATGAAATTGTATTTTAATTGCTTTTATCTCTAGGATGAATCTTTACCTGCATGAACTATGTTATTAAGGGCACAAAGTAATCCCAAGTGCAGCAATATTTCATGCAGTCCAACTTATTTTATTAAAGCTCCTATTTTTCTGAAGCTTTCAAGGAAAGCAGGGAAGGAAGAGAGAGGGAAGGAGAAAAAAGTCTGTCTTTGAAATGATTTTTTAAATTGTGAAGTCAAATGCGAGGTTGTTTGGCTATTGATAGATTTTAGGGCCAAATCTTACACTGTTTTTTTTTTTTATCAAGCTGTTTTTCTTTAGCAAAGAAAATATTGGGAGAAAATCGAAATCAGCTTGATTCCTGGAGATACTTGAGAGATTCCTTAGAGATTCCTAGTCCTTATGGATTCCTGGAGATACTTGTCTATATGACAGGGAGGTATGTGATGCTTCTGGGGCAATCACAAACAGGAGGAGTAGGAGTCTGTCAGTGTTTGCACCAGAATTTGTACAGAGTCATTTGTGGCTTTGACCTTGGCAGTCTCTTCCAAAGAGCTCAGGAATGGACACTTTTGGACAATAATGGTGTAAATATTTGTCATAAATATTAACAACTTGTTCTGGAAAATTGTGGTATCAGAGGTTCTCTACCATCATCAATTATTCTGGACTACCAAAGAAGGTGATATTGAGCTTTCCAATTTGAAAACAATTTGTATTGTTTCACTGGCACTAACACGTGTGCATTTCAGGGAGGTGATGACCTCACAAATTGTCCCTTTGATTGCCATGTTAGTAAGCAGCTCACTGTCTTCTGGCTTTACTTTGGGAAAAACAGTGAGTTTTAAAAAGTTTAAACTACTATTTTCTTCTGTTTCCCTGCTACCCCTCTCTCCTTGCAGTGCTCATTGCTGCTGCTGGGCTGCTGCTGGTCAAGCTGACCCTGCCACTGCCTGTTGACTCTGCCAGGTGTCTCTTGTGACACTGACTTTGGATCCATGGCAGGATGCTGGATCTGTTGCTCCCACACTTGTCCCCTTCTGTACTGTTGTAGTCTTACAGTGCTTCTTACTGACAGTTTGTGTCATACTGGCTCCTTATAGGAAAAGTGATCTCTCTTAAGACTGTGCAATAGGTTCATTTTTGATTGGTGGATGAGCCAAACTTGAAAAGTATTGCTTGAATTGGAGGGGCTTTTTTTGTTTGTTTGGGGTTTTTCTGTTGCCTTTTTTTTTTTAAATTTT
The DNA here is from genome assembly GCA_009812075.1 of Sialia sialis. Classification (NCBI taxonomy): domain Eukaryota; kingdom Metazoa; phylum Chordata; class Aves; order Passeriformes; family Turdidae; genus Sialia; species Sialia sialis. The sequence goes on along the minus strand of VRYO01001589.1, from coordinate 19,565,670 downwards.
CTTTTTGTAGTAGATTTATATATTTTTAGAGATTTTCTCATAGCAATGGAAGACTGAAAAATAGTCATTGTGGGTCAAGGAAAAAAATTAATTCAACATCAAACATAATATTTTGTTTCCAGTGGAGTTTGGAGATCCAGTGCTAACAAAAGTAAACAATGAAAGTATGGCACTAAAAGTTAAGCACCAGTTGCAAAAATATTGCCCTCAGTGAGTAGTCAGGACATTTACACAAAAGGGGAGGGGGGGCTTACATTTAAATCCTCCCTCAAGAAACATCACTTCTTCACCTTCTGCCTGCCTGATGGATGTTTGAGATGTCACATTGCATGGGTGTAACTTCACTCAGTCCTTCAACTGCAGACATTCCACTTTGTGTAATTATTTTAATGGGAACTGACAGCTGCTTGTTCTACCTTCTCAAGAAGTGTGTGTGTAACCTGTTACACCATTCTCGGCTTATGAATCTTTCTCCCTCATGAATATTTGCACAAGGTGAAAGAGCTTCAGAATAAGAAATGGAACCGCTTATGCAAGAAGGCATTACAGCCACTGCAGTGGTCACATGGAGTGTTCTGAGATCCTGCTGCTCAGATCCCTGTTCTTAAGTGCACACTTTGAACTGCAGTTATCCATCTCCATGTGACCTTGTTGAACATAATTCCAAATGGTTTTGTTGGTAATAAAGAAGTTTTTATATTCCTGTGTCAGAGTTCTAAACTGTGCAGAGCACAGTGACCCCTGGAGCAGGAGCTCTGCATGTACCAAGAGAATTTATTCTCCATCTTGACCTCAGCAGTTAGCATCAGTTCTTGAAGGAGGATTAGTTTCTGAGATGATGATATTAGTAATGAGTTGTGACTCCTGAATAAAAAATCTACTCCTTTCGGACTGCTTGATCTTTTCTGTTTTTGCACAACTGTAAGTTGAAGTATGAGAAACTGAGTATTCAGTCTCAGTTTCACTGGAATCTACTCTACAGAGAAGTCAAATCCAAGTATATCTGCTTAGAAAAGTTATTATTGTTGTAATGGCATATAACCTTTTGAAAAGATTGCAATGTGTTCTTAACTAATGAGAGTCTCCAAAACTCTCTCCTTGAGTCAGGTACAAAAAAATGAATAAAAATTCTTAGGCTTAGCTATAACTAAACTGGGGATGTTATTCCAAGCCATGCTATTTCTGTTCACTGTCATGATGCTCTGATATTTACTGCTTAAGGTTATTTGCCCAAACTACTTCTTCTGAAAATCCATGCTGCAGAATAAATCTGGGTCTGACCCATTTTCACAGGCAAAACATTTTTTTTTGCTGCTCAAACCACAGCTTTCTTCCAGCACCACCTCACCCATTCAAATGGTGAGACTAAGGTGATGAACTTGAACAAATCCCATTATGAAGCATTATTTTCCCTTTCAATGACTGGAAAAAATTTTGTGTTGAAATGTAAGTCCTCTAGTCATGAGTATTTTGAACCAGAAGTGCAACTCTCCTTTAAGCGGCCTGTCTCATGAGCTGAGCTGTCTTAAAGAAGTAAAGGTCCTCTTTTTTATATTTAATCCAGCAATATCAGGTGATAAAACACAGCATTTGGCATTATATCCCTCTATGATAACGTAATAACTGAGTCTATTACAAGCTTTCTCCTTCACACTGCCTTAATATTTAATTAATTTAGAAAATTGGCTTCAACTTCTCCTTTCCTTGTATTTCTTACTCCACATTATAATTTTTGTCCAGAAGGATGTTATCTTTTCATTTAATTTTTATGGAAACATTTTTAAACTTTTTTTTAATTTTTTTTTTTGCCTATACCAAATGCTTTTGTACCCACAGTTAAAAGCTATGCTGAATTTGAACTAGTCTTTTGGGAACTGCTGAAATTATAATTTGTTTATTATCAGACAGAATGTCATGCCTTAGACCATTTTTTTGTTCTGAAGACTGGGATTAAAGTGATCTGATTGTCAAGATCCCTACTGTCAATCTCATCAACAATTTGTACCCTTCTCTGTCATTTTCTTGGTTTAGTACACCAGTTTAAGGAGAACTGCCAGGCTATGATTCAGGTAAAAGAGGCAGCAATTGCAGTTCCTGCAGCACTTCCTAGCTATGCTGGAATGTCTTGATAAGCATTTCCATGGTCTGAACCCTTTCTCAGGAATTGGTTTATTTATTCTCTCATTTATTTGTCATGTAGAGCATATGTTTTGTGCTAATTTCTGGAATCTAAGAATCCAAGACACTCATTAAAGACAAGGAATTAATGATGTCCATTTAATGATCTCTCAATCAAAGACAGAGATGATTTGTACTGATGTCCTCAGTCTCTTGCTGAAACAGGCTGAGGTGGATAATCCTGGACTTTGCCCCAGCAGTACTGGCACCCTCTGGCCCGCTCTGAATGATGATCATCCTTCCTTGGGGATGAACACAACACAGTATGAGAGTGGTAACAATTACATAACATTATCTTGGGAACCCACACCAAGGCAAACTTTCAGAATATGCACACTTGTATTTCTTAGGGTGCTGTATTCCTCATATCAGTTAGAGGACTGCTGCTATCAATAATGATATAGTATGAAAATTATGAGTAACAAGATGATAAAATTATTCAATACAGATCTGGGAATCATAGAAGCAGTCTGAAAAAAAGAAGGGGGACAAAATAAATACCAGGCAAATATTATTTCAAAATACAGGCTCTTACTAATCTTTCCTGAACAATAAAACTTCCAAAAAATATGTGCTTTCTGTGAGTATATTGCTTGGCTAAAGAGAGTGGTGTGCTGTGCTGCCTGAGTGTTAGGGTGTGCTTCCCGACTGAGAGCAATGTGAATCTGCTTATGCTGTTTGGAATATTTTTTGCATAACACTGATACCCAGCAAAACAGGGGAATATTCTGCAATTATTCATCTGTTCACAGATCTACACTCTCCACAGATCTGCAATCTGCAGATATCAGCCACATAAAACCACATGTTTAAAATGAGAAAATAAGAGTATTGAGCAGCTAAAGGTAGCTGGTATGATCCAGCAGATTATTTTACTAAAATTTTCACCTGACATGTCATAAAGTATTCTTGAATCCAAGATAAAAACATCTTTTTTTTTGCTTCTTCCAATTTCATATAGATTCATGAGTGGCTTACACATTATTAAAGTAGATTAAAAAGCTTGTTTTTGTTTTCAGCTATAATACTCTAATGCAATCTACTTGATAAGAATAAATTTGGTTTTGATCCTGCAAAGTAATATGGAGCTTGAGAAGCTGAAATTGTCCTGAGAGGATATGAGGATACACAAGCAAATGCCATGAAAAAGGATGTTATCAGTTCAGTCAGTATAAATCATTATTTTGTCTGCAGTGCTGCAATACAGCCACTGTTTTTAAACTCTCAGCAGTTCCAACACATTTCTTGTAAATTTTTTTAATCCTATACTTTCTTCATGTAGTCTAGAAAATTTACTCAAATTTTAAAGATTTATTTTTTTCCAAAATCAACACTATAAAACAATCAGAAAGGTTTTTTTACTAGCACAGGAACACAACTCATCAAAATGTTGATTTACCAAATTCCTTGGCATTGTTTGATTTTCTATAACTATTTAAGCATATTTTAAATGCTATTTCTTGATTCAGGAACTTATTTGGCTATTCCTTCCCAATTCTGATTGATGTTTTTGATTGGCTTCTCAAGGCTTCTTGATGTCAGTAGGACACCACTAATTTAGTATGTGTGCTTTGGATCAGTCCTGACATTTAATCAGAATAACTGATGTCTCTTTCTACACATCTTGCTCATCACTGTCACTGATTTTGTAACAAAGTAAAATCAGCATTAGCTACAATTAAAGTGTAAATTTTTAGTCCTTCTTGTAATTAAAAACATAAAAAAGAAAATATATAATGAAAACATGACATAAATTATTACAGTGATTTCACAATCATAAGGCACACCTGAATATAAGCTGCACTTTTTTTTTTTTTCCTTCTTTTTTTTTTTTAAGCGAGGAGATCCATATGTGACAAAGTAACAAATTAGTAACAGAATCACGCCAGCGCAGAGTTTGGTGTCAGGTGCTCAAGTTGCAAACAGTTTTCATAGACCAGTGAAGCCTTTAAAGGCAGCCCCAGGTGCCCTCCCCGGCCAGCTCTCACTTCTGGGTTGGCATTTCGCTGGGATTTGTCCATAGATAAGCCGCACCTGATGATTAGCCGCACGACTGGGGTAGGCTGGATTCTTCAATGAAAAAGGTGCGGTTTATAATCGTGAAATTACTGTAATTATAATTCCTACTTAAACAACAAAATAATCTAATTTTACCTTGAATGAAAACATTATTTGGAGATAGTATGATTTTGGTTTTTAGAGTGAGGAAATAAAACTAATATTAGAAAGGATAAAGATCACATGGTACAATATTTGTAAACAAACCCCATGCAAATCTGTATTGGGGTTTGAAAGAAATATTTTTAATGTCTCTTAAATCTATTTCAATTTGAAGCTCCCAATTTATCATGATCTGAAACAAAGACCCCACTAGAATGTTAACATTAAATTTACATTTGTGCTCTTACTTTAAAATGTAGGAAATAGATTTATTAAGTAACTAGGAAATAACTTTCCAGTGGCTAAAATACTGTGTTAAGTAAGTACTTCTCATTAAATTACTTTCTTTCTGGAGATCCATTAATATTCATTCTCCAAAATCTAGCAAAGGTCAGCCAAAAGGTAATTGTGCCAGGACTGAATACCTTGCCTTGGAACTTTCTGTACATATCAAAGCCAATTTTTTTTATCTACTCCTGCAAAACTAATTTGCAGTAGGATTTACTGGCTCTGTAAGATCTCTCTTACTTCAAGACAACCTTTTAGAAGTTGTATCTTCTGCAGACACACATGCACATTGCCACCAGAGCGTTGTGAATTTACACTGCTGTGAGGAATTGCCAGCACCCCTGGAGAGCAGCCTGCTGTGAGCTCGGGGAAGAGCACCAAGAGCAGCTGGAGGTAGCAAGGATTCCCATTGTGTCACAGAGCAACTCCAGTGGGGCTGGGCAAAGTTTTCCAAGTGCCAAATTGGTGCTTGGCCAGGAGACTGCAGCAAACCCCTTACTTTTAAAGGAGTACATAAGGTAATTAATGAATGAAGAGAGCACTAGAGAAGAAAGTTGTGCTGACTTCACATTGCAGCCAAAAAGTAAAACCTCTGCACATAAAGGACACGTCAGCATTTATATAATGAGGAATGGCTTCAACTCACACTCAAAATAAGAGTAAATTGTTATTTATTGTAAACAACTAGCTGCTTTTAAAGTTCTTAAAAGTTCAAGTTGAACCCTAGTGAACAATTAAGGATTGCTGACTCAAGCTTGTATATCATCATTATTTCCACCCAAGACCAATGGATAGCATATCACTTTTTGTTGGAGTTTTGTCCTAAGCATAATTTATAATCTGCTCTGTTATCATGGCAGTGTCTGCTTAGCAAGGGGAGACCCCAACTTCTCCTTGTGTGGCTCTCACCCTCAAGAGGCGCTCCATAGACAGGTGAGATTGCTCTTTCCTGGGGAGATGGTGAGGGTGTGTGGATGGGAAACACTTCTGAAGGTGAGGAGGGAAGGAGCAGAGATCACACTGAGAGCAATTCTGCCACAGGAGGCAGAGCAGGCACAGGGTCAGGCTTCAAGATGCTGGCAGGGAGACTTTCCTAAGACTGCACATGGCTTTTTCATGACAAATACACTGAAAACAAGGATAGGAAACACAAAAAGAAGAGGAGAAAAATTTGTTATTATTTTAATCACTCTCACTGAGAAAAATTGTGTCTTGCACCTAATAAAAGTGATTTTGTGGTAATTTTCATTCAACTCAGACAGCATTTGAGATTTGCAGGTTCTTGGTATCTTTGGTGGATGACTTGAATCTCAAAAATCAGCTTATTTAGACTTACCCTTTGTCTGTAAGTGCTGTGGAATTGCTAAGCAAGCTAGTCAAATGCCAGGAACTTCCAGCTGAACTGGCAATTATTCCTGAAATGCCACTGTGCCACAGGAACACTGGTTGCCACTGAATAAGCTCCTTCTCATAATGAAAGAAATTTAAGACAGGTAGACAAAAGGTTTTGCTACTTAGCAGTTACACAGAATCATTGCATTCTTTTGTCTAAACTATTTTATCTGAGCTTGCAAACACCCGGTCAAATGTGGAAACTCCTCCCAATAGGAAATTAGTTAATCTTTTTTTTCAGAGAAAATCTATTTTCCTGTCAAATGTTACATCAGAACAAACCCAAAACAGTTATGATGCCAAGCACAACCATCTAGATGGAGAGAAAAAAGTTGAAAACAAGGCACCTCACATGGTTTACAGACCACCCTTGTAATTTTGTGCCATGCCTGGGAAAAAGTGCTCACATTTTTTTTCTGGAATCAACCATGATCAAATATTTTATTTACGCAAAGCAGGGAGCAGGGCTGAAGGAGGAAAGGTGCAGCTCAAGGCCTGTGTGCATTGGTACACTGGTGCATCTCATGGTACATTGACAGGATCCCAGAGAACAGCTCCTACCTTCCTGCCAGCTCAATAAGTGCACGTTGGAATGTGGTGCCACAAAACTCTGCATATTCACACCTCCATAAATACAGAACTGAGATAAAGAGAACATTCCCATTTGGCCTTTTGCCTCAGATTTAAACCAGTTTTTCTCACCTGACTTGAAAACACTGTAACAGTGAGGGCTTCCCAGTCTTGAAAATCTCTTTTTTATGTGTAGGAAGACAGCTTCTTACACATAAAGGGGAGGCATCACCTCTCAGAGCTCACTGGGCCAGAAAGAAAAGGTTTATAATGGTTATTCTTATTTTAAAAATAATTTGACTAGTAGGAACTCAACTCTAAGCGATCTATCAATGGTTTTGAGTCTAGTTTTTGTTCCTAAAACTGATTTATTTTTAATTAAAGATACAAAAGTAGTTTACAGGTTGTAAATCAAGACAAAATCTCTTCTTTCAAGTGAATCCTCTAAACATCAATTTACTTAATATTATTAACCATGTGGTCTACAGAGATCTAGGTGGGTTTCTCATGGTGAGACTGTTTCAGTGGGAAATACTAGGATGTCGTCCTCCATCCTCATTCTGCCTTCAGGAATAGCAGAAGGAATAGCAGAATCATTTGTTGTGCATGAGAGATGGAGATTTTACCTCTTAAGTGAGAAAAGAGAATTCACCCCACTTCAAAGAGAAATGGCAGTGGGAAAGGCAGATAGCACTGCAACAAATGTGTCCTGCAGGGTGTTTGCTTCTGTCAGCATCCGAAATGGTCTGAGAAACTTTGCAGATTAAATCCCAGAGGCCCCTCGGGGAGATGCATGTTCATCCTGAGACCTTGGACCTGAGCAGAAATCCACTTACTCACAGTAGGGTGGCTTGACATGCACAGAGGTACATTTTGTAGCACTTAGAGAGAAATGAAAAATAAAGAAAAAAAATAAAAAATAAAAAAAAAAAGAAAAGGAAAGGGATTAGATTATTAGATTTAGCCAGCTGGTTAAAATGGATTTTGAAAAGTGCATTCTACCGCATATATGTGACATGAGTCAGGTACTAGTTACATTGAGTGTGGCAGAGATTTTTGCGGTCACTTAAGAGTTAGATGTATCTGAAAAAAATTCATTTTATATGGTCTGCTGGGAAAGAAAATTAAAATGTATGTGTCTGTTCTTACAGAATGAAATAGGCTGAACAGTCTGACTCGGTCTCACATGCTGAGAGACATCATACTTTCCACATTGTTCATTCTTTCAAGGATAAGCAGCATCTAAAATGAAGACTGTGAATAAATGAAACTGTTATTTTGAGTGCATTTCAAGGTAGAGCAGATGTCCAGCACAAGTATATATAGTACCTCTACCTTGAGAATAATTTGGCTGAGTTTTTAAAAGATACTTTTAAAAAGAGCTGTAGCTCTTATCAGTGGTTTTCCTAATTGAATTTATGAGCAGTTGCGGCAGACCCACAAGAAAATTGCTAAAGACAATCTGATCAAAAGGCTGAAAGCGTGTACATTTTTAAACAGCAGACTAATTGAAATGCAGACTTCTTCAATGCTAGGCATGGCTTATCATATTAAGAAACTGTTTCATGTGAAGCTGGGTAAGAAGGATAACAAAAACTGATGCAATAACAAAAACACAAAAAAGAATAATAATGTGTTTTCTGGTATTGCTGCTGATATAAAAGTTGTTATTGTATTTATGTGTGTAGAGATGTTATGACAAATATTTTGTAGGGCGTGGGCGACATTTTTCTATTTTTTGTGGAAACTAAGGCAAACCAATCCCCCAGCATCAGCTAAAATCAATAAGATCTACAGCAATCACCTGCAATGCAGAGGATACAGGGTGTGCACTTAAAATGTGCAGCGGAGGGTAAAGGAAATTATACACTGATGCCTGGATACAGATTTCCACAGGAAAAAATCCCCAAACATAAGCCCCACATAGGCCAAAGCTGTCCTCAGAGTGTACACATTTTCAATGGGTAGCAGATAGCAGTGACCAAGTGTCACTCTAGAAACAACAGTGACAAAAGAATTAGCAGCTATTAGACAAGTTTTGGACAGCAACAAGTACTTCTAAATGAAGCCCTCATGTCATCTTGTTTCTCCTTCAGTTAATGTGCAAAGGGGTAATTTAAAATGAAGATCCCACTCTACCAGTTATAACTGAGTTTTATTTTATCTGTTTCACATTCTTACCAGGGAGAATTAAAAATGAAACACGTACTGAACTCCTATTTGTCTCAGGGCTCATCATGGTAGTGAGGAATACCTTCTGTGAACTAAAATCCAGTAATTTAGCATCATAAATCATGCTGATATAAGGCAGACTCTTTTGCCTAAAGGACATGCTAATGATACACTCACTCTCTGTATTTAAATTTGCAAATGATTTCTCTTTGAGCCTGGGTTTTAATCTTGCTGTTTAAAATGACCAAAACAAAATTAATTGTGCAATTGATGTATTTGTTTGTTCTAGAAAATTAAAAGCATGGTGAGAAGCTGATAAGCAAATTATGTTAGTAAGAGATGGCAGTTTTAATAAACCTCCTTCAGTAAACTTCTGACTTCCTTTTTTAATGATATGTCTCAAAAGCTTCTGGGCTATAGTGGCATCAAATATCATAAACTTTTATTAATCTCAGAATTCAAAGTATTTGAATTCTGAGGATTTTAAGACTGTAAAGTGGTTACTACTTAAATCATCCTAAACATATTTGGAGAACATTAATGAATTTCATGACGTATGGAATTTAAGTTATGCTTTCTTTATGCAATCTGCAGATTTACTATAACATTTTATTCCTGACATGAAAGAAGAGAGCCTGAACTATGGTACTTTTCCTATAACACTTACTAATGTTCTTATTAAGTGTCTAATTAATCTCTAGGAATCCACAAGTACTAAATTCCCAGGAACTCTGTCACAGAACTGGAGCCGTGGTCCAAGGTATGTTCCAGGTAACACCATGGTAAGAAAATCAGAAATTGGCTGCACTGGAGTGGTAGAGCTGCACAGAGGCGATAGAACTCAGATAAAACAATCTTATTCATCATCATTGAGATGATGTCACTACTGACAAGTCTTAAGAAAAAGAAACAAAGATCAGGCTGGTGTCTTGGTCTGAGGTTTTGTGTCCACATCGCTGTGGATGTGGTTGTGAGCTGTGAGTGATTGCTCCTACCTCTTCTGAGCAAAGCTTTTACATTTGTATTTGGGGGATTTCTGCTGAGCACTTATGAGCTGGGGAACTGCAGATTAAGCTAGAAGCTACTTAGATTCACAACAATTCTTCAGATACACAACCTTATTTCTGGTATGATTAAAGTATATAATTCTTTTCAATGCCTCAAAACTAGTCAGAAATCTCAGTCTTCAGTCCAGGAAGCCACAGATTCCTTGTTACTGTATGTTTTCACTTCACAAATGCTGGAATCTCTCATATTTATTTAAATTATGAGATTACATATGAATTACTTTGACTTCATTCTCCTTAACAATTGTCATTCTTATAGATTGTGATCATCCCTGAAAACAATACGAAAAAAGACCAATGTGCAGCAGCAAAAATTATTAGTGCAGAAAGTTTAACTGGATATTTCTAACCTTTCCAGGAGTTAGGATAGTTAGACGGAGCTTGATTCTTACTTCAAGTCCAACTCAAGAACTGCAAATGCCTTTATGAAATACAGGACAATTCAGACCTGTCTATTTAATGATCACCCACAAGCATACAGAAATCTCTCAGCCCATGTCTTAATTGAATGTTGAAAATTAAAAAGGGAACTATTTCCATTTTACCAAGCAATTGTTTCCACAAATTCAGATTCAGTAAGTCTACCCAGCAAAACTTCAGATAGATTTTTCATTTTTTCTCATTGAGATGAGTACTGTGGAGAGCTGGCTTTCAGCTACATTTATGGAAAGTACTACCATGTACCAAAGCAACAGTAGTGCAGTAATTACTAGTGTAGTAATGTGGCAGTGCTTGAGATCACAAATTATTTGGCATCCTGTAAAAGTTCAGTGACATATTTCAGGCACGTATTATGTTATTTAACAGTTAGATTTGAAATGCCTGGCACTAGACTTCAAGATTGCTGCAAGTAATAGCAGAGACAGGCCTCTCCAATTTGGCTCTGCTTAGTAAGTGATCCAGAAGGCCCTTTTAAAAAGATATTTTAAGCCCATTTAAAATCAATAGACCAAATGGCTTCTAGGATCACTACTGACTTCATTGGGCTCAGCCATCGTAGCTCTATTCTTTTGGTGCCAAAAAGATAAGTAGAATTACATTACTTCTTTTTTTACTGGTCTGAAAAGTGAATTAGAGCAGGAGTGCCTCACTTTCCCCAGCCGACGGCTGGAAAACTTTATAATGTTACTAAAATACCTTTGTAAGTGCAAAAAAAAAAAGGTATAGACAGTGACTGTTGCTCCTGTACTTTGAGTATTTATCCAGATAAATTCGAAAGAAGCGTTCTGAAGGAGACAGATGCACTTCTCACTTAGGGGCAGGATGCTGGGTCTGGGGGTGCTCATTGCTCCCCTATTGCCAGGCTGTGCATGCAGGGTTTGTACTCAGCTGCAGAGAGTTTCACATCCCACTGCCTGGTTCAAAAGAAGTTGTTAGCAAAGGTCAAATTCAATCAGGTGTGAGCCATCAGAGAAAGGTTTGAGCAGTTACAGGCGGGAATTCATTAGAGAAATAAATTGAACAGAAGAAGGAAAATAAGTGAAAGGATCCCAAAACCACTGTTCTGCTTGGCACTTAACAGGGACTTTGTCCCTTTGCAAACATCAAAAATACTTCAATGGGTGCTGCTCATAGCCTTAGAAGTTTCTCTGGGATAGAAGAAGAGCATCAAGTCCATGGATCTGATGGAAGTGCTTGTTGACTTTCTTCAGTATCTTGTCTCTCCAAGGTGTGGTTTTAGCATGAGCAGAAGAGAACAAACTCATTCCACTACTGTGTATCTCCCTGCTGGTAGCTGAGATGCTCTCCCTTCAGAGAGCACAGAGAACAGTGTGTAGGGGTGTGTTGCAAATCTTTGTCCCTGGAGGAAGGTGGTTTTCCAGGTCATCATGCAGAGTGGACACGCAGGCTCAGCTCCAAGAGTACTAAAGCCAGAAGTAAAACTTGCATAAGCATCATCGATCTTTCATAGAGTCACAGAATGGACTGGGTAAAAAAGGGTCTTTAAACATCATCCAGTTCAGTGCCCCTGCTGTGGGACATCTTTTATTAAATAGGATTATTCAGGACCCCATCCAATTTGGCCTCAAACACCTCCACATCCACAACTCTGAGCAGCCTGTTCGGTGCTTTGACAACCTCATAATAAATAATGTCTTCCTTGTGTGCAACCTACACCTCAATTCTTTCAGTTTAAAGATGTTGCCTCTTGTCCTGTCACTACAGGCTCTGCTAAAAAGTAGTGTCTCTCTGTCTTTCTTATAAGTTCCTTTATATAGTGAAAGGCTGCAATACAGTCTCCCTGCAACTGAACCACCCAGCTATCTCAGCCTGTCTTCCCAGGAGAGATGTTTGTTGTAGCCTTCTCATCAACTTTGTGGCCTCCTCTGGACCAGTTCCAACAGTGATTATCTTTGAATTGAGGTTGTTCTGTGGGCTGCAGCACAATACTCCATATTCAAGAGACAGTAGCTTCCCATCACCAAAACAGGGTATCTTCCTTCTCTACAGGAAGTTACAAATGAGGATTCATGAACTTCGGAGGAGAGTGAAGAAGCTGCTGGTAACACTCTTCCTTGATGTGAGAGCAAGGAAAAACCTTGAATTCCTTCCTTCTCCCCTACTTCGCTATACGTGGCTCAAAAAGATACAAGGACAATTTTTTAAATCTCATTGTTATATGTATTGAAAATAGATTATTTTTTTAATTGATCCAGTCAACTTGGAAGTGTTGAGAATCATTAAACTTCATTTAATGATTCCTGTAAATGCTATCTCACCATCAGGGACACACACATGCGCTGGCACAGTAAATACCAAGGTATGTGTTTATTCTGAGGTCAAAGTTGGCTCAGAAGAGTTAATTGCTCTCAGATGTCCTCAGTTCTGTCACTGAAGGGAACCTTCAGCTCCAAACCACAACTTCATCTATTAAACTCTCAAATCTGAATTCAATCCTGTCATCCCTGTCATTGGATTTTATAAGCACTCAGTAGCATTTGGGATAGAGCCAACACAGAGTTTTGTCTCTTGATGTATGTATAAACCATATTTATATTTTTTGAACACACAGCACAACCTTCCAGCTCTTTGCAGTCAGCCAAGAGACCCCATGGGCACTTACACCATACATTTCCCTGGGTCCAAGCAGGATGATACAATCCTTGCACAGCTAGCATTCTAAGCTTGTAAAATGGTGTCCCTTTACAGGGGATGGTGCTGAAACCACAGCTGGGTACAGATGAAGTCAATATTGTGTTTTCAGTGCTACGTCACTATGGTTCCTATATCTGGTTTATATTAATCTGTTTAGCTTGAAACAGAGCAGAGGAAGAAAAGCATTCCTGCTGCCACACACCAGTTTTGGTTTGGCAGTGGCAGCAGGATGAGTCCTCCTGACTGACAGGAGAGACCTGATAGCTGTGTTTCTGCTTTTTCAGTCTTCTCTAGCTGAAACATATTTGACTTCCACCACTAGAATTAATACATATTTTCAGAAAAATCTCTGTTGGGAATGACAGTACTGGTGCTGCTTGTCTGCTGAAACCACTGTGATTTTAAATTAAACTAGTTGCACTATAACAGAGTATGGAAAAAAAAAACAACTGTTCTCTCAGCTGTGAAATTAGGAGCTCACTTGAGAAATGTATCCTGATTTGAGCTCAGGGTCAAATCAAACTCTGTGTTGAGTGCTGTGGTATTGCTGCTTACAAGCACTTGTTTTGGTCCAGGTTCTTTTGCATAGTGCCACATTCTTGGCTCCAGGAAGGAGCAGAGCCTGAGCTGTGTGAAAGGTTCAGATTTCTAGGATAAGGTGGCAACTGAGCTTATCTTACATGATTGCTCTAAATAAAATTAAGTAATTATAAAAAAGAAAATCATACTCCACATTTTCTTTATATTTTGTTTGCTAAGTGGCTATACATTCATTTTTGGGACCCTAAATAATAAGCAGATGTGTTAAATGTGCTCTAAACAAGACATAGTCACGTCTGCTGCACTAGAGCAGAGCAGAATCTAATTCTGAATTACCCCTGGGTGGAAAACAGGACTTGCTTTGACTCCTATGGTTCTGCTTATGTGCAACACTGTGAATAACTCTAACAAAATGAGGTCTATTTAGTGACTACTTTGGGATAAGCTGCAGCTGACAAAGTCAGGCAAAATATTTCAATTAGATACAATTAATTTTGAATGCAAAATATGTTAGACCTATTATTGTCCCAATGAATTTTCTAGGCATAAAAACCATTTCTGTATTTGAAAGCATCAATCCAATTGTGAAATTATGTCCTTGCAGGTTGTCACAGGAATTAGCAGCTAACTTGTCTTTCTTTCTTTTGTAAAAATTTTGTCTCAGTTAGTCAGCAAGATTTTGAGTCCCAAGGACTGACATGGATGGTTTTCTCATCCAGTTAAGAAAAAGCCAGATAATTCAAGAATTGAGATAGAGGGACTCTCATCTTTCATTTATTTATTTTCCCAATAAACTTGTCAATTAAGATCTCAAACAGTCTCCCAAATTCAGATTCATCCTACCTTATTTAGACACCAAATCCAAAATGAGGTTCCAGGGGACAGGGGACAAACTGAAGTTGAGTTGATTTGATTCCAGCAATCTGTATATTTCCTAGTTGACTTCAGGAGATGTGCAAGGCATCCAAACTCCTGACTAAACCACAGCAAGAGCCTGCAGCCAGCTGAGATGGATTTAATGTCTAACTTGTCCATGTTATCAATTTCTTGGATTTCTTAGGCAGTGGCGCTGAGCTGCATAACCCCATGAGCACATGTACAGATTCATTGCCAACATCAAGAAGTAGAAAAACACTTGGAGAAGAGTTATAGGGCTTAGTTGAAAACTTTGTGATTGATGATGTGATATTTATATGAATTAGAGTTTGGCAAGCTTTGCTATAAACAAAACTTTATTGCTGGGGTTTGAAAGTAGTCTGTCTCACTACCGTTGATCATTATTCCCAGGAACAGAGTGCAGCATGGAAGAAAGGGGCAGAAGAGGCAACAAGAAAATAAAACTTACCATTTTTATTTGCTATTTATTTATGTATTCATTAGATAGAGGACAAAATGTGTCTGAGAGAAAAGGGCCATAGAGGTTTTGTAGAGAAAGGCAACGGACACAACTGGATGATAAATGAAGTTGTTAGAGATAAGCATTACAGCAAATAGGTCACAGGATTATTTTTAAGGATGGGAAATGTCTGAGATGGAAAGTGATTCACTCTTTAATCATGAAATTTGTGTTTTCACAAATGAACTTTCACTAAGCTGGAACAATTAAGCCCTCTCATTTTGCATGATGCCCTTGATATCTAAACATACACTTCTGTTGTGAATTTGATTAAAAAAAAGATATCATGGGTATTAAAAGAGTTAGTTCAAACCCAGAATCCTGACTAGATAATTTTTAAAATAATAATTTTTCCTTCTGAGACATTATTAAGTTCTAAGTTTTGATTGCTCTTGTTTCAGGCAAACAAACCTACTTTTATTTTTAAAATAATATTATGGAAATGTAATTTAAAATTGAGAAGGAAAAACATCCAACTAATCACCAAAGAAATGGTAACGTGGCAACTCACTCTTCCCAGAAAAGCTCTGATTCCTCCACTGCAAAAAAGAAGTAGACAGTCCAGGGAGTGAATTTACAGCAAAGCAGTTCCTAGCTGGGCAGGATTAAAAATTAAATTTCCGGAAAAGGTTACCAGAAGTAGGTGGGGGTATCACTATAAACACCTTTCTAAAGGCAGAAGTCCTTACTTTTGACTTTGTCCTTGGAAAAGACCTTGAAAGAAAGCAGCAAGTCCATCACCTTGTGTTTTGGAGAAATGAAGTTCAAGTGCTTGAAACAAAAGGAAAATTCCTAAGCACGCTGTGCTGTCTTTTTCATATTACATCCTGAGATTCATGCTGCCATCCTTCATTTTCTAATACTTTACTCTTGGGACTGCTGGAAACTTGTGAAGGGATGAATGAGCATTACTTTGATGAAAAGGTGAAAGGCATATCTATCATACCCTGGATTTTAATCAGATAATTTCTAAAGAGGCTGCAAAGTAGTGGTAAATATTCTAGTTAGATAGAAGATTTTCTTTTCCTTTTGAAATTAAGAACAGCTCATTTTTTGTGCAATTCTTTGTGAACAGCAAGAATCCCAATTCAACTGAAATCGCCTGCCATGCTGATGTGATGTGTAATGCAATCAGGTGGGCATTGAGTGAGGTCCTAGAGGGACAGGCAGATAAAAGCAGCACTTCTGCTGAACCTGTTTCCAGGAACCTCTCTGACATGCATTTCCATGTAATAAAGGAATCCTAGAATATAAGATAAGACATGTCAATTATCAGTGAGTCAGAAGAGAGTTGTAACAAGGTTAATGTGTGCGTAGGTAGCAGAAGTCTGTTCCCTCTCCTGTCTTCTGCTCAAAATAGTTTCTCTCCTGTTTCCCTACAGAGTTTTGGAGTAGAATCTTTCTAAACAAAAGCAACAGTCATCCACTGGGGTTTTATTTTCATCACAAACAGAGGTCCTGAGAATGACGGGGACATAGAAGTTACATCTGTGCAAACAAATCAGAGACCTGAGTCTGGGCCTTGGTGTTGGGAGAGCGTGTATGGGTCTGTGTGTGTGGGGCTCTATGGTCCAGCAACTAATACATGGAAATTCTTCTCCCAGTTCAGTAAGTAAAATGCACAGAAAATATATATACCGATGCTGTTAGGATGAAAACAACCTAAACTAAACCCACATTTCCCCCTTTGATTTAGCTATACTTTTAATTTCTATAGTGAAGCAACACAGGTGAAGAAAAAGTTGGTCAAATAATTATTCAGTTGTCTATATTATAATCACTTGAATTTCAGGAACCTGAAAATGCAAAATAAAAATTTTTGGTTGAAGTTCTGCAAATATTTATACCAATGTCATGGGTACTGCAATTCTGAAGCTACATTCCTTGTGCATTAGAATACTCTTGGTTTGCTTTTAAGATTTTGTTAACTAGGAAGTCTGAAGGAGGCCCAGAACATTCATTGTTTATTTGCATCTGTGTTTGAAATCCAGGTGCTCAGCGTGCACGGTCCTTTGCCTGTTTTTTGCAAAATTCATTTCTATTCCTTCTCATTCCCCACATCCCTTCTCCTTTCCTCTGCCCTGTAGCACAGGAAAAAGGTGAACTAGGTTAACCCACCAGCTTTATCTCTAGTTCTGCTTTTTTCTTGGAAATTGGTTTGCCCTAAGCTAGTATGATATGAAGCTCTCAGCATTTTCTGATCATTTTTTCTCCTTTTTTTTCTCCCATGGAAATTACAAAAATATATCACCAAGCAAGAGTGGCATAGAAATGCAAGACAAATGACAGATTTAGTTTTTCAAGAAAATACATGCTTAAAATTGCCATAAGCATCTATGAGTTTTTGCAAATTTTTTATTATAATGGGTCATAGCAAGAAGCTCTTTACCTAGCATTTTATAAATTTTCAAACTTTTAGAGAAAGAAACTAGAGAATTTTTTCCCTATGATATATCATTTCAGATAACGCAATCAATAGCACTGCCCTAATTCCAATCTTTACATCCTGAAATGCAAGTACACTAATTTCACAAGTATAAGCCGCACCTGAATATAAGCCGCACATCTGGGTAGCCGGGTAGACCACAGGATTTGTCCATATATAAGCCGCACCAGAATATAAGCCATACTTTTTTTTTTAAAGTGAGGATCCATGTGCAACAAGTTAATAACAGAATCGCACCAGCGCAGAGTTTGGTGTCAGGTGCTCAAGTTGCAAACAGTTTCATAGACCAGCGAAGCCTTTAAAGGCAGCCCCAGGTGCCCTCCCCAGCCAGCTCTCACTTCCGGGTTGGCATTTCACTGGGATTTGTCCATAGATAAGCCGCACCTGAATATAAGCCGCACTACTGGGGTAGGCTGGATTCTTGAATGAAAAAGGTGCGGCTTATAATCGTGAAATTACTGTACTTTTTAATTTGCAGTAAAAGATGATGCAAAAACCCAAGGTTGACTGGAAGAACTTGTTGGCCTTGTCCTTTGTTTTCTGATATTATTAACAGAAGAGAATGCCTTAGAAATAGCACAGTAGCTGTTGAGCTTGCAGTTGCTTTCCAGCTCACCTGGAAAATCAGTAATTGCAGAACAAACTTCACCAAGAATTAATGGAGATGCTGGCAGTGAGGGAGGCAGCTGTCAGATATCCACTGCAAACATAATGCATATAATATGCTATTAATGTGCACAACTGGTAACTTACTCCTTACATTTAAATAATCCAGTGTTTTTATCCTTAAAGGCATTATCTGTGTTTGGGAAAGTTTGACAGGCACTAGAAAATGTGAACCTTTGTTTCTCCATCGAAGGGAGGCTGCATGCCAGGGCATTTTTACATGGGTAGATAGGGATAGGACAAGGGGGAGTGGTTTTAAACGTACAGATTAAGTGTTCTTTGCTTGGATAGTGGTGAGGCACAGGAGCAGGTTGCCCAGGGAAATTGTGGATCCCCCATCCCTGGGAGTGTTCAAGGCCAGGTTGGATGTGATTCCAAGCAATCAGATCAGTGGAAGGTGTCCCTGCCCATGGAGGGATGTTGGAACAAGGGGATCTTCAAGGTCCCTTCCCATCCAAACCAGTGTATAGTTCTATGAGTTCATGTAGATATGAATACAGTTTCTCCCTTCTTGTCACAAAGGTTCAGCTGAACTCTCCCCATTGCAGGGGTGAGTTTTTTAATGTCAAGAGGAGTTGACACATCTGAATTTTTAGTATCTGGATTTACACCTCAGACACCAAAACAAGCATGAGCATGTTTTATGTTAATTATTTAATTATTTAAAATTTATTGTGTGGTATATGCACAAAATAAGCAAAATAAACCCTTGTCAATGAAATTTAAGGTAGAGAAATTCGTATTTAGAAAAATAAATGTATTTTAACAGAGATTGTAAGTCACAGCTAGAACCATTTGCTAAATATTAGATTAGCTTTCACTAGCAATGCACATCTTTTTCTAAACAATTTAACAGTATAATAGAGCTTAGATTGATGAAATCCTACTTCTTCTCTTTTGCAGATCATTGAAATATTTATTCCATGAAACTCCCTGGTACAGCCTTTTAAATGGTTCCAGAATATTGAAATATTTTTGTAGCTGATTTAGCCATATGCCATATTTTCTAAGTCTGGAAAATAACGAATAAGGAAAAAAACTAAACTACTATAAGTATTAGGAATTCCTTAATACGTTAATGAAAATCTCATCTCTTATTAATGGCATGTGTTATTAATTATGCCAATGCATTTTGATATTATAGTTTATCTTATTCAAATAAAATATACGAAGAATACAATCTATTATCAAATTTATCTTGTCCCACACAAGTTTTACCCATAATCTGATCAATTTTCTCAATGTCTCAACACCATTTATACCAGTATCAGTTGAGCTGATTTTCTTGCATTCTGGTTCATATTCATTTTTCTGTTTTAAACAAACTCACTATAGTGTGATAAGTTCAGGTCTCCAGACTGTTTTAAACAGATAAGACACATTTTGATAACTTTCAGAAGAGATCTTGAATGAGGGGGAGACAATTAAATTTCAAGCAAAATAACCATTCAGCTAGCAAGCTGGGGAGGAGGGGGAGAGAAAGAGATATTGTGGCCATGTCATATTTAATTAGAAAATTATACAATTGAGGACAGCACAGAATAGCTCATGTCTGTACTATTATTTTATTCCTAAAAGCATTTTAGCAAAGCCATTGCATTTAGTGGAAGAGGAGGTTGAAGGGTTTCCTTTACATAACCTAACACCAACACGTGGCTGATTTATTGGTGCCCATCCCCAGGTTATAAAACCCTCATTGTTAAATAACAACTGTCAGTGCTCACTAATCCAACTCTCCAGCTCTGGGCTAGAGAGTGACATCCCAAAGTGACCCAGGCTCCAAGGAGATGCCACTGCCTTTTCACACCCAAATGCACTCACAGTTTGTAGCTGTATCCCAAAGTATGTGGTTGAGGATGCCTGGGTGACCAAATTTTCTCAGTGAGCTTGAAAACCAGATTTCTTCCCATGGTTTGTTATAGCTAATTGGAGAGGTGTGCACACCTGGCTCTGGCTGGGTTACAAGGGAAACAACACAACACCCCTTCAGATATTTCTCTTTATTTCTTGTTCTCTTGCTCTTTCTCCTCTTCGATATTACTCATTTAGAAATGTATGTAAGATTAGCCTGCTGAAATCATGCAATTCCCATTTCTAGGGGAACACTTTAGAAATCAATATAAAAATAAGCACTGGATTTTACACTGATAAGTGGCCTTCAATGAGTAAATAACAAATAAATAAGCAAATGCTAAAGGTATTTTTCTACCTTTCAAATGGAGATAGGCAAACTCAATCAAAAATAATCTAAATATTATTTGAATGTCTTTGATTTAATTTAGAGGTAAAAGAGATAGTTTTGAATATAAAATGCTTGAGTACCAGAGGAATGGATTTTTTCATATAAGGTTAAACCTCATGTGAAGCTCCTATGAAATTTCAGTTGGACTCTCAGCCTAGCTCTGTTCTTACTTTAATCTCACACATTATATTGATGCATTCCAGAAGCAAAATTTACTCCTACTTAACACCTTTACTCTTCAATAATGCATATAAATAAATAAATAAATAAATAAATAAATATTTTGACAGGGGAGACCTCTGGATTGATGTGTTTGTAGTACTGACATTGGTGAACAAGGGCTTACCTGCACTTTTAAGAAAGGCACATGACTGTCTACTCAAAGGACTGCCAAGACCATTTCAGTTTATCTCTTTACTCATCTTCTTGAGAAAGAAGAATAATGTTGAAATGAATGGAAGAACCTGTCAGTGCATGAGAAGCTTTCAGGAAGACGTAGTGTTTGAGGAAACAGTTTGGTTATCAGCTAATCCAGGACACCAAATTAGATATTTCAGATTCAGTTTTCAGAAAAGTATTCCTGAACTATATACAGAAATCAGCAATTACAAAACAAGGATAAAAATATGTCACAGAATTCAAGACCATGTAATTCAATTATTCAAGCAACGACTTTTCTTAAAATAATCATAAAATAAAATAACCTAAAAGCATATATTTACAGAACAACACAAAATGCCATATGAGATTCTTTAAAATGTTTTGTTGATTTAATTTATTAGCTTGCTCTGAAAAACAAGTTAAAATAAAATGCATTTGAACAAATATGGAAGTGTCCTTGCTCACTATTTCTGTATTAATTTTACTCATAACCAAAAAAATGGAAACTTAGAAATTAATTTTAGCACTAAGTATGCAAATTGCTCATAGCACAAAGCCCTTTTATCCTCTGTGTTATCTTTTGTTGTGGCATTAATGATACTTACATAAAACAATCTTAATATTCAAGACAATTATTCTGAAAGCAGCTGTTCTCCAAGATTTATCTCTGAAGAGTATCATCAAAAGATCATAGTATCCATATATATTTTGCTTGGTTAACATTTATCACTGACCTCTTTCAATATGAATTTTCATCCGTGGCACTGTTATTTTAATGACAACCCTTAATTAGGGTTGACATTTCACTAACCTTATTCCAAATTCAGCTCATTCTGACCTCAGACAAGTTATTTAAAACTGTTGAGCTTCAACTTTTATCAAAAGTGGTGTGCAGAGTCTTACTTTTCCAGACCTTCTTTCGAAGTCTGTCTTTGTTTGCAGTACTCATATGGTGCTCATGGAAAGGTCCTGTCTAGATGAGTCACGGGATCTCAGAATGTCCTGAGCTGGAAGGGACCCACAAGGATCATCAGCTCAGCTCCTGGCCCTGCACAGGACACCCCAAGAGTCACACCATGCTCCTGAGAGTGTTGAACAAGCATTTTCCAGCTCTGCCAGGCTTGGTGCTGTGACCACATTCCTGGGGAGCCTGTTCCACCATCTGGCTGAAGAGCAGAATCAGGGAAGCTGGCGCACAACGTCAAGAATGGATTTGCATTTTGGCACCAGAATTTCCTGATCAGGAATGATGTAAATTCTGTACTTTGAAAGAAAGCATTGAAGTAATAAAATCAATAAGTATCGCTGCTGGGTGTTATTACATGGCTTTTATTATACATAATATTGTAATTCTCAAAGGTCTTTGTAATTTGCATGGATGGAAAGTAACAAAAACATACAGGATTAGATGAAGTGGGAATACTGACAGTAAATATGTTGTTTACAGTTCTGCCTTTCACTGTAGCATTGAGCTGTAGCTGCTTAAAGCACTTATGGACAAATACGTGCAAAGAAACTTCAAAGGTTAATTTAAACAGTTTAGTGGGGTGAAAAGTGAAACAACTTATCTGCAGTGAAAATGTGGTGCCTACAGTGAGTTCCTCAGATCAGGGGTGATGTTTTTTTCCTTTCCATGAGTGTGACATAACCATCATCCCACCTGACAATCTTGTGAAAAAGGATTGTGCTGAAAATCGGTATTAAAACGACAATGTTCTTGTTTATTTCTCATGGCATTTGACAAGCCTTTTTTTGTATAAGTTTCCATGCCTGTATGCAATATGCATTCCTACATTTGATGTTAAATCAAAAGATTAGCTTTAGAAGTGTGAATATTATGACTACTTGCAGTAGTAAGATGTTAATTCTGTGACAGAAATATATAAAATTGAACATTAAAACCACCAAGTCATGCTCATTTCTGAAAAGATTTCATGTAGATCTATTTGTGAGTGTTAAGTCCTCATCTACAACTGTCTTTGTAACAAAACCCAACCTGTTGTATAGTTCTTCTTGAGCATTTTATTTTGCCTTTTTTTCACTGTCTGTATTTTGTTATTTTTCCCCTGTGTACTAGTTTTGGCTGGAATAGAGTTAATTTTCCTCATGGTAGCTGGTATGGGACTGTGTTTTGGAGTCGTGCTGAACACAAGGTTGATAACACAGAGATGTTTTTGTTTCTGAGCAGGGGCCTTTTCTGCTTTTCATGCTGCCATGCTGGGAAGGAAGGTGGGAGTGCATGGGAGGAGACACAGCCAGGACAGGTGACCCAAAGTGACCAGAGGGATGTTCCAGACCATGGGGCATCATGCTCAGTATGTAAAATGGTGGGGAGAAGGGGTGAAGAAGGGGACATTTGAATTGATGATGTTTGTCCTCCCAAGTCACTGTTATGTGTGATGGGTCCCTGCTGTCCTGGCTGAACACCTGCCTCACCATGAGAACTGATGAAAGAATCCCTTGTTTTGCTTTGCTTGCATGTGTGGCTTTTGCTTTCCCTATTAAAGTGATTTGATCTCATTCCACAAGTTTTCCAGTTCTTGCTCTTCTGATTCTTTCCTCAATCCTGCTTCTGGGGGGCTGAACAAGGGGCTGCATGGTGCTTGGTTGCTGGCTGGAGTTAAACCACAGCACCCTGCAATTTGTTTAAGGAGTGTTCAGCTTTCTTGTGTCCTCTGCAGCACAGTAATACTTAAAAGAGTAGAGTGGTGTCCCTAGTCTTCAGGACAGTCTTGGAGAGATTAAAGGGAAAATTAAAGATACCATCTGCTAGAAAAAAAGAGTACGGAAGGGATGAATTTAGGATGGGAGGTCTTGAGGAAATATTTTTGTCTGCTTTTCCTTCCATTCCATGAAATTGTCATTCTTTTTACCTTCATAGTTTCTCATGGCTTTGGAAATAACCACACAGAGCACCTGTCCCCTAGAGCATTTGTGTACATCTGTTGAGCTCCAGAAGTCTGGCTGGAGTCTGGGTTTTAGCAGGCAGAGCTCGTAGGAAGCCACAGCTTTCTTAAATCATTGGAAGCCAACTTCTGTCTGCTTCTTTTGCATCCATAGGTCTTGTGTGCCTGAAAGCTTTCTTCCTTCTCCTGAGCATACCTGTTGGTCTAGTGAAAACTATTAGGTCTGTCTATAATTATTTTATCCTGGGTCATTACTGATAACAGCAAGAGAATCATAGAATAGTATGGGTTGGAAGGGACCTTAAAGATCATCTAGTTGCAACCCCCATGGCCAGAGACGCTTTCCTCTAGACCAGGTAACTCAAAGCCCCAGCCAGCCTGGCCTTGGACACTTCCAAAAATGGGGCATCCACAGCTTCTCTGGGCAACTGACACCTCACCACCCTCACAGCAAAGAATCTCTCCCTAATAACTAATTTAAATCTCTCCCCTTTCTGTTTAAAGCTGTTTTACCTTGTCTTGTCACTACATGCCCTTGTCAAGAGTCCCTTTATGACACAGCTACAGCACAGCTGTACCGGAGCTATAGCTACCCACAAAGGCAGATGTGACACTCACCAACATTTTATTTCCTCATTTCTTACAGTGCATATTATTCCAGTATTTTTCTTTCAAATATAAATCTTCATCATTTATTTCTGCACTTAGAATTATTTCAGAAATTAGAAGCTGAAGAATTATTATTTTTTATTAGCAATAATGCTTCATCATTCCCATTTTCCTGTATAATTCAGTGGGACTACATAATACAAAAGGAAGCCACATCATATAAGCTTGATGTAGCACATTTTATGATCCCTAGTGCCCACTGTTTGACTTTATATAAAAGAAATATGCAAAGGATTATATGTTAATTTTATCTCTCCAGAAAAATAAAATGGACATCTTCTAATATTGCAAAATTGAGAACTAAAAGGGTGAAATAAATCAAGAATATTAGGCAGCTCTTTTTATAGTGATTAACTCTTTTGTCTGATCTAAATTATATAATTTTGCAGTCCAAAAGACAGAGTTCCTTTTGGGATTAAATACTATATGAAGATATATTAACAAGCCATTTCAGCTCCTCTGTTTCTATGACAAGTATGGTTTGTACATCTGTGTCATACGCTTCTAAGTAACCTCTTTTCCATCTTTGAAGACCCCCAGACTACTCCATTATTCTACACATGAATGCTCTTTCACACTGTGATCCTTTTTAAAATTTTAATGAAAATTTTCTATCTTCACTACCACCTTCCTTGGACTAACAAGAAGGAAATGCACATAGTGAGAGAGTAATTGTTTTGTAGAGTAATGTAGCTCTATTTGTTCTCTTGTTATTAATTGTTATAGTAATAATTCTTAAATGCTGGGGGAGGGTTTGTTTTGGTCTGGGTTGGTTTTTTTTTAGCTGTCACTAAATCCTGAGATGGTGTTTTAATGGAACTATCTGTCATAATCCCAGGTCTCACTCCTGACCAGTAATACTCAGCTCAAGGCCTGTTTTTCATTCTGAGAATCTAGGATTGTGTTTTTCTGTGTTCAGAGTTCTACGCATGTGTACACTGAATTTCATTTGCAAATTTTTCAAGGCCTATGTAATTCTTCACAATTTGATCCTGTTCTTCCAAGCATGAATGACTTTGTGACTTCACAAAAGTTTTTCATGGCTCTGCTCACTTGTTTTTCGATTTTTTAAAATAAAACTAATGAACAGAACACCTTTCTATGGCTGTTGACCTCTCTTCACTGTTGACAAACCTTAATTGTTTCTTATATTTTAGCAGATAATTTAACCATTCTGAATAGGCAGGACATTTTTTCCTCCCCTACCAACTGTTCACTTCTGTTGTGACTACTTAATTTCTCTAAGAACTTTGGATGAGAGACTTTATCAAAAGGATTGAAGAAATTCAGATAATTAATCTTTATCCATGTGCCAGCTCAGCTGACTCATTCAAAGAACAGCAAGGGGTTTTTCATTTTTTTTTTTTTAAATTATTATGATTATTATTAGCAATAGTGTTAGTATTACTTCTTCTGCTTTGTGTTGTTCAGTTATCATCTAACATGCCTACAGTTTTCCCAGCCTTCTCCCAAAGTTCTAATGATTTGCCACTTGTCTGCTCACCTCCATTTTCAGTTTAGGTGAGAGTTAATGCACAGATCCCAGCAGTTCAGCTGTTCCATCCTTCAGATCTTTAAAATACTTTAGTGAATTCTCTGTGGTTTTGATGAATTATTTGAGTTCATTTGGTCTACTTATACTATATTCACTTCCTCTGTTCCTTCAGACTCACAGAAATTCACTGCTAAGTCCCTCCATCCCCCACAAGGTTTCCCAGGTGGGATCTACCTAATTCCTTCCATGGCAAAAATTGATCCTTTGAAACGGTTTTGTCATCTCTGAATGTTCCTTTTATGACTTGGACATCAGTACTAGTCAGTTAAACAAAGGAACTTGGTCACATTTAAACCATTAGTCTGGTTTTGACAGTCAGCACTTCCCAGTTTCAGGAGCCATTTGGAAATAACGCAGTAGCTATTCTCCATAATTCAGAGGGAGTTATAAATGCTATAAATTATAAGATACTGTATAGGGATGATCATACTGGGCCAGTAAGCTAAAGGAGCAGGAGGACACAGCTTTGTTTTTCAGAAAAGATGTAAATGGTTCTGTGCTCACTGTCTGTGTTGGAATAAATCTGCCCAGAGTTTGCATTTAAGAATTAACATTAAGCTTTTCTCCTTCTTCTGAATAAATGATGTGAGACAGATTTCTCTAGTTTTTATCCCGGCAAAACATTTTCTTCCCATCTTCCTCACAGTCTTGTGTTGGAATAAATCTACCCAGAGTTTGCATTTAAGATCCAACACTAAGCTTTTCTCTTTCTTCTGAATAAATGATGTGAGACAGATTTCTCTTGTTTTTATCCTGGCAAAGTATTTTTTCCCAGCTTCTTCAGTCAACTCTTCAATCATGTGAAGGAATTTCTCCTTACAAAATTATATGATAGGAATTCAATTAAAATACCTGCAATATTTTTCTCCTGAAAGAAAAGAGAAAAGCTGAAGCACAATTGTACATATGGCTAAAAACCATATTTGTTTGTGAAGCAGACACAAGGGCAGGATACAGCTGCCCAGCTGTTGGAATCTCTGGCTATCTGAGATGCTCTGTGGTGCCCTACCTGCTTCCCATCTCATGCTCAAGGATAAAAGTGGTATCTTGTAGGTACTTTGTCATATCCGACAGCCTAATGACAATGTGTCTTAGGTTCCTTAGGGCACCTAAAATAGCATTCAGTACCTATGTTTTAGTCTACTGAATTAAGCTTCCTGTCAGCTGAATTTCTCTCTAGGCTCCACTGACTGTATTAATTTAATTCATTGTGTGTAATGAGAACTTAAGACACCTACCTCATACCACCCCTGAGAAACAGATATTTAGGTAGATTCTATTGACAACAATAATTCGATTTAAATGTTATTGGAATAAGATGGATTGGAGAGATACTGGGATGAAATAGAAAAAAGCAGCAGGTATTCATAGTACATTTAGGAACTTTGGAGGAGAAAGGGAGAAGGAGGGTATTTGGAGAGGCAGGCACAGCAAAGTGTATATGAGTTGTCTTAAATGTCTTTTCTGTGAGAAGAAACACACTGATTAAAAAATAAAGACTAGACTCATATTCACTCCATGGTGGCTTTATTAACCCCATCTGTATAAGGGGACTTGAGGCAGGTATGATATCCCAAACTTCTTGCAAGCAAAGTGAAAAATAGCTAAGAATTTAATCCTGGAGAGATACCTGGCACTTCTGAGTTCAGATTTATTCTTTCTCAAGACCAGGTACCTGGCAAAGGACAAAAACACCCACCCAGAAACCCTCAGGGTCTAAATAACAGGCATGAATAAAAGTTTTACCTGGGATACCAGAATTGCCTTGGATATGTATTAGCTTGTTCAGTGTCATCAGTCATCAACATTTTGTAGAAAAATTTATGCATGCTTGCTCTACCCTTTGTAGTAGAAGAAATAATGAAGGTGCTTATTAATATCTCTTCATAGCTTATTCCTACAGTTACCTCAAACAACATGTAAAGGTCAGATTCTGCCTTTGATCTCACATATGCAAGACAGTAAAAATTGAAGAAACAGAAATTTGCTATAGAAAATATATCATCAACTTACAAATTGAGATGTGTGGAAGTTAGTCTTCCCTTGAAAGCTGTTTTAGTTAAGTTCAGCTCAGGGAAATGAAATGGTTTGTTTTGTCCTGAAGGGTTTGAAACCACAGGGTCCTTCTGGCCTTGTGGCTGTGCTGTGTTTTCTCAAACCCAGTGTTATTACAAAAACATCCCCCTTCCAGCACAGAGTTTGGCCCCAGAGTTTGTAGTACATAATGGTGTCTGTTTTACTGCCAAGTGTGTTGTGATGAGGAGGACACTGGTGTGAATGGAGAAGCAGCTGGAGCACAAGTGGAGGCCAAAGAGGGGACAGACACTGAAACCATGGCACAGAACTCTGATAGACTCTCTATTACAAACAATCTACACTCATCACAAGGCTTTCTGCTATAACAACCTGAATACACTGGACAGTTTCTCCCAGATACATTAGGCACCAATACATTTGTTTCAGACCTGATTGTGACCTTTTTTATGCTAACTTTAATAAAATGCAGCTCCATTCCCCTTGAGGTATTCCTGGATCACATCAAAAAAAATGAGAGGAGAAGCAAGCACTGGAATACTTACTTTGAATCCTCCATTTTAATTCAAAATATTTTCTTTCAAGTCCTGAAGCATAGGTTTTAAAGCATTAAAAATTGAAGTATAGCTTGAATGAAAGATTGCTCTTGATGTCCTTTAAAAATCTGGGATATAAAAAAGGGAGGGAAGGAGGCAAACTGGAAGGATTTTAGTTTGATTGACTTCTTTTATAGAAAAAATATTGAAAGTATAAAATTCTGCAGAGGGGTAAATGAGCACACAAGCAGGGTAGAGGGAAGCCTCCAGGACGTGATCTGTCTTTTTACTTCTCCTCTGTGTGCTCCCCATGAGCTGATAAAATTGAGTGGGGTCAGAGGGATCCCTGTGTCAAACAACACAGAAGCTAAAGGCTTTGAAAAGTTATTTTGTCTTTGACTTGTGCATTGTTTGTCTGTCCAGTGCTGTCTGAAAGTAAAATGCATGGCTGTTTTGTTCAGAGTAGACAAAAAAAAGCAATTATCAAAGTTTTGGGAATTTCTTTTGGAAAGCCACCAAAACCCAGTGCAAAGATATTTTCTGCATCTGCTTACTAATGAGTGTTTTGTTTTGAAATGAGGGTGGCTGGGGTTTCTTCTGAGGAAGAAACATTTCCTTGCTTCCACCTGGAAGCCAAATCAGCAAAGCTGTGCAGCAGCCTGGGCTCTGTGCTCAGGAGAAGCAGGAGCAGAGATTTGTGTAGCATCAGCTAAAGTCCCATCTGTTCTAGCTGATCACGGAGCTTGCTGGAAATTGTTTGTACTGTTATCTCTAAAGAATTATTTGAGCAGGTGTGCTTAAAAACATGACTGTCTAAAATTGAGGACAACATCTCTGTATTCTAGCTCATCAGAGCCCACCTCATTTTTTTGGTATTTCTTTCTCAGGTATTTCTTACAGAAGACCGTGACTAAGAAAAAGCATATTCAGAGTTTTGAAAATGAAGTTTTATTTGTGTTGAAAGAACATATATCCTAGCATTGTAGAGCTGTTTGATTTTTGCCTTACAGTTATTTTTTAACTGTATTCCCATTGCATTCATATTTCCTCATGGCTCAGGCTTTAGTACATAGCTTTTCTTGTTTATCAGAATCTCACAAACTGCATGTCCTTTACAGCCTTTTAGAAAAGGCTATAGGGAACTTGAGTTCACTCTGCCTGAAGATAAATCTGCAAAATCTTCAGCACAACAGAGCTCAGTGCTGAAATGCTTAACCCTTGAGTATCCTGCTCTCTGCAAGCCTTGATGAACATCTGATGCCTGATACCTCATAGAAAATCCTAGGCAAAATAAGTCAAAATAAGACAAAATGAGTCAAAATTTGCTAGATTTGCTTAGTGCTGCTGTTTAAGATGCTTCTGGAGTTCAGTGTTCAAAGCAGGGAAAGCAAAAACAACAGAAAACACAAAACCAAATCTTCCCTCAAGCAGAATCTGTACACAGCTAGTGATGAGAGAGTTCAAGGGGGATGGGAAAAAACCTCTGCACATTAGGCGAGATTTTCTAAGGAGCTGGAAAGAGTGTTTGTAAGGAAGTGCTGTAAGTGCAGAGATGCACAGCACTCCCTCATTCTATGGAAATTGCTCTGCCTTGGATATTTCACTAAACCCTGGAATAGCAGCTTGAATTTTATTCTTTATTTCTCACTTCTCACAGTACTCCGACTAAGAGCCCCAAAAATCAACTTTTCTCTCTGGGTCTTTTAGCAATTAAAGAAATTAATTGAAATAATGTACAAATGCTTAAAATGTAATAATGTACACTATAATATAAAATGTATGAACAAAATAATGTAATAATCTAGAAAAGATGCAGGGTAGTTTTCACAGAAAAAACCAAGAATTTGGAGAATTAAAAACCTGTTTTAATGTGTGTGGCCAAGTTCCTGTTCTGAAGCCACCAGGAAGAAGAGGAATAAACACCTACCTGCCAGGTAATAGGTCTAGCACCTGGCTAAAATGGACACAGCTGTGGTCCTGGAAGGTCAATCATCATGACATTTTGCGACAAGTTTAATCTGAGGAGTTTAATTGGAGTGTAATGCGACTGATCTGTTTTCTCAGGGGAATAGGACAGGGACAATCCAGAATGAAGATTACAGTAATCTCATGCCTATAAGGTGCACTGGAGTATAAGGCGCACTTCTGTGTTGTCAGAAATGTTCCATACTTTGTCCATATATAAGACGCACTGGGCTATAAGACACACATTTTTTTTTGCAGTGAGGATCTGGCTCGTGGCAGCCCCGCCTCTCCATGGCTCAGCCCGGCTCGGCTCGCACTTCTGGGTCGGCAAATTTCCATACTTTGTCCATATATAAGGCGCACCAGCCTATAAGGCACACTGCTGGGTTTTGATCGAAATTTTAGTCTAAAGGGTGCACCTCATAGGTGTGCAATCACTGTAATTATGTCTGTGATTATTGCACAGACATAGGCAGTAGCAACACTTGGGGGAGTAGCAAGTGGAAGATTGCACTGAGGTGAACGTTTTGCAGTACATTTTTTTCCCATATCAGAAACTAAAACTCCTGTTGAACTTAAACCTTTAGAAACTAATCCTCGATATCCTATAGGTGTGTTCTACTGACTTTAAAACCTCGGCCTTACTGGAGAATCTTCTGAGGACATCAGACTTAAGTTTAAAGGACACCTGATTCCTGAGAAAACACAAATTTACTTGGTGAAGAATTAGATGCAATTTCCATCCCTGGGAGGAACCATCAGATCTGTGCTGCTGACGGTGCCATAGTGTTACCTGTGTAGTGAACCTTCATTCCACATTCTGCACCTTCTGAGGAACAACCCCTGCAGCATGGGTCAAAAGCAGAAGGGGCAGGTACCCTCAAATTACCACATTCCTCACACCTCAGTGTGCAAGCTTAGACAGGATTTCTCAAGGGTGTGTGCAAGATGTGCAAATCAAAGCCATATGTTGCAAAAAATCCCCTTAGATATGTTATGACAGGCCTGCACTTAAACCTCTGAGACAATAAATGCATCTGGAAGGATCTCTCCAGATATGAAAATAACATGTTAAGGAATGGGTAGCTGATATGGCAGAAAATAAAATTAATTTTCATGCTGAGGTGTCTTTATGAATATTTAAGTAACGTGGCACAAATTAATCTGCTCTAATGTTTGACAAAGCAATGCACTACTTGGGCCAGAGTGTGGTTTTCTGTGTCTCCCTCTATAGTCAGTGGAAAGGAAAAGTCACTTCAAGATGGCATTTCACACCACATAAGATCTGATGCTTTGGAAATCTCTTTGCTGCATGTGTGTTTTGGTGAGATGAAACACACCTAGACACTTGAATGGAAAACTTATAAAGCATGAGGTGAGAGGGCAGATATCCTGAATAAAACTGGAACAGATTGCCAGTTTTTACAATGTCATGCTTGTCCTAGCTGGACAAAGATTTGGATCTCTGTTCTGCAGAGAGAACAAATAACTATTTGATATTCAGCGTGTGGTGGGAGGGGGGAATGGTCCACAGGAAAAAATAGACTGAGACATAGAGACCAGGAAACTTCTGAGAAGATCTGGGGGTGACCATAGATAGACCACAGGGATTTTCCAAAGGCTACTGAATGAGCTGTATCAAATTCTTTGCAGGTCGGGAAACCTCCAAAAATCACTGTACTCAAAATAATACTGGAGAAACAGACACAATGTCCAAGGATGCAGAGAGGAAGAGATATATTTTAAAACTTCTTTTTTCCCTTTTATTCTGTCCTACTTTGTTTTTTTCTCTCTTTAGAAAGCCATAAATCATGAACTAGCCATTCATAGCTCTCTTTGTATTTTCGGTATTGAGTTGAAGAGAACAGCAAAACTCTTCAAAGCCCTGGCTGGTTTAAATGTCCTGGCTCTCCATGCTAGAGAGGTGTGAAGAGCTCTGTCCTGGTTACAGAAACTGAAGCTGCTGAAAAAGACAGATGCTATCTTTCTCATTTGCCTCTGGGCTCCTAATTTTCACTTGACTGAACAAAGAATAAGACTCTGGTTAGCCAGTTGCACTACAGCAATGAATTTTCTTGCAACCTTTTGCAGCAAAGCTCGGGGACAGTTTGAGGAAAAACCTTCCTGTCCTTTTTTCCTCTCCTTGCCTACCCCAACTCGGTTTTTAGCAGGCAGAAGCACGGGGTCTGTGTCTCTTCTGCAGAAAAATGAATCTTTGTGAGTGCAAGTGGTTCTGTGGCTCCTTTGAGCCCTGCAGAAATCAGTGAAGCCATTTGGCTGCTGCTGTGTTTCAAGTGATGTCAGAGGGCACTGACATCCTTGGGACAATCCACCTGCCCAGACCAGCAGGAGCTCAGTGTGGCAAAGACCAGTAATGGCCAGTTGTCAACCTCTTCAACATATGGCATTGCTCATGAGAGAGGACACCAGACCTTAAAATCAAATAAGGAAATAAGGTCAGAAAATTAATCAAAAATTTGAGGTCAGAAAGACCTTAAAATCAGCCGAAGTTTTCATAGACAGAATTTGTAATCTGACTCAATGCAGCAGCTATTATTCAGTTTGAAATTCTGCAGGAATATATTTGCAGAGACTGTTTCATATCTTGAATTAATTAATGCCTGGGCTTTAAGGAAGCAATACACAAGTAGCAATTGGGTTCTCTTAGCTGCTTTCTCCTGTTTCTTTTCATGTTTTGTTCTGCGGCCAGCTTTGGACAGTGATTTCTACTACCATTTTTTGGTGGCTAGTGCAACAAACATGCTTCAAAATGTTAATATTTTCAAGAGTTTTCTATAAAACTCTTGAAAATATGTTAGTTTTTTTCCTAGAGAAATAGAAGAAGCATTTCCTTTCCTTAGCTCTGCTATGAAATGTTGGCCATTCAAATAGAATTTGTGCCAAGTAAATGTCAGTCATGCACTTGCAAAAGAATGTAGCCCCAAATTGCAAATTAAGTTTGAAAAATCTTTTAAAATGTATTTGTGAAATTTAGGGCATGGATTCCCTTCTCTTGACTCCAAGGCCTTCAGTTTGTAGTCTGTTATCGTCTTCTCTGCCTCTTTGGTCAGTGGGAGGAGCAGGTACCTCTGCATAGGAGAGTTGGCATGGACTGGGTTGGTGATTCTTTGGTTACATGAACTCAATAAAACCTAAGACAAGGAAGAGTTCTGCTGCACAGTTTCCTTGGCTCTTTTCAGGCAGTCCAGGAAGCCATCTCAAGACTTTCCCTGAAAGCTCTTCTTAAAAACAGTTATCAGTGTTCATGCCTGCATTAGATGGTACCAAACTCCAAAACTGTTTCCTCTTTAATTCACATAAATATTTGCAAAGTAAGTAATTACTGTCTAGAAATGTCAGGTGTCCAAACAGAGCTTCTAGGTGAAAAGCCATCTGTGATTTGGTAAAATCTGCAGGCTCCTCAAATATGTATATTTCTTCTTATCTTGAGAAAAGAAAAAGCTTCGGTTCTGATATTTAATGAGTGACCTTTTGTTTTGGGACTGAGATCAAGGAGAACAAAAATCAAAGGGGAACACAAGCAGAACTGGCCACAGCACATCACCTTTTCCCAATGGAACATCACAAATTTAGCATAACAACCAGTTCCCAGATCACTGATTTATCAAGTTAGGAGAAGCTTTATCATTCCTCCCCAGGTCCTAGGTAGATGGCAGAGAGGGTCAGGAGGCCAGCACCACAGAAGGTTGTTCTCTCACTGAACATCCACACCACCTCAGAGTCCCTGCCTGGTTTTGCTCGTAGGGCTGCAGGATACATCACTGAACAGGAACAGCTGGACAGAGCAGAAACTGCAGAAGGGGAGATTGGATCATGTAACATCTGCAGAGCTATAAAAGTGCACAGTGTGGCTTTGTGAGGCTGAGCCAAAAAGAATACAAGGAAGACTCAAAATACAGATATCACAGAGGGGGAAAAAAAATCCCCAACCCCACAGCATTATGCTGGCCCAAAAAATGAGCACAGAGCAACATGTGAAATATGATTTAAATCGTGACATAATTCCAGAGGGTACCTTCGGCAGCACAGGGATTGCAAAAACCTACTGGAGATGGCTGGCTTAGGACTGAGGAAAGCACATCCTCTTGCTGAATCTGTGTCATGCTTTCCAGCAGAAAATGGCTCCTTATTCTTTCACTGAGATGCCTGATGGTGCCTCACTCAGCTGGACTGAGGGCTTTTTTGGTAGGTCAGCTTTTGCACAAAAATCCCAAAAGGACCAGCAGATTAGCTGTATGGAGGATGTGCACCACTATGCAAGAAATGGAATGGCTGCATTTCTCACCATCTTTAGTGTAGCTGATCTCAGGGATAGGGACCTGATGTTATTCAGATGTTTCAGAGGGAAACTTAAGCCACCAAAGCCCATGGGCTATATTCACAGACATGTAGGCATTTTTGCAGCTAATTCTGCACGCTTGACAGCCGAGAGCTCTGGGAGCAGCATTGTACAGCTGAGGTAGCTGCTGAAGCTAAAAGGGCTGATAGGCATTGCAGGACTGAGCTCTGTGGCCAGGCACCCTGCTGTCTGCTGGGCTCAGACACACTGCTGCCTGGCAGGGGACTTGGGAGAACATGGGATTCACAGCTTGAGCTTCCACAGGTTCCTACCAGGTGGTGACTGCCAACAGGAGCGTGTGCAGCCTGCTCCTGAAAGCACTTACTGCAATGTGAGACCACTTTTGAGTCTGTCTGAGGCAGACAACTTGCAGGATCTGAATTCAAGTGCCTGTTCCAGAGAGGAGCACACTAACAGTGAGGATAAGAATAGGCTGTTCCCTCTCCATCTGTTTCAAGTAGGTCACCACCAACCCAAATGCAAACTCCTGTAAGCACTGGAGGGCTCCTCTCCTCTGGAGCAAGGATGGGAGAGAAAAGTGAAAGGAGAGATCCCAGCGTTCAGGGAATGCCCATATACTCTGTATTCTGAGGAGTATATGTGTCCTTTGAAGAGATGTATCAGGAGATCACTAAATAGTCATTGCAAATTCCCCTGGCCAGCATAGTCAATTAGCTTCTCATCTTAATAAGCATTATTAGCAATGAGATGATTATTTTAATGATTCTATTCTTATGATATTAAGCAATACTCTCTGATTCTCACAAAATACAGCCCACTTTAACTCATCATCATATAAATTTGGGGGAAAAAACGACATTAAAAATTGCATGGCAGTATTGAGAATTTCTGCAAGATTTGTCCTGTAATTGGTTTCTTTACTCCTTACATAATTAAAATAAGTTTTGACATCATAAAACAAAACCATAATATCTTAAAGAGATTAAAAGTCTTCAGCAATATCTCTGTATGCAATATTTTTTGTGAGTTGCCTAGGAAATTGTTTATCTGCATGTAGGAGGGATATAATTTTTAGTCTGAGACACAGAACATTTATCACAGCTTTAAAGTATTTTTCTGCAAGAAGGTAAGAAACAGGCTCTTTAATCTTATCAATCAAGATGGAAGTCAATGCATATCTGAAAGACAGTCCAAGTCTGTATTGAGCTATAGCAAAAGAAGAAGATCTGCTTTATGTATGTAAATCGAAACAAATCTCATACTACTAAGAAATATTCACTGAATCCTCCAGGAAAGTAATTTTGAAGATGCTATTTCAGAAATAACAGGAAATGGCAATCTTTGCAGGAGAACGGCTCACTTTTAATTTAGGATTAGAATCTGCCAGGTACTTGAGCATGTTACAGAAATAGCAAAGCTGGGATGAATCCACCGTCCTTTCTACCTTACATAAGACAGGGAGGCATTGCACATCCTGCAGCTGAGAACACAGCATTACATCATCCCAGCCTCATGGCTTTTGGTGCCCTGAACAACGAGGGAAAGGACACGGACCTGTGATGCTACAGTCCCGTGCAAACCTGTTCTCTTTCTAAAGCTCCAGGCTAAATAGTTATCCAGAAATATATAGGACATGGCAGGCAAAAAAAGGAAACAAGCCAAACCAACGAAACAAAAAAAAAAAAAAAGAGTTTCTGTTTTGCACATAAGCTTTTCAACAGAGCTGTTCAGCTGTTTGAGAAAGCATAGGAACATAAGGAATAACCCATAAAGTGTCTTCAGTGCTCCATCTGTCCTGGTCCTAAGAATCAGTGTTGGAGATACTTTTTGGGAAGAGAGCATGAGAAACCCCACAGGTCATTGTCCTTGTGCTATTTCCCAGAATGAGATTAGGGACGTTACAGGGTCCATCCCTGCATACACCTTTGTAATCTGGCTGTGCATCTGCTGTCTGTGAACCTGCCTAACAGATTATGAACATGCTTAAATTATCAGTCAGCAAAACCCACCATAACAGAAATTCTCATTACTCTCTATGTAAAAAAGGACTTTATTTTATCTTTTTTATCTTTTAACATATTGTCAATCAGTTGCACTGCTCCTTATTTGTAGTATTGCTGGACTTGGTGAAGGCCAGTTCCATACTCAATCTGCGCAACCTTCCATATGTAAAGTGGCCCTTTTTTGAGCAGAATGTAGGACCAGGTAACTTTCTGAGGTCAGAAGATGGTCTCCTGAAGTCTCCATATAGTTAATCTTCCATCTTACTCTGCTATTCATGTTTTTTGCTAATCCCAACCATATCATTCTCCAGTCTTCCCCCTGGCAAGCTGAAGTTTCAAAACATCTTGTCTCTCTTCCTAAGGCAGCTGCTTAAACATTTTAGATACCCTTTTCTGTAGTTTCTATAATTCCACTTTGTCTTTCTTGAGGAAAATAAAAAGGAAAGAACCAGAAGTACACACCTTAATAGAAACTTTGGGCACACAAAATCTTTTCCAATATCTGTTTTCAGCTGAATATCCTTCCTTACACTGCTCACTGCTGTGCTGCCCACTGCAGCCATTGGTGTGCACAGATTCAGGGCCCTGACACTGGTGGCTCTAAGACCTCTCTTCCTGAGTTGTGGATGTTGCATCCCCTAGAGATACATGACATGGCTTTCTGTGGTTCATGCCTGTGTGACAACCCAATTTTTACATTTTGGCTTTGACTAGTGTCCTTAATAAACTTCAGATTTCCTGCTTGGTGTCTTTAATAATACAGAAACAGGAATACAATGCAACCATAGGCGTTGCATGTGGTTTTCTCAGGAAGAATAATGGGGAGGAAAAGGATTGGATAAAACAACACCAGCTCCAGGGCTCCAAAATGATCAAGCAATATGAAGTGACAAGTTTGCAATGTTCCAGTAATTGTGATGCTGTCAGATTGTAACACACATCTATTCATCTGATCAAAGGTTATGCAATCTCTGTGCTGATTGTTATTATGGTGACTTTGCTTCTCTCTATACAGGGTTGCTCTGATTATTTTTTAAGCAAGAACAGCATTCAGTGACTTTGCTATCCACAGAGTGTAGCATCCTCCAAATTACAGCTCTTATTGTTTGAACAGAATAGAATTTTAGAGATTGTATATGTGTTTGCTAATTAGTCCATGAATAAAATTTAATTAAAACTACCTTCTTAAAAAAATTGATCATGTACAGGACTCCTTTTATCTTGTACAATCTTGATAATTGACTAACA
Source organism: Sialia sialis (assembly GCA_009812075.1). Classification (NCBI taxonomy): domain Eukaryota; kingdom Metazoa; phylum Chordata; class Aves; order Passeriformes; family Turdidae; genus Sialia; species Sialia sialis. The sequence continues at coordinate 19,527,839 of VRYO01001589.1, read as the reverse complement.
TGGATTCTTCAAATATCCCCGACTTTCAGTAATTAGTTTCAATGAAGATGCTTATGAATGTTATATACAATTTTTGTTACTGGTGAAAAATAGATGAAATCAAGTCATCAGATCACGTTTTCCAAAGTATGACATCTAGGCATGATCTCTTGCATCATTCTGGTATCAGAGATGGTGCAAGTGTTTTTTATCCTTTCTCACCTCCTCATTTGTATTCTGTGCTTTTCTTTTTGAAAAGAACCCTCCATAAAAGTTGCTTCTCAAGAACTTATATAATTATTAGTAAACACATATTTTTCTGTGAAGCTGCACTGGGTTTTTACCAACAGATTCTCCCTTGCTAAACTAAAGCAATTTTAGTCTATTTTCATCCTTCAGAGAACTAAATGAACAACGAATCCTTGGTGAACTTGGAAGAGCAGTCTGATGTCATTAGGCAGGTGGGAGGTAGGGCATTTACAGCCTCTCCATGAGGAAGTGTTCTGCTGAAGGATTAGACCACACATACCTTTGCCTGCAGAGTTGGGAGGATGCTGCTTGGGGAGTGCTGAGGCAGGTTACAGGAACAGATGGCTTTTCCAAGCACGAGCCTCACCTGCTGCCAGCTTTTTCTTGCTGCTCAGGGTGGTCCTTGTACAACATGTGCCACCAAGTTCTAAAAAAAGTACCTTCAAGGAACATGGTGAACACACATCCTATGCCATAGCGTATCACATTACCAATGTAGAAAGAATTTTTTACAACTGCCGGTAGAGAAATTACAGACTGCGATCATAACTCTAATATTTTAGTTTCTAAGGGGTTGCTTTTATCCATAATTTTGCTAATTTTACTCTTATTCTTTCTGCGGCTGGATTTTGATCTCCTGGCTCTGCAATCTTTCTTGCTGAATTTTTCTGTGATAACTTCAGCCAGAAATCTGCAGGACCTTGGAACAAGCCAAGTATAAAACAGTGCTCAGGAGGAGGATGTATGAAATTAATGCTTACCAATACAAGTGAATCAGAAGACTAATGGGAAGTTTTGCTAAGAATGCATCTGGTAACTTATTAAATTAAAAGTGGTACTGCCATTGAAGTTTTCCATCAGTTTACAATCAAGATTTGACTGTATGGCTGAGGGAAAAGAATTGTTCTAACAAGAATTGTTTACTCTCTGAGAGTGGGATGGATTAGTAGATATTTGGGGACAAAACTTTTAGGAAAATAAATAGCTTAAAAGCAATGTTTTGTGTTGAACTGTAACTTCATAGAGTTTCATTTCTCCCTACTGCCTGTATATAAATCAACTATTAATTCTTATCTCATCCCATTTTAATTACAAAAAGAGGTGGTTATTAACTTGATTCTAAACACTATAGGAATATGTAAGGATTTTCTCTAGAAATATTTAAATACTTAGACTATAAAATGTAATTATAGTCACTCTTCCCCTAATGATGTAATTATGACCTAAGAAGCAACATTTATCAGGCTGCAAGGACTGTCCAGCTTTCTTTCATTTTGAGAGAACAAAAGCAAATTGAGCCAACAGGATGCAGTAGTAATAAAAACGTGAAACTTATAAAAACTGACTAATGGAGACTCCATGCTGCTCCATGTATAGATTCAGATTAGACAGGTGACAGAAAAATATGGTCTAAAATATTTGGTCTTATACACAGATCTTTAGTGTTGCCCTGCTCAGAGGGCTGTACTTCTCTCTTGAAAGACTTTCAAGACAATGAATCATCTACAGAATTAATTTTTAAAACAGAAATTGCTTAACTTGGTTAATATGAATTTTAGACTTTGAAAAAAAGGCTCTGCGGCATCTGATTTAAGAAATGTCTTACCTGTTATAACCCATGCCTTAATTCACTGAGATACTTCTACCCTATTCTTAACACAATTTCTACTATTTAGCACTTTGATGTTTCATAATAGGAGATAATTGGGTCTTTGTCATCGATGTAGAATATTGTGCCAGGTCATGAATTTAAATAGTAAAGGCAAAATCCAAAGTGTCATTTTGAGGTTTTTTTGTTTTGTTTTTGCTTAAGTCTGGTCAAAACATTCACACTTGCAGCTGCTGTGCAAAATGACATATATCCTCACAGCAGACAAACTCACAAGGCAACTGAAGAGATATTTATATAACACTAATGATGCAGAAGTATACAACTATATTGCTCAGAAACCAGAAGTCATAAAGCAAGGGGCAGTGTTCTTAAAGTTCCTTTTATAATGCTCATTCCTCAAAATCTCTGATGCTACCCTGATCATTAAGTTTACTATTTTTATCTTTTAAAGTTCATCGCCATTTCGAGTATTGCTGTATGAAGTGAGAGCTTGCAGGAATGGATGCTTCATTACCTCAGCCCTGTTGTGCTTTTGTGAATTTGCCTTTTAGTAAGTTGGTTTGAAGGCAGAGAAGGATTTTGCCCTTTAGCAATACTTCTCAATGAATTTAAGAAGCTTTGTTCAGAACAGCTTTAAACATTGGCTTAAACACAACTGGCTACACTGTGCTAGGAGGTTGTGTTTTGGCATTATTGGAGTCCCAGACTTCCTCTCAGCCAACTGGATCCCTCCTGGATGAACTCCCTCTGGCTAAGAGCACTGAGTGCTCTTAATCATGATGCTCCAAATAGCTGAATCTGTTTCAAGAGCTGCTCCTAACTGGGACTATGTTTTTGTAGTATATAATGTTGATGACATATGACAAATATAATTTTCCTATGAAATTTCACAACAAAAATGACAATTGCTTTCCTTTTTGTTTTTCAGTACTGCAGATCAAGAGCTGCTATGAAGAACAAACATCATAGTAATTATATCTCTGGGTATATCTCTGTTGTGAGAAGGAGAAAGGAAAGGATGTTACAGGAGCTGGAAAACGGGACTTACCCAGTACAAACATGAATGGAAATATTTCAGAGTTTAGGAATAGCTATTTTGGAGCTGTTTGCCTCCTGGTGTACAGTTCCTTAAACTATTGTATTCTGTGTTTTTACCTTAATTCTGAAAGATTTTTGTTCAGGATGTGGGCATTCTGGAATTCAAATAATCATTATTTCCCAGGAGGGCATTAAAAGCAGTGGAAGACCATCTGTGCTAAATGGTGCTGATAAATGCTCTCACCTAGGGTGAGAGCAGACCTTGAGTCACTGCTTGTTTCCTGTCCCAGAGGAAAACCCAGAGGTTTTTTCTGAAGTTGAGTCCAGTTTGCCCATGAAAATCACTGGGGAGTGATCTCTCCAGAGGTTTTTCTCTGCTCTGCCCACTTGTGTCATTGAGACGACCAATGAGATGCCATCTAGGATTTTTCTCACAATCACCATGGAATTGGGTTGGACCAGGTCTAGTAGTGGGACCTGACAGATGGACCTGCACTCATGTTCTTCACAGCATTTTAAGGAACAGCCTCATGTCATTGTGTTAAGTAATTATATTTATGGGAAATTAATGATGAATCAGTATAATTAATGAACTTCTGAGAAGAAATTCAGATGGGGTTGAACTGAATGAGCTAGTTTAGCCTGGAATTTAATTAGTTTGGCTTGGCTATTCTCTGAAAGAACAAGCAGTTCCAATTGAACCATTCAGGTCTCTTGGGCAAATATGTAATAAAGTATTCTTCTAATATAGTTCATTATTTAGATGAGAAATCAGAACGAAGAAAACAAATTAGTAAAAAGTTATATCCTTTTAAAATTATTTTCTTTTTCATTACAGAAAAAAATTTCCTGATTAAAATTCGTATTATCTACTAGAGCTCATAAAATTACATAATTTAAATATGTTAATACTGGGCTATTTTAAAAATACAATGTATTTAAGATTATATTATGCAAATAGTGTTTTTTAATGTGCACTGTTAACCCCAAAGAGTTAACCAGCTCCAAAATATTTAAGATAGTTTCAGTAAAACACAAACCTTTTCTGAAAACTCGTGTGTGTCACTCCACCATCACCAGCAATGAACACTCTGTGGCCAGTATAGAGTAATCTGAGTTCCTGAGCCTTGAATGTGGAGAATGAAATTCACACTACTGCTGCTGGAAAGGTGTCTGTCTTTGCTTAGCCTGTGTGGGGTCTTATATTGTCCGTCAGCACTACAGCAACCAGAAATTTCCTACTACTGTCTTAAGGGACTTGACCAACCCTTGATTTCCTTTCTCACTCTCTCCTCCAGGGACTCCCAGCCAATGGCAGAGGCATAACAAAGATTTGAGATGCCAAACATGATAAATTTGGTATACAGTAATTTCACGATTATAAGCCGCACCTGAATATAAGCCGCACTTCCGGGTAGCTGGGAAGACCACAGGATTTGTCCATATATAAGCCGCACCCGAATATAAGCCGCGCCCCCCTTTTTTTTTTTTATTTTTTAACTCCGCTCGGCAGATGGGGCGGGGCGCTCCGGCCCGGCCCCACACAGCCCGGCTTCCCAGCGGCACCCCGTTCCTGGCGGTCCCACGCTGCCGCCGGCTGCCGGGGGCACAGGGGCCAGCCCGCCCACTTGCCACTCTGCTTGGCCGGCTCTCACTTCCGGGTTGGCGTTTCACTGGGATTTGTCCATAGATAAGCCGCACCTGAATATAAGCCGCACCAGTGGGGTAGGCTGGATTCTTCAATGAAAAAGGTGCGGCTTATAATCGTGAAACTACTGTAATTACAAACACTTAAGGGAGAAACTAAGGGCTGGGGGCTGAACACACGTGGAAATAAATGGGCTCTGGTAGGCTGCAGCTTGTGGGCAGCAAGGCAGGGAAATGGAGATGCTGGAGGAAAGGAGAGGAGGGGAAAAGAGAAGGGCTGAAACCAGACACAGTGCTTCAATGGCTTTATATTTGCAGGACAGCTGTACAATATGAACATACTAGGGGAAAAAATCCTCTACAAAATCAACCACAGAATCTTCCAAAAAAGGGGTGGAAAAGACTTCGGTTCACTCCAAAGGGAAATTGAAAGACATTTCTTTATGTGTAGGCTCAAACATAGTATTACTCTTGTATTTTTTTTCTGTTTTCTAAAAAATTGGTGCAATTAGCAGCAGTGGATGATACTGAGCATGAATCATACATCCTAGTATAGAAAGAAAGAGCTTCATTGATACAAACCCTCCAACCTTCAATGTTATGAAGTATCCCTCTTTCTCAGTTACATGCCAGTGGTTCTGAACCATGGGATATTTCTTGAGATGCCTGCTTTTATGCAAGATTTTGAGGATTTCACCACCAGCTGCAGATGGGTCACACCTCCAGCATCCCCAGCACCTCCATCACACCAATGGTGTGGCAGCAGCAGCCACATTGCAGCTTCAGGGTGAGCAGAAACAGTCCCTGCATCAGCTGCATCTTCATTTTTCTGAGATGTCCTTACAGCTACAGGGGCCACAAGAGCAGAGGTTTCTGCATTTTCCCAGGGTCACAGTGAGTACATGCTTCTGACACTGTACTGGCAGGAAGCTTTCAGAGGAAGGTGTAGATTAGAGCAGGTGTTTTTACCTGCTTCTGATTATTTTTCCTTTTTAAGACCTGCTGTGAATTAGTGCTATTCATTACCCTTGCTTTTTCACATTAGACATCAATCATTTGTCTTTGAAGCAAAGATGAATATTTGGATGGATGGCTAATTTACTCATACTGGGAGCTGTGATCTGAACCTGAACATTCAAGACAGAACAAAAAGTATGTGAAATAGCCCCTGAAGATCATTTTTATGGGGAATTTGAAAAAAATTAAAATCTCTAAAAGATCAATGTTCTCCAATACTGAATTTTACATTTACAGCTAGGATCCAGACATACAATTACTGTGATATTTGTTTCTCACAACAACTCTTGATCTGCTGTACTGAAAAACAAAAGGGAAAGCAATTATTATTCTTGTTGTGAAATTTCATAGGAAAATTGTATTTGTCGTATGTCATCCACAATATTGAGTACAAAACATGGTTAGGAGCCGCTCTTGAAAAATGGTTCAACTAAGTGGAGCACCATGATTAAACAAATGCTATAGAAAGAAAACACGAAATTCAAACATTCACATTAAATGCCTAAACCCCATGTATGGAAACTAGATTTATCTGCCTTCCTTGGATGAGGATACACAACTGCAGTGTGAGGATATTTAAGCCTACAAACTGTAAATAAAAAAAAAGGGAGAAGTGTTTCTGAAAGTCCTTCTCTCCTTCTAAAACAGTAGCCAAAAAGAGTACAGAAAGTGAGTTTTAGATTCAAAGGACTCCAACTCATGTATTTTTATTCAGGAAAACAAAACCAGTGTCATAAATGGTCCAAGCTATAGGGCTCTAAGCTAAGCTGAAATATGAATGTTCATTAACTGTCCTGTTGAATCTGTGCCTTTACTCTGAAGGGCTGGGAGGATGCACAGAGAGCAAAGTGGAAGTTTTTTGAGTTTACAGTCATTTGGAAGAAAGAGCAGAGAGTTTTAGCTGTGGTAGTACAGTGGGATCTGCTAATGTGATCTAGATGGAAGATAAAGTGCTTGAGGGCAAAGGATATAAGCGAACTAAGACTCAAGGCTTAGTAGAAATCAAAGATGTTTTAAACAACTAATTCAGAAAGAAAACAATAGATACTGGAAAACAATTTCCCAACTATAAAAGCATACTCATTCAATACAGGCAAAATTTTTAGTAGAATGGCAAAACTTGTCTTCCAAATAGATCTGCTTGAAGTATAAGATATTAATTACAAATGCAATATGTGAAGTTTGCAGAAGAATTCTATAGCTTCTGCAGAGCTTTGAATGGGGATTTTAAGTAGAGGAGAAATTGGTGGAGTTCACATGGAAAAAAATTTTTCCACAGATGTTATTTAACCTTAGGCAGCCCAGCATCCGCCTCAATTCTTCCCTGTTTTCATTTCACATACTCCTTTGGAGATCTTAGATACCTCTTGTGCTTAAACCAAGAGAAATTAGGCAAGAAGTTGTAAAATTATGAAAAAAAATTTGCTTACGTATTTAATTAAACTCAGACTTCTATAAACAGTAATAACATTTTTCAGGAAAATTGTATTACATAGTATTGGTGCCTTCCCCTTTTTCAGTTCCCAGATGTTTTTTAGTGTCTCTCAACACTTAAAGAACCACAAGTACATATTTGTTATTTTTGTTCCTTGCAGACTCTGTGATATTTCCCATTGCCAGTACTACCAAAGTAACAGAAAAGAATCCCAGCACCTTCATGGTCATAACCAAATCCCTTCTACATGTTACCCACATTGGTGGTAACGAACAACCATTTGAGGTTGAGCTGGATAAATGCTCATATGGTGGTTGTTATCACTTGCAATAAAATCATATAACATCATGGGTTGAAGGGGATTTTAAAGATAATCCCTTTCCAGCCCCCTGCCATGGAGAGGGACATCTTTCTCTGGACCTGCTTGCTCAAGGCCTGGTCTTGAACACTTGTAGGGATAAAGCATCCACAACTTCTTTGAACAACCAACTCCAGAGTAAAAAATTTCTTCCTAATATCTAATTTAAACCTGCCCTACTTCAGTTTAAAGCCATTTCTTCTTATTCTGTCACTACATGCTCTTGTATTAAGCCCATCTTCATGCTTCACATAGGCATCCTTCAGGTCCTGGAAGGCCACATTTAGGTCACCCCAAGCCTTCTCCTCTCCAGGCTGAACAATTCTCCCAGCATTTCCTCATAGCAGAGGTGTTCCATCCCTGAAATCATCTTGGTGGCCTCCTCTGGGCTGGCTCCAGCAGCTCCATGTCCTTCCTGTGCTGAGAACCTCAGAACTGGACTCAGCTCTGCAGGTGGGGGTCTCACCAGGGCAGAGCAGAGCAGAGAGGCAGAATTCCTCCCTCCCCTGCTGCCCACGCTGCTTTGGATGCAGCCCAGGGCACTTTTGGCTTTCTGGGCTGCAAGGGCACACGGCTGGGTCATGTCCAGACTCTCACCCACAGCACCCCCAAGTTCTTCTCAGCCAGGTTGCTCTGGATCTCTTCATCCCTATGTCTGCGCTGGTAATGAAGGCTTCTCCACGCCAGGTTCAGCACCTTGTACTTGGCCTTGTTAAGCCTGATGAGATCCCCATGGGCCCAATTCTTGAGCTGGTCAGGTCCTCCTTGATGGCATCCTGTCCTTCAGGTGTTTCAGTTTGGTGTCATCAGAAGGCTCCAGGCCAGCTGTTTGTATCCATGGCGGGTGCATTGCCATGGAGCTGTGCTAGACCTTGCTTCAGCCGAGCTCACACAGCATTCAGTGAGTCTGGCAGGCAAGTAGGTGAGTGCTGAGCTACACTACTGCCTGTACCTGAGCTATCACCAGCACTGAGAAAATATTTTGCAGTCCCAAAATCAAGTGGGGTTGTTGCTGAATTCCTATGCCTTGGCAGACAGCACTGAAATCCTCAAGAGAGATTCTCTTAAAACACCAGTATCGATTTTAACTCCACTTGATGGTCTCCAGAGGCCAGTCAGCAGCTTAATGCCACCCACAGCAAGTGTTCCCCTGACCAATAACTCAAATGTATTTCCCACTTGGTGCTAGCCAGTATCAGTTCCAAGGGAGAAATCATTATCTGTCAAGCATTCAAAGTAGATGATCTTCACATAAGAGCAGGAAAAAGAGGAAGATCTCCCAATCAAGTTGATTCTGGAGGGATTCAAGCCTCTTGTAGTCAACAGATTCTAAAATTGGATATGTGCTGGGAGTCTGCTGAACCCAAAGGATTCATACATACTTGAAGGATGGTAGTTTCTCCTTGATATCTAAATAAAATTTATTTCTCATGTGGTTTCGGCTGGGTATTTTATTAGTCCCATTTGCAATGGGGACATAGAGATCCATGCTGGTTCACTGAGAAAGGGAGAGGATTTTCTGCCAAAACAAGGCAGCAAAAATGTACCTGTTTATTTCTCAGTTCTAAAACTTGCTATTTTTTTTTTTTAACAGAGAGGAAATCTTTCATACTTTTAAACAGTCTGTGAGTATCATTAAAACTGTGCTCTATACTTAGTGAAATAAGCCAAGCAATGTATTTTCATATATCTTAAGCTGTTACCTTTTTGCTAGAATGATAATCACAGGTGTCTTTTTTTTCCTACCTTTTTTCCAAATCTGTTGTTCACACATTTTTGTTGTACTTCACACTGGCATGTGGCTTGGCAGCCACTCAGCTGTTGCTGGAGTTGTTCTTGTGTGGTTTTGGCTATCATACCCTACCTCCCAAGATGCCTTTTTAATTGATTTCATTTTATTATTGAAAATTAATTTTAACAGTATAGACACAGCCTTTAGAACCATTTGCTCATGTTTGCCAAGGTGCTTTCATGACCCAAAGTAGAGCATCATAATTATGTATACTTGGCAGAGTTCCATTTTCTCTTTTTTACAATTTACCTTTTTCATCTGATTCCAGTCCTTACATAAATAATAAACAAGGATGCCAGCATGCATACATAAACTTCTGTTTATATTTGCATATATGTATGTGTGTGTATAATTTATTAAAACTTCTATTTTTTTTTTAAATACCTGTGTATATTTGCCCTTAGTTGCACAGCAAGTTGTCACTTTTGGGTTGTATATAGTATTGTAGGATTCAAGAAATTCAGATTTCTGCACAATATTTTAATTCTTCTCCCTGATTCAGTTTTCTATCTGTACGGGGAAGATCATATTATCCACTTTGCTTGTGTAGCTTGTTCATTTTCTTGGCTTTTGGGAGGAACACTCAGCTGATGTACAGATGAAATGTACGTCACAGTGGGTTATGCCTTTGTCTCAATCCAACCAGTTTCTGTACAGCCACTGAGCTGAGGAGCAAAGCAACAGAATAGTGTTTACAGCTGTGTCCATACAGGTGTATCGTATTTGGCTTTTTGAAATAAGAAATGCTGTTGCTTTGGTTTCTAACTGTTTTTTGCTGGAAGCTTTCCAAAAAAAAGTGTGTGATCTACATAAGTATTGAATTATTTATAATTAACTTGAAACATTAGCTTGAGACTGATGAAACATAACTTATTTATTTATTTTGAATGGAAATTAATTGAAAGATAAGTGTAATACATTATTTATCATCAATTTTCATTGATGCCGCCTGGCTAAATTATATGAGTACATAGAGATGAATAAACAGCCTTTTTCAAATGGAAATGGGAAACCCATGGTCTTTGAACTTTTATATCTTCAGCTTTTGGAATCTTTGCTGTAAATAAGGAATAAGAGCTCAAAGGAGCCCAAGTTCCTTTGCTTATTTAGCCCAAACTACTACTATAAATGCCTGTGCAGCACTTTTAAACCCTACTGTAGCCTTTAAAACCCATTTGCAGTGGGGCTCCTATTCTTCCTAGTCTTGCCAGTGTCAAAAAGCTGCATGAAACTTGATCTGAAACCTCAGCAGTTCCTCAGACATTTGCTCTCAGACCCTGTGATCAGCTCAGCTTGTCAGAGCAGGGTGCTAATGGTGCCAAGGTCATGGGTTCAATCCCTCTATGGGCTCTTCCCTTAAGTGTTGGACTTTGTGATCTTTGTGGGTGCCTTCTAACTCAGAATGTTTTATGATTCCACCTGCAGGGTTCTTCTGTGTGATAGGGATCTTCAGCCCCCAGCTAACAACACAGCCAACCTAACAGGTTGAAATAAGACTGGACAGATGTTTTGTGTATGTGTATACTGGAAGGAGAAGGGTTGAAGGGATGAGGCTTTGGGTTTGGGAAGATGATTTTTATATCTCTGTGCCTGGACTTAAATTTTATTTTATAAGCTCCTGCTACTGCACTGACTTTAGAGTGCCTGTCTTCCTACTTTCATGAGAAGGGTCTGATTTAACTCAGGCACTAACTCCGGGAGAAGATCAGTGGTTAAAGTACTCCACCTCAGCCTACATTCCTGCCTGGCAGAAATTAAAGCCTAGCAGATACACTGCAAAACCAGCCCAGTTCTCTTGGCAACAAATCTTCAGGAGAGCTTTAAAAATGCATTCGTTTTGTATTTCTCACACTGTGCAAGGGAGACTCTAAATGAAACCTGCTGGGCTACCCTTCTCTGCTGAGCATCTAATGAAATCCTTCAACGTTAATGATAGTACAGATGACTCCAGAGTTTACCTCCAAAGATAGATTTCAAGTGGCTCACCTTCCTGACTTTCACATAATAAGCAGGGAGTCTGATCCCCATCCATGCCTGGCTTGAAAGCCCGAGGCTTTAAAGCTGTCCCTTGCTCTAAGCTGTACTTACTGTTCCATCCCCAACAGAGAGAAACATTAAACCCTTGCACTTGGGTTTTCTTCATCTCCTGACCTCTGAGGTTTCTACTGCTGTCTAAAAATATTTCCAGAGTTGGCACATTGAACCCCCTCTCAATTCATACCCTGGTACAAAGTTTTTTGGAAGACCTTGCATCTGAGAAAGCATCTGTGAGCATCACAATGATGTCCGGCTGTGACCTGAGCCCTGACTTATCACCAGGGTCACAGCTGTGCCACAGGTAGGGCTGGGTTTAGAGTAAAGCCTCAGTAAAGCACATCCACACTCTAACTGCTGTGTCCAGAAAGCTCTGCCAGGCAGCTGCTCTTCATGATACAGTGGAATTGCAAACCTGCTACTTTCTTCTGTTTTGTCTTCCCACAATAGTAAGGCAGAATCTCTAGTTCTGAAATATTTATTCAGCATTAGGCACAGATAACTTTTCCTAACAGATATTTTAAAAAGTAGCTTTAAGCACACATATATGCATGTACTGGACATTGTTAAACACTTTGTGATACCCTTGTAATATGTTGTTTTGAATCTTTATTATCATCTAGGATGTACTTTATTTATATCTATAAATCTCTGCCAAGACCATGGGTTAGAAACCACCTGCTTTTTGGACAGGAGTCTGGTCCCCAGCCATCTGGACAACTTGCCACATTGCTAAGATTAAAGGCATCTGGGAATGGAACAGAAACGAGGTGTGATTCCTCATGACTGATTCCCTTTGGTGGCACAACAGGAATCAATGCAGTGACTTTCAAGTGCTAAAATAAAGACACAGGTGTGGGGTACACTTGAGCCAGGCATATGATGAGTGATGGGGGACTGTGAGTACTAATGACATTTAGATAATACACTGGACCTTCTCTCACTTTCAGTATTTGTAGAAAAAGTGGTTTACCAGCTGGCAGTGTGTTTAAGGATGAAGACAACCTCATGAGAAGGTAATGATATTGCCTTATTTTACATCAATTCAATGTGTTGCAGAAAACCACCAAAGCCATGGGTACTAAAAATACCAGCAGTGGTAGCAGTGCAGCTCTTCTGCACCTTGATCCCACAGAGTATTGCTGGAAATTGTTCCCCACAACCATAACAAAATGGGAATGTTACTGAAAGCGCCAAAGCTCACAAGTGGCTGTGTTCAATTTGAATGTTTAACACATGCAACACAGCACCCAAACAGACCTGCTGCTACTTAGCTTCCTATTCAGAGTGGGAAAAGCTGATTTTCTGAGTCAGGAGTCTGAAAATGTGAGGTCAGAGCAGAGGAAAGTGTGGAAAGGTGAGAAAGAACATATGAAAATTGAAAGTATTTTTCAAGAAAGATTAAATAAAAGTAAAATATCATGAAGCAAAATTCATTTAACATGCAGGAAATTTGAAAAAGCAAAGTGATTTTTTGATAATAGTCTAAAGTTTTTGTCTGTGAGATACACTAGAAGCTAATATAATGCTGAACATGTGCAAATACCAGCATCAGCTTAACTCCAGTATTAGATCTGTCATAATAACTCAAGAAGAAAAAGGAATTCTTTTGACTTTTAGATTGTTGAGTATTTAGATGTTTAGGCAAAAAGTTCAGTCTGCTCTTTAGCTTTGCCTGCCAAATGGTCATAAGAACTTTACACAACATATTCACTTTTCTATCACATTCATTATATTAATTATATTGTTCTCTTATATTTGAAAAAAAAAAAATAAAGTATTATTGTTTTTTCCTTTCTACTTTAGGATAAAAACTCTTCCCCCAATCCCCCAAATCATAATTTACCTGTCACATTGGTGCATATGCTATGCTTCATATAAAGCCAAGAATCTGACTCTGTTCTCTCAGTGAAAGCTGAATTCTCTTGCACTGTGTACTGAGCATGAGATTGAGGAAGACGAGGCTGAAAAATATAAGAAGAATATCTGAGCATGATGACATATTTGAAGCACTTGGCAGACTGTGTCAGACCTAGTTTTAAAGGTTGAATTCCTATCCCCCAGGTAAAATTGGGACTTAGAATAGTCAGAAACACAACACTTTTTGACTTTGAACAAATACCTTATTCCCAGGCATTTTTAATATATGATGGAAATTCTAGAAAGTTCTGAAAACAATATGTTTCATTACTTAATGAATAGAGATGATCTTATTGAGAAAGTATTTGATTCCAGACAGGAAATTATTGTGTCAACCTTGGGTTATTTTTTCAGATGTACAAGCCCACACTCTAAGTCTGCTTCAATCCACATTATCTGCAAATGGGACTGACAAATATCAGCCCAAGATAATTAATTTTGATTAGGTGTTTAACTTCTAAGGAGCTAGAATTAGAAGAATTGAGCCCTTTACAAAGTGTTTTGGTGTTGGGAGATGAATCAGGAATGTTGAAATACATCCATTGAAAACATTAGAAAACTTACTTTAGGTCTAAAAAATCTTTTATCTTTGTTAGACATATTTTCAGTCTAAAATTCTTCTATTGGTTTTTAACTAATAATGGTCTCTTTAAAAATATATAACTGCTGTACACCTTCAGTTAGTACAGTGTAGAAACATTTTGTTCTTCTTATATTTTGATTATGCAATTAGATATTTAAGGAAATTTCTCTCCAGCCATTCATTAAAGAATGAAGCCTTGATCAGTTTTGAACTTAGAAATTTTTGCCTTTCATTTTGAAACATTGTAATAGGTAAATTCAAAGTGAAATCTAATAATTTGCCAACACTGAAACCATGTAAGCACAATTCTAGTCACTGAAAATAACTTACAGGGCTTTTTTTCATTTTAAAATTAATTTCTTATTCTAGAAGTATCCCTTTCTATTTTACCCCCTTTCTTTGTTGAAAGGCTTCATATATCAAGAGAAGTTTGTTTTAGAATTATAAATGACCCTGAGAATATAGAAAGTTCTATGAACAGAGTATTAGAAAATATGAAAACAGAGAACAATAATTGTGAAGGTATTTTGTTTGTTTGTTTCTGTTGGTTTGGGGTTTTTTAAGTAAAAACCTTCAACTAAGGATGCTCTACACTTTAGGGTTTGTAATGGTCTTCAAGAGATCTTCAGTCCAACCTCCGTGGTGGAGGAATACTGAGGATATTTACACTGTATATTTATCAAAACTCAAAAATTACCCATGATAATATTCTATAACCTGGCTCAATAATCACTTTTACATCTTAAATATGCTTTTCATTATAGTAAATAAAGAGGGGAATTCAGACTTTCCCGTTGGATAAAGGGAAAGAACATTTATTCATGGTAACAATCTACTTATATTTGGGGACTGAAGTCTTATTGGATACAATGGGTATTGAATAAATAGAAAAAAAACTTTTATTCCATTCAGATTAATGAGCTGCCTGAGTCCATAACAAAAATCAGTTCAGACCTATTTGTATAATAAAATGCCGTGCAGGTCCATTAATCTGAAATTTTTTTAGAAAGCTGAAAAGTGAAAGACCCACTGCTGAAAAACATAAAGAAAGTAAAAAGTATGATGTTTTATACAATTTCTTTCAACAGCAAATTCATTCGAGCTCCATTTTACCAGTCTATTAGAACTGAGATGAGATGAAATGAAAATAAACAAAATGCCCTGCCTGTGTTGAAAATATCTTTTTTACAAGTTCATCTTTATTGAAATGCCCTGGAAAATTTTTATTAAAAATCAATTTTTAAAAAAAATTCAATCATCTCTAACCATCTGTTGTCTTATTGGAAATTCTGTGTTCAACTTGCAGTCATCTGTATTTAAATATGATTATTCAAATCACTTAACTCTTCAAACTATCAGCAATTCTGTATACTTTTTTGCTTCTGCAAACATGGATAAAGCTGTGGGCTGAGCATTCTGCATCATCTCCTTCACTTGGTTTTCTCCACCCAGGGAGAGAGAATGGCATGAGCAGCTTGCCCTCGTGACAGAAGGGATGGATTTTTCCAGCTTGTTGGAGGCTGTCCTCCCAGCACGATTGCTCAGACTGCACTGCTGACACCACATTCTCAGCTCACACAGCAACTATAGATGATGTTTAAAATTCATGTATTTTAAAATAATATCATTTTTTCTTTTTTTTCAGTGGCGATCATTCATTACCTCTGCCTGTACAAGACTTTTTGGTTAACACTCGGTGCTCTGCTGATTAAATAAAGCCAGTTTTGGAAATGAACACTCAGATGTTGCCTGAGATGTCCCGATGGATCCAGGAGCTGGTGCTGTGAGAAGCCCAGCACCCACAGTGACAGGAGTGCACTTACATAGGAGTCTTGGGAATGGTAACACTATGTGCAGAGTGTTTTCCAGGGTTTTCCAATCTGGTTTGTGGGTAGAATATTCTGGTCTAACACTTCTCAGCTTGTTCCCTGATAGACAGCCTACTATTTCCTTCCATCCTAATTACAGCCCCACACATTGCTCCCTAGTTAGCAACAACTTATGTTTTACAGCTCTCTCTTTTAACTTCAGAGTCCATTTAGCTCTCTGCCTAGAGAAACTAAGATGTCTAAGTCTCCTGCAGGTTCCACACTTTGAATGGAAAATACAATGTCAATATCAAACCTCAAGGCAGCCTTGAATATCTTCAGCACCGGTGCTTTTTTTTGCTCACACCCAATGAACTCCCTCTGTTCCCAGGGTATCTTAGAGAAAAGAGTAGTTATAGCACCCACACCTATTAAAGAATGAAGAAGGTGCAGTATGGATAATTTGTGAGAATGCTTGACACAGCTTTTCCAGAGGAAAACTTTTCCGTATCCTACTTAGTGATGGAGCTGTGCTGTGTTGGTCAGAAATGAGAACATCATAGAGCCAGGAGGAAAGGGTTCATTATGGTTGTTCTTTAAGAATTTTTACCACTGTCCATTTAAGCATCTTGGATGTTGTTTTTATTTTGTTGTTGTTTAAATCTGGTATTGGCAGATTTTAGAGAGCATCTGGCAATCCGTTATATCTCTTGAGAGGAAAATTCTTGCTTGAGGCTTGGGATTTTTTTGCTTGAGATCTCATAAAAAATGTCATCTATTTGTCAGAGATGAAATGCAATTTTGAAGAGAAAGGTTATGCAGATTAACCTATGGCTATGGACTAGAGAGTTCTGCTGAATCTCCTGAAATAAGGAGTTTGGCCAGAGGGGAATTTTTGTGGATCCATCTGTACGGAGATCACGCAAAGCTCACAGAATACAGCCCAAGCCATGAGCCTCCACTCATTGTCTTCCTAGGAAATACAATTTTCAGGAATTAGATCTTAATTTATGGGAGTAAATAAGATACCTATTTCTTCCTCCCTACAATTACTGGGCATATTTTTATCCCTGCAACTCTTTTCTTATCTACCTGCAAACTCTTCTTATGCATATTTGAGAAACAGCGGGTGTCTCTCCATCTCTATTCTGGCACTGCAACAACCCTAAATCCCAATCTACCTCTCCAGTATAATTTGGGGAACTCCTGAATTGCTTAAAAAATTGGCTTGCAACACCTCCATTCCCCAGGTCCATCCCCACTTGCCACAGTGGGGCCAGGCTGATTCTTTCAAGCACAGCCCATGGTGGCTGCTCAAGCAGTGAGTAGGGATTGACCAGGACTGCAGGGTGAGGACTTGGCACACATTTCAAAGCCCTGGAATTCCTTAACAAAACATCCAAACTAATCCTTGGTGCAGTTATATTGCCTTGTGGATGGCCACTTGTATTTTACCAGAAATATATTTCCTGCAGTACAGCATGCATTATCCACAGTACTACAGCACAGATAATCGAATTGCTAGTTCTCCAGTTTTCTAGTGGTTGGAAAAGAAATATAGAAAGTAATTTCCTTCTAACACAGAAAAAGGAGTTGTGAGAAAATGGTAAAATATTTGGAGACTCTTTCCCTGCTTTGCTATGGGTTTTCCTAGAACCCATTAGCTGACCTCTATACTAATTTTTTTCAGTGTTTCAGAGAAAATAGCAACTTTATGGAGTTTATTGAGTTATGGAGTTTATTGGGAAAATCCCCAGATCACATTAGAGGTAAATATGTATTGCCCCTTCCAGTGCTTTTTAATTTCTGCTATTTAAAAATTTCTCTTTTATTTGTTATGCAAGGGAAATAAAAGACACTTCTGTTACACCTGCATTTCATAACAGATTAAGGATTAAGGAAAGGAAGAATTAAACCAGTGATGCTCTTTTTATACCACTTCACTGAATCATCTAATTTATTCATAATTCTTATATGCCTGGTAAAATAATCCTTCTGAAATACCTCATTTCTGATGTAGATCGAGAAACTCTCTTCAGAAGCAGCTAAACTTAGGCAAGAGAATTTCTTCTGTTACAGAAGAACAATTTCTCTTCATGGACTACCAGGGTAAAATGACTTTAAGTTTTTTAAGGAAATTTCTGACCCTGATAGGGGCAGAGGGAATCTCTTCTCCTGTATTTCTCTGTGGAACTTCAAAAAAGAATTCTCACTGGGAATGGATCTCCCATACTAAACTGCGGGTAAGCAGAACAAAGAAAGCAAATAATTTCCCAGAGGAGAAGAAGAATCCTACCTCAGGATATTATGTGTGAAAACCATGCAAAATTGAGATTCTTATATGGCATTATGAAAAAAATTCTATGACTGATAAAAATGCCATCTATTTTTCATGAATACCTTCAATACCTATAAAATGTAAATCACTTTGACCTTAGGTATTTTGAAACAGAAGAATAATTTTCGCCTATCACATGAAGAATATATTTTTAAAAGAGGCCTTGACACAGGCAAAGTGTGAAAGATTAACAATCCTAACTTCAAACCAAGCACCTTTACACTACCATTCCCTTCTCTTTACCATAATTAATCTCCTCTTTCCAGGAACACAGAAACCACCCAACCTGGTGCTAACAACAAAAGCTTCTGGTATTTTAAATGTCATTAGTATTTCAACAACTCCTTAAAATTATTGCAGGAAAACCTGAAATCTGGACTGCTGATGGTGTTTTTTGCAAAATCCATTTGCTGAGGTTGAAGGAGTCTCGACAAGGTGAGGGAGCACAAAGCTGTAATACCAGTTCTGAACACACAGTTCTGCAGCTGGTTCCTACTGACATGTTCCTTCTGTTACCTGGTTTTGTGACAGGATTGGATGTTAGCAGAGGTGGTGGGAGCACAGGCTGAGCAGGCTGGTTGATGCTGCTCCTGCTTTTTTTTTTTCTGGAGGAGCTTCATATGGCTCTGTGTGACCACACTGATAACACCTCTTTAAGTGGTTTGGTTTTAGGTACTGGCTGTTGTCAGCTGCAATTGAATAAACACCTCTGTGAGATGTTCTTTTGGTATTCATCCCTGCTTACTTGATTTGTTTACTCATACAGAGCTGGGTTGTAATTGCTTTTCCCTTATGATAGGAAACCTTCCGCCATTATCCTTATGGTTAATTTTAACTTGTCATGTAATCCTTTTCCTCAGGTGTCTTCTTAGTCCTTGGAGGAAGAAATAGAAATTGAAATTCACTTTCAAATGTGACTGAATTCAAAGAAAAAAATTCAGTCAAGACAAATAAAAGCTTATGTTGCTCTCAAACAAAACTCTAAATATTTGGAAAACTATCTTAAGTGATGCCTGTGAACATATACTGTACAATTGCTATACTTCACTCTTCAAATGACAACAGTATTACATGAAATTTTGACTATTTATTCAATTTTCCAAGACACATTTCTAGTAGCTTTAATAATAGCCAGTGATTTGTTGGTACCATATTTTTGTAGCAAAGTTTTTTACTTAATCCCTTACAGAAAGCAGATGCAGAGAGTTGGAAAATATAAGCACCAAATATTTTGCTTCTAGATACATGGAGAATGTTCTGAACAGAACTTAGCAGTCACAGTACATCTACCTCCATGACCCTCATTCTTCCTGAGGAGCTCATGTTTAATCACTTCTGGAAAACCTCTGGAATAATTTTAGAAATAACTCTTTCATTGTCAACTCAAATTTTTCAATTCAGACATTTCTAGAGAAAATTATTTCTCAAATGAAATGCAGGGGCATCAATCCAGAGCCATTTCTTGAAGAATAACATTTCCCTGAGGAAGCTGGTATGCAAGTAAAGCTCCAGAAATTAGTAGAAGATGGTCTGCTAGGAATTTAAATTCCCTTTATTAATTATGGTTGTTACTTATATAAATTTATTAAATATAAGTATAATAATAGGTAAATTCCTCACAATTAATCCTAATGAGATTCCTTCATGTCATGTCTAGGAGTATCTTTGGAAAACAGAGCAGTGAATGTCTTCTATTTTTATTACTATATTCTTGTATTTGTAACTATCTGCTTTTCTGTGTATGATACTTTTCTGAAAGAACTTGAGAGTGAGGAAAAAATAACAGAAAGGGAGGGATGGCAGATTATAAAGTGGCAACTTTGTGATGAGAGCAGTTGCTTGGAGACTGTGAATCTCATTTCTTCAAGGATGGATTGAGTATAAATCTCCCTTTACTTCTTCATTGTCTACTGCATCATTGCAATGATACATGTGAAGTATGGGCACATTCTAGGGACTTACTGAAAAAAAAAAATCTGCAATAGCATTCTCAGAAATCCTCATGTGTTGTGAACAGAGTTTATTCCGTGCACCACATTGCTATCTTCAGATTGCTTCGGTTTTTTAGTCCTAGACATGACCAGAACTGAAACAACTGAGGAATGTTTCAAGTTCAACAGGGTTGTACACTGTTGAATTCCTTGAGAGGAATTAAGTCCTCTCTAAATTATTCAAGAATTGAGCAAGAATTTTCTGGATCATGATTATGGACCGAGGTAACCAAACTTGTCTTACACTCTTTTTGACAGCTGAACTTTCCCCCACCATATCTAACCATTATGTTATGATACATGTAGCACCAAATACCTAAATTTAGACAATATTAAGTGGAAGCTCAAGCTGACTGTATGGTCCAGAGAGGTCTGTGGAAAGCACATCAGGCTGCCTGGATTTGACAGGCCCATTTGGAAACCCTAATTCCTGTGTGGAATCACACACTTCTCCCTGCTGACTGTAGAGGGAACCTGGGCACCAAAGGTATGTGCTTGCAGAGGTGGTGTCTGGCTTCTCCATTGTCTGCAAGATTTCCATTCAGGAATGGCAATTAAATCCTATGATGTGAGTTCATCTCCTTAGCTGTACTAAAGTATGCAGCAATTAGATCTTCCCTGTACCTTTCCCTCTCTATTTACAGTAATTTCACAATTATAAG
>VRYO01001589.1:19483541-19506376 GCA_009812075.1 Sialia sialis | reverse complement strand
TTGCAACATTTGACATGAAACATTCATCTTCAAAGTTAATCATTAGGTTTATGTTTTAAAGCTAGAAATTTGTATTCCTTGTCTGTCTGCAAGGTTGTTTGGAATGTTTAGCCCTTTCTATAACTAGTAGTACAAAATACATTTTTTAAACTTATATTTTCAATAGACATATACAGAGTAAAACTGTGCAAAAATAAAATAAAAATGAAATAAAGAAAAGTTTCATAATATTTTAAAAGTTTAGAGTGCTATTCCTTATTTAGTGTCACAGCTACAAAACTTTTCCATTATATGTATATGTCACTAACAGGGCTATGGTGAAGAAACAGAGAAATAGTATTTTTTCCTTTTACCACTGATTTGGGATTTATTGGTTGCACATGAATGTGGATTTGCCAGGATTTTTTTTTATAGATTTTTTTTTTTTCAATTTACACATATCCTTTCTATCTTGCACTTTTGCTAATGTACACAATACTTTGTGGAAATGGCTGATTCTGAGTTTCATTCCCCCAGATTTTGTTAGATTCGTGGCTCCAGAACAGCTCTTCCCAGCTTATTTGCTTTGGCTTCAACAGTATTTTCCAGGTCAAAGTTAGTTTTCTTTGCTCATTCCTTGAGCCAGCCAGAGTCTGTGTAACATTAGCAGTGTTCCACTGAGCTAGAGCTAACAAATCCCTGACCCAGCAGGATTTATTTAGTCTGAGGAATTTTGCTCCCCACTCATGCTGCCACAGTCTTTCACAAGTCAGCAGGAGGGAACTAGGAAAAGAATAAGCCTGTGAATCTTAAGGCACTTTTGCTGATTCTTGTTCAGCAACACGTGAGCTGATGTGGTGTCTTTGCCCTGTGATCAGCTGCGTGAAGAGAGAGGAAAAGCCATTGAGACACCTGAGCAAGGTGGTCCTGCTTGAATGGGGATGTTGGCCTTCAAAAGTCCCTTCCAGCCTCACCCATTCTGGGGTTCTGTGAATTTCATACCAGCGCATTTATGGCTTGCTAGCATGAAAATTAATTTTCTTGATAGGTCAAATGTAATAGTAACAAAAAAGTTGGCTTAATTATTTTCTAGGGAAATTAATTATGCCTGATTAATTTTGCCTATATCTTGACCTTTGCTTTGAGCCACAGGAGTTTATACCTGAGACTGAGGGAAATTTACATTTAGCATCAGGAATAACAGCCTCAAATAAAATAGAGAAATAACTTTTAATAGTACTACAAATAATTAACATGCACTTGTTCATCTTTGCTGCTGTTAGTTCTTTCCTAGTGGCTAAAGAGCCATCTGAGAAACCTCCAGGATCCCAGTTATATCTAGGTAACCAATGGAACATAAAATGATTTGAATGAAAACTGTCATATCCAATTAATTGGACATGGCTAGTGTACAGTGTAACACAACAGAAAAGCATTTGAAAGCTTTGCCAGAAATTTATCTAGAAGAGACAGATTACAAAACTTCTTATAGAGATGAGAATTTGCCTTCCTCTCATACAATCTTCCCAATCTGCTTGTTTCCAAGTACAGTTCTAAATGGACCTGGATGTGACATCTCTGATGTGTAGAGCAAAAAGCTCTCTCAGCCACCAAGAACAAGCAAGGATCTCTTGAATTTTAGGCAGCCACACACAAAGGTTTCATGAAGGGCAGGTGAAACCTCTCACATTCAGACAGAGTAAGAACAACTTGTGCTGCATTTCTGCAGATTCAACAGAGCAGCTGATGGAAAAGGAGCTAAGAAATGAGAAAACTGTCCAGGGAAGTGGAGGGGTTGAATGAACAGTGACCTACAATGTGTTATACAGTTGTGTGGTTGTCTTCTTGCCACATGCTTGCAGAACACAGAGATTCGGCTGCAGATTCAGACAGTTAAATGCAGGGGTTGAGATCACAGAATCACAGAATCAAAGAATATGTCAAGTTGGAAGGTGTTCATAAGGTTCATGGAGTCCAGCTCTTGGCACTGACCATCCCCAAGAGTCACACCCTGTGCCCAAACACTTCTCGAGCTCTGTCAGGTGGTGCTGTGACACCCTGGCACCCTGCTCAGGGGCCCAACCATCCTCTGGAGGAAGAACCTTTTTCTGATATCCAACCTCAACCTCCCCTTACACAACTTCAGCCTATTCTCTCAGGTTCTGTCACTGTTTCACATGTAAACTTCTCATTCACCTGCAGTGGCAGATGAATTTAATCTCCAGACTGCAGACTGTGCTCACAGATACTTTCAGCTCCAAACTTGGAACTGAGCTCTTGCCCTTTGTCCGTGGGATGCAGGTGTCCCCAGTGCTGGGAGAGGACAGAGTATTCTGGTGGTGCTAAGGACTGTCCTTGTGCATCACACGTGCTGGTCATTTCTGCAGTAGCTACATGTGTAACCTGACATGAGGAGCACATTCCTGTCTGCAGGAGTTGAATGGCAGCATTCTGTGAAGAGCTGACTGTCACAGCTTCTCTGTTTCTGTCAGTCTCATCTTTCTGAAAAGAAGCAGGAGCTGAAGATGGAACAAAGCATATGCATCAGTTTTCAACCAAGACCATGCAGAAGTGACTTTGGGATTAAATTGTGTGAATGAGCATACAAATAAATTCAGCACCTTTTATCCAATTCTTGAGAGGCTTCACCACCTCACTCTGAACTCATTGGAAAACATTCTGTTTTCTAAAACAGAGTGAAAGCCACTTTACTTATTACAGCAAGGAAGAAATCTAATACAACTTCTGTTGGTTTCTTCAGCTTCTTCCTTTGGGCTGCTTGCAGTGGCTGTACCAAGGAAGGGAGGGTCCAGGAGATTTGCTGCTCCCTGTTTGGTGTCAGAACTGGAGCAAGGCACTTGTCCCATTGATGTGTTTGTTCCTTGGCAGCTTTTTTATGCTAGCGTCTTGAATCTCACTTGGTGCCACATATTGGGACAGCTCTTAATCAGGTTTCTGTTAAAAGGATGGAGAATAATTCACTTGGCAGTTTTTGGGAATGAGCACTGTGTTATAGCCCATGGATTCTCAAAAACTGCTCACAGACATCAAAATGCAAAGTGCACTTATGAAATGTATTTCTCCTTCCATTGTTACTGAATCTAAAGATAAAAAAAATATTTTCTCTGTTGGAAAAGTTTTGAGACAACTAAAATATTAACTCCTCATATTATGATCATAGAACAAAGTCATAGTACAGGTTTAAAGTTGGAATGTGAAGATGAGCTTATCTGGTACTGAGAGGAGTATTTTTCTGTATGTTATAAAATATTTGAATGTGTGGACAGCATGTGTTTCAATATGTGGTTAATTGGGTAGAAAAAATGCCAAATAGCAAACAATCATAACTTGCTGCAGCTTTCACTCCGTGCCTGGACGATGCCCAAACTGATGCACAGATCTCTATGAGCAGAGGTTGGAAATCCACTCCATTGCCAAAGACCTTATATCTACCAGCCTTTGGGGCAATTCCTGCAAGGAGAGCTGAATGGTGAGCTCGTTCTGTTTTAGGAAAAGCTGAGGCCAATCTGTGTGAGAGCTGTTTTAGAAATCATTTTATTTTGTTTTCCTTGTGCTCCAGTTTCTCATTAAGGCTTTTGCAGGGAGGGAATCTCCTTTTCCTGTCCTCAAAGATTAAATATTTGCTTTCTGAAGTGTTGCTATGCTGCTTCAGAGAGTTATCACTGTTGACTTCTTCAGGAGTTAATTCCAGGTGAAGTAACTCGTGCCATGACCAGCCCTGGTGCTGTACAGAAGGGCAGGGTGGCAGCTTCACCACCCCTGCCTGGAGCTAAACTGCACAGAGGTGTTGCTTCAGAAACCTAATTCAATGTTCATCTCATTTTTAATCTGTTCTTTTTCTCTTCTAGAAAAGATTATTTAGACAAAACCAGTAATTTGGTGGAAAATTTTCAACTGCCTTTCCACAAACTCTCATGATATCAGGCCTGAATTATTTCCAGTACTATCTTTGTAGTGCTTTCTGAGCAATCAGATTTACTAAATTGCTGTATTTTTAGGTGCATAATAGCAGGTTACTAGTGATTCAACATCTCTGTGAATTATGTAAGTAAGGATAACACAAATTAATCCCAAAACTCCATCTCATTGCCCACCTGCTTCTGGTTCTCACAGACTATATTCTTTTCCTCAGAAGTCCTTGTTCTTTGGTAGCATTACGTACAAGGTTTGACCTGACTACATCTCTAACTAATCCTGCCTTGTCTCAGGTGCTGACTTTATGCTGACATGGTGATATGAACCAGGTGAGGACAAATAAATATTCCATTCTTATATTTTCCAAACAGCATACATTAGAGAGTGCAGGTTGTACACAGAATGACATTACAGTATTGCTGTCTATCAATGGAAAAAAATTTATGGTCTAATGAAAAATTAAAAACTGAATCAATACAACAGTATTAATTTATTCTTGCTTTTCTTGTCTTTTATGTAAAAAGTATTGCTGAAACTATTATGGAATTTAAATATCAAAGGAAGAAGGGAGAGAAATGAAGATGTAAAGAAGAGGGAAGGATGGTTTTTGGGAAGAGAGCTAACAAATCAATGAACCTGTGGGATTAGAAGATAACTCCAAATGCCAGGTACTGCACTGACCTCTTTGAATGATGAATTGCAGCACAGAGAACATTCTGACACAGGGCTTGTAATAATATGCCAGTGCAAGAAAGGTTGTAGAAATGTCACCTGCCTACAACTCACACTACACACTTTTATTACTGGAGTCACCCAGTATCATGACCTTTCTGCATGCAAAGTTAGTCACCGTGATGAGAACACACACTTAACATATATGATCTGGTTAATATTCACCTCTGAAAACATTATTTTAACACCACAAATACAGAGACAAAATGGCACAACAAATGATCACAAAATGTTTAAGCAAGTTTAGGGAGTGTGATATGGCAGTAAAAATCATGGTTTTGTTCATATATTCTTCCAAATCTAAGAAAACTATCAGTTTAGGCATTTGGCTCCACCGAAAGCATCTCTTTATGTTTTTTAAATAATGTTTTGATAATCTTAGCATTGCATGGCGTTTCAAGCTGTGAGCATTTCACCTGAGTGAGGCTGGAGCTTGTTCAGGTGTGACACAGCCTGAGGAAAGGGGACTGGTAACCCCCTACCCCACCCGGCTTATCTTGGGGCAGGTATCATGTGTGGTACACACAGCTCCAGGAACCCCTTTGCACAGATATCATCTGGTCACCAGCACAATCACAAAGTTAGTTTGGGAAATTGTTTAGGTTTCACCAGGAAAAGTCTCAGAAGACTCACTGGGAAGCTGGTTCCAACTTTTCCAGTTAATGTTTCCACATTGGTGAAGCAGAAAGTCAATAATAATCAGTTTGTAGAAAAAAAACCAAAGCCTGACAGTTAAACATATTGAAAACTTTTATTTATCTGTGTAATGATCACGGGACCTGTTGGGAATTTTTGTGAACAGAAAAGCCTCTCTGGTTTAAAGTGAAAGGTGTAAGAGTTTTCTGCTTACTTTGCCCTCCTTTCCCTTTGTCATCTTTTCAAATCTTATGGTGGATGTAGTCTGGGAAAAAGAAAAATAAAGCTGTTGGCTTCCTCCTGCCAGCAATCCCTCAGGCAGGGGTATGAACAGCTGTGAGTGCCAGGGGAACATTTTCTCAGACTAGAGGACATAGGGTGGACTGATGGGCAGCTGTGCTCCATGAAAAGCAAAGGCTCTGCCCGAGAAAGTACTTCTTTACAAGTGTTGGTCTTACAGCAGCCAAGGATTTTATTGTTCTATTTTATATTGAATGCCCACCTAGGGAAAGGGAGTAAATATTTACACTCTATCCTGCTCCACTCATGGATAAAAAGTGTCAAGTAACCAAGCTGAAGTGAATTGCCTTCACAGCTCAGTACCTTTTCTGCCTTGTTTGCAGTTTCTCCTGTGCTTCTGCAGGTAATGATGAAAAATTCAGCCTCATGATACCAGGTGTGGGAGGCGTCCACAGCTATTACATGGGAAGATGCAAAAAATTTGAATTACAAAGATTTCCTGACCAATGTAAGGCATGCAGACCAGGTGTCTGAAGAGGCCAGCAGCTTTCCTCTTTGCCCACAGCAGTTTGTCAACTGCCACCAATTCATTCTCTCAGACAACTGTTTATGATATTCTTTAGACCCCTGTCTGAGGCAGAGCTCCTGAAAAGTAATAAAGTGGAGAGTGCTGATGTCTTTAGGGACCATGGTGTTATTACTTACAGAGCTGCATAAGCTGGCAAGTCTAAGGAGAGCTCTGCACTGCAGGTACCTCTGCAGAGCACTTTAAGTACAGCTATGAGCATAAATCACAAAACCTCAAGAATACTCCTGGGAAGCATAACTCAGAAAATAGGTGACATTATATGTAAGAGTAGTTTCTGTGAGTTCCTACTTGTTTTCAAGGGGTAATGCTATACTTGTGTAGCAGAAAAATTACTCAACAGCAATTCCAGCCAAATGTAGTGAATTGCCCTTGTCCAACCTATCCTTGCTTCCTGCCTTAGGGGTCCATTCCTGGCAAGATGTAACAAGGATAGAACAAAGATTCAGGTAATCCAATTGGAGGTGTAAGCAGCATGGTTGCTTCCTTGTACAGACAAAGTAGCACAGGGATTAGGAATTTTCATTCTGACATGCTAAAGCTTTCTCAGGAGATGAAAGTAGCCATATATCTGATGAAAAATCCATAAAATATTTTAACCTTCTTTTTTTTCCTCTTTAAATCTCAGAAATACAAGCTTACTTTGAGGTGGAAGTTGCACCTTTGAATAAAGACCAATACTCCATAATATTTTTTGCCTTTCCATTTTCATTTAGCTAGAACAAAACCAGATCTTTGTCCATACTTGCTGTTCATTTCTATCCATCATCGCCTACCTCTGCTTAAGCTTTACTTCTACATTTAAAATAGAAATCTTATTCAGAATGTGATAGCAAGAAAGTTATCTGTTGGGTTAAAACCTTTGGTCTTAAGATTCATTGACAACTAAGTTCAGGAAACTTTTATTCACTGCCAGCTAACCTGTGTGCCTTATTTGCAGTGGGTTAATTTGTCACTTCTTGGTCAGAACACAAAGTTATGAGGTCCAGGCTTGTGAAAAAGAAGAAACTTAAAAACCAAAGCATGTAAAGGTATTATTCTGTCAGAACTCCTGTCTCCTAATCTGGTCTGTGGATTAGCAAGGTTTTGAAGGTATGCAATTGAAATCTGCTAGTGAGGACAAAAATAAAGCAGGCCTGATACTGTAAGCTTTTAAAGGATCCACCTCCCCTCAAATTCAGTAGAAATTCGTGCAGTAAACCTTTGTATGTCTATATCAGGGACTGCTCTATATGTTCCCATTAAGTGCTTGCAAATTACAGTAAATTCACACTGATAAGCCACACCTATTTCACTGAAGAATTGAGCCGATCCCAGAAGTGCGGCTAATCACCAGGTGTGGCTTATTTATGGACAAATTCTGGAGAATTGTCAACCCGGAAGTGCGAGCTGGCAGGGGAGCAGGAACAGGTGGCCACTGCCGGCCCCTGGATGTCAGGAGCGGAGTGGGGGAGCAAGAACGTGTGGGCACAGCTGGCCTCCAGGTGTCAGGAACTGTGTCAAAAGAGCGAGCAGGCAGGATGGGGAGCGTCTCCTCTGCCACGCGGGAGAGAGAAAAAGAAAAAAAAATATTTTTTAAAAAAAATGCGGCTTATCACCCGGTGCGGCTTATTTATGGATGAATTCCATGGTCTTCCTGGCTACCCAGAAGTTCAGCTTATAACCAGGTATGGCTTATGAGTGTGAAATTACTGTAATATATGTTTCTGTAGGTATGGAACTTGTGTCCCACAGGGCCAGGACTGGTTTGGAACTGAAGATGAGCAAGTTTGTTTAATGAAGGAACAGCTTGGCTCTTAAGACCTGGGTTTTAATATGAGAGGAATTTGAACTTCCTGTAAGTCTTTCATGTTTCTATGTACCATTTTCAAGCATTGGCTAATTTCAAACCAAAGTCTTTTTCTCGCCTATAAGGTGCACTGGAGTATAAGGTGCGCTTCCGGGTTACTGGCAATTTCCTGTACTTTGCCCACCTGCCTATAATATGCATCTTTTTTTTTGCAGCGAGGATCTGCTGCCAGCTCTCCCCGCGCAGCTCTCCCCACACCTGCTGGCTCTTGCCATGGCTCTCACAGCTCACACTTCTGGGATGGCAAATTTCCAAACTTCGTCCATATATAACGCGCACCAGCCAATAAGGCACACCTCTGGGTTTCAATCAAAATTTCAGTCAAAAGAGTGTGCCTTATAGTCGTGAAATTACTGTAATTGTTTTGGAATACAAAAATATCAGTAATCTCCAAAGGATTGTTCTATAAGAACAGATATGCTGTTATGACAGTGCATAATGCACTGAGAGAACATGTGAACTTTGTAAAGTACCCTGTATTGACAGAACATATTGCTTCTAATAAGTGCGAAGAGGAGCATTTTGTATAAAGATCAAGTAGTAACTAAGAGAAAAGCCTCTGAAATAGCTGCACACTATTTGAGCTACTACTGGGTACTAATATTACAGCTGGTTGCTACTCTGATCTTTTGAACCTGGAAGACAATAAAGAGGTACTTGTATCCCAGGGCTACAAGCAGATGAAGGTTTGCTAAGGATTCATTCCCTTTTAAACATGATGCTGCAAACTTTGACCATTTTTGGAAGAAAAGGACAGCATGAGACAGCTACAGCCTGCCAAGTGACAGGAAACACACATTTATATACTGAATAATTTTTCCCAAGAATCTCTGAAAAGAGAGAAGGGGTCTGTCTCCTAGTCTTTGCACTTCATTGTTTCTGGAGAAGATATTTGCTTATCCAATCTACAATATTGAAACTGCAGTTTTAATGTCAACATGCAAATTCCTACACTCAAACTAATTTTTAAGGGCTTGAATCCTAACTTTCCTGAGTAGTTAAGTTATTGGTAGTCATAGCACAGAAAAACTAAGCCTACTGAAAATAAGTGCCCATCTTGTAATTTTAACCATTCATAGATTTACCTGGCCAATATTGATTTTTCAGGCAGCATTTGGCCCAGTCTGAGTGAAGGCTGAAGGCAGGGATTTATCCACTAATGCAGCGAAGAATATAGAGAGGAAGGCAAGTCATTTTGTATGAACACTGGTGTTTGGCTACATAATCACCTGCTGGGTTTCCACACATTACATTTTTTTCTTTCAGAGCACTTTAGAAGGGCAGAGTTCCTGCCGATCCACACGAGAGAGCTGCTGCTTGCCAGGACCTGCAGCAGGTCACCTTCCTCTGCTTAAAGCTCCTGGCATTCCTCTACCTGCCTCCTGCCTGGCTCCTTTCTTCTGGGATGGGGCTGGAGGCCTGGAATGTCTGTTTAGAAAATGCTGCTAATGCTTGTGAACTCATCCAGATATTATTGACCAGGACTAGGATATTCCCAAGGGCTATTGCCAGAGGCAGTTAAGGGAGCTTAAATACCTTCCTCTAAGCAAGAATTTGTCCCCCAATTGCATGTTAACTCAAACTGAAGCTTTTTTAATGGAGAAAGGAATTATATTGAGTTTTCTGAACAGAAAGCAAAGAATGGCTTAGGAAGAACCTTGTGAAAGGAAAGAAGAATTTTGTATTTTCCTTTATTCTCATAGAGCTCCATGTTCAGTATGGGAGGAAACCACCACTCTCTCTAATTGTTTCTTACAGTTACCACATATGTGAAAAATGATGATGACAGACATCTGAGGTGAGAAGAGCATAGTTCCTATAATTAGTGTTTGTGAAGGCCTCTCTCTGGTGTCCTTGATAAAGGGAGTCTTCTGTCCCAGCCATATATTAGCATCTAAAACCTTGCACAGCTAACAACTAATTTCTTTGCTATACAGTCTGAGACCAAAAAATATAGCATTATTTTTGCAACTCAAAGATTAGCTGATGCTGTTGGAGTCTTTCTACACCTTTTAGCAGAATGAATGTTTTTTGATTGATGCTCATTCTGAATGCAGACAAATGATCTGGCAGAGGGCAAAATTATCCAGTGACCTAATGTCCTGTCACAGATACACAAATAATTATATGAACACTGATCCACATAACATCCGTTATGTGAATTTGAATGCCCATCTGTTCAGTCCAGATTAATTGTGACACTGATAGCTCCACTTTATAAAACTGTTATTTTTTTGAAGCCTTCCAAGCAAACTCCCCCTTTCAATCCCTCCCCCAATTCCAAATAAAACAAAACCCCAAATCAAACAAAAAAATGACCAGGTAAAAAGTTCAAATATTCTCTTCACTGCCACATAAAGCACACCAGGATCCAAGGGAATAGGTCATAGCAAAAAACCTGCTTAGAAGTTAGAAAGCAGTTATTCTCCCACCAGCCTTTTGATTCAGTTCATCTTGTTTAACATTAGATATCAACAATAAGTATGCTGTATCTTATCTAATCACCCTTTGTTGGAATGATTCCTCTAACCTATTTTCGATGTCTACTTTAAGACAAGACATATTTACACCAGAATTTATTTCTCTAAGGGACTCTAAGAAACCTCAGTTGTTGAGATCTGCTATGAATGCTGCACTATAGATGTCTCTATTTGGTGACATCAATTGCACCCTCAACTAATTTGGGGGTAAATTGATTAATTTTGCATGTCAAATCTACTTTAAATGCATTTTCTCTTTGTTGACATCTAATTCTTCTCAGATATTTTGTTTCTTTCATATTTTGATGATTTTTCATTAATCTATGCAATTAGAAGTTTTGCTAGCTGTCCTTCTATTCAGCCAGAGTAAATAACCCAAAAGTTAGCATTATTAAGCATTTGTACCACTATAAATGATTCCACTTGCAATTTATGTCACAAACCATTTTTAGGGTCTCCACTAGAAATTATCTCTCAGACCTTACAGATGTACTCTCAAACAAAAGTTTAATTTTCTGATAAATTTGCAGTGTGGCTATTAATTATGAGTCATGAACTTTTAAGATAGTGCCATTAATTTTTGAATGCATGTGAATATATATGTAGTTGTGTTTTAAATGTTTTTCATCTAGCAAATTGAGCAACATGTTTTGATCCACTGGTAGCTTGTGTGAAGTATATTAGTTATAGAAGCCTTTATACCATTTTGCTTCCATTGATAAATTCCATTAACAGGTGCTTAAAATAGAAGTCAGTGGAGTCATATAAAAGGTGCACCTTAGTTTTAATATAACCAGAAACTGTTCTGTTTCATAAGAAGAATTCATGGTTCTACTTCTTATTGATATTATTTCAAATTATCCACAATGATCCTGTTATTTATGTATGACATACAAAATGTCTGTTCTCTGGACTGTAATGAACAATTCATTATTTCCATACAGTGTTTTCCTATGGGCAGTAATGGGAAAACTTTAATTCTTTCTAGGTTTGGCTAGAAAAAAAGCAGATGATATCACACTTGGGAGTAAGAAGTTTTGATGGCTGGACATATACCTAAGATAATGTCCTTGCATAGAGGCTTACATTTTACTTACATTTTCATACTCCAGCAATTTTGGGGTGCTCATTTCATATTATGCTGGGGATTTAATTTGCCTAAGTAAAGAATTTTACCAAATTTTAGTCTTCTTGTACGTGTCCCACTTAATTCCAGATGTTTAATTTTTTTTTCCTATCTGGTCTAGTCATTCTGTTTTAAGAACTCCATTTGAGATAATATTGGGGTGCCAGGCACTATGGATGCAATGATTCTCATTCATCTTGTATAGTAAACATGCATAGTGTCAAAAGGTGAGCCATGATCTAGATTGTCTTTGTAATCAGCCAAGAGAGAAAGGCAATTCTCTGCATAGCTAAGCTTTTCTGCAATTCTTGTGGCCTCTTTAAATGACTTTCTTAGTATGACATGAGCCATTCCCTAGAAGATCTTATTCCCGTGCAGCTCAGACACAGAGGTTTACATCAGTGAAATCTAAATTATAGCCAGTGAATCCCACCCAATTCACCCCTGGGAAAAGTTGCTTCAGGTTGCAAAGGATGTTCAATTTTACTTCTGCTCAAAAAATCTGGACTAGAGTAAAGGACAAATGAAGCATGCTAAGGAAAGTACAATAGAGCTGCTTTGATACCAGAACTGAAAAAAGAAGTTTGCCCAAAATAGCCTGAAGCACATCATTTCCTGCACACTTACACAGATTTTCATGGTGTAGTCAGATTCATCACTCTATTCACAAAATAATTCCATTTGCTGAAATGTGATATAATTTTGAAAATAGCTGGAAATCTTAGCACATAGCTTGTTTTTAGCCTAAAATACTGGAACAGAGCTCAGTTTGACTTTCATAGTTTGTGGGGAACATATGGTCTCATGACGTTGCCTGTCATATTGCCTCTGCTTTTCCCTTAGACATCTATATTCTTTGACAAGGGGAAATAACAGCAAATCTATATCCAAAATTAGATTATTTCACAGATAAGGACCTGCATACTAACACATTTTTTTCTACAATCAGGCACTAGAAAGAAAGGTTATGGCCATATTTTCCTCAGAAAACTTGAGTATTGGAAACCTTAGTATTGCTGCAATGTTAAATGATAAATATGTTCTTCCTTTTAAGTGTGCCTTGTCATCTTTGTATTCTGTGCTACGATGTATCTACATTTTTTTTTGGTCCATGTTTTTTTTTTTTTCTGAATATTTTCAGACATTTTTGCTAGAGAAACAATGGGTATTTATACATAATCAGTATATTTGATTTGGTGAGGATGCTTAACAACCATCAAGATTAGCTGTCTACTATTTTAAATTGTTTGCAATAAAGTGAATCAATTGTTGATAAAAAAGATTAAACTTGGAAGATTAAAGTAGGCATAGTATTTTTTCATGGTATTTTCTGAAGAAAACCCAAACTAAACAAAGGAGATAATGAAGATAAATTTTCCAATGTTTATGAATCCATTAAATATAAAACCTACTCTCTATTGACAAAAAATGTTGTAATTCTCTTTTTTAACAAATTTCTATAATCATAATTTATTATTGTAGAAAATCACACTGCTTAATTTCTTACAGAAATGAAGATTCATATTAAATAGTTATTCCTTTTCTGTCTTTGAAAGATTATTCAATTTACATATAGATAGAGCTCAACACTTCAGTAGGAAATCTGATTGTAGAACACAAATGAAAACAGCACTTTAAAAAAAATTAAATAGGAAGTAGACAAGGCAAGCAATTTGTGTTGTCATATTTCAACCAAAAAAGTGAGAATGTAAAAACTGTTTTTTAAAAGAATGAAAAAGAATGCTAAACATTTGACACAACATTTTTTAAAATCACTCTTTATTGATGCCTTGTGGGAAAAGGAAGGAAAACACTCTGTCAAAGCAAAGTGTAGTTTAAGTCACAATATCATTTAGTCTTGAAATTTATATTTAAAAACATGCAAAAAATTATGGATTAAAAGATTTTTTATTCAAAGCAATGTTGATGGGGAAAATGTTCATCTCTGTAAATTCCACAGACTGTCTGTAGGCTGAAAATATTTTAATAGCTGATAAAATTCAGCAATATCTTTTCAGATATACAAATAACTGGAGTACTGCAACTATTAAATCAAAAATATCTGTGAGTTGAAAGCAGTATAAAAAATGTACTAGATATCCTATAATTAAATTTTGACATTTCCAATAAAAATGGTGAATTTTTATTGTGAACATTACCTCAGTCAACTTGAAAAATTAGGCTATTAAAGTTTTGTGGAATAGCCTGCAGTCATCTTGTGTCTTGAGCTGATTTTTTTTTATTATACTGTGCGGTTTGCCAGTAAATGCAAGGCTGAAATGGTCATATGGAGGGGCATAAAGGTCAAAAGGAAAAAACTGCCTTTCTGTATAGCCTTGGCAATGGGTCTGCCAGCCCCTCACAAGATATCAGATCAGTCAGACAGCAACACAAGCTTTATGTTTACATTATTTAGATGAAATAACTTTCATTAAAAAAAGATTGAGCTCCAAAAGTAAGAACTGTATTTTAGTTGCAATTAAATATGTAACTGAAGAAATACTAACAAAAAAAGTAAAATTTTGCATAAGGTAGATCTGCTTCGCTCAGTCATAGTTCAAACCAGATTTTTTAGTATTTCTTACTTTCAAAAGAATTTCAACAATTATTTTTTGATCAATACTTGGGATAATGCTTCCCTTTCAAAACAATGAGTGTTCGTGGTTTTGTGGTGGCATGAATAGCTTAGCAAAATCTGACAAATTCAATTATTACATCAGAATGATTTACTAATATTACTTCCTTCTGTGTGTAGGAGTTTATGAATAATCAAGTTGATGGAGAGCTAAAATACAATATAAAATAAAATAATGGAAACCAATCAAATGAATGGGAATGATGATAATAAAAGAGAGATATTTTAAAAAATCCCTGACTACTCAGAAAACATTAATCCAAGGAAGTATTTCACATGCTTGTACTTTTGATGGAAAGGACACAGTCACCTAAAGTGTTAAGCAGCTCTTTGCTTCCTTTAGGTAATATTGTCCAACAGTCATATATTTAATATCCATTTTTATATTTTAAAATGTATTAGAATTTCTTTATCTCATGAAGCTAGATAAACAAGACCCAACTCTTTGTCATTGCTCTTTTAAAATGCAGGATTTTTGCCAAGAAACACAAAATTGTATATATAAAACTATGTCCTACACCCTTCCAGAAAATTTTCCACCTATTGAAGTTGTTTGTGAATTCCTCATCTGTCACATCTTTAGGGCAAGAGATGTCATCTGTGCTCACTAACAACCTGGGGAAAATAAATAGGAGCCTGCAGTCCTTAAGTATGGTACACTGTAGTACCTATCACAGTATATCAACCAGTGAGATAATTCTGCAAAAGACAAATTGTATAATTATTTTTATTTGAATCTACCTAGTGATAACAACTTGGATCCTCTACTTGAGTTATATTGTTTACAGGACTATCAAGCTGCAAGTGCAATCACTGTTTGTTTTCTGTACCTTTTGGGTTGACAAAAGAAAAGTGCTTAACCAGGAGATAATAACGATAGTGTTTGGTATTGCTGATAACAACTTTTCCAATCAAATGTATTTCAGGCAGGCAAATCCAGTTTGCCAGATCCCTGTACATAAGCAGGAGAAGGTGGAAAAGAGGGAGAGGGACAACACCTGAAGAACGGCAATTTAGGGACCACCTAGAGATTTTTACATGGAAATCTGTGGGGCTGTAAGGGATTTCCCAAAACCTGCTGGGAGCACTGGCTGCCATGAGCGAGTCACCTTCAATTCTGATCTCTGCAAAATCATTGAGATTGATTGAAGTCCCTTGAGGGCTGTGACATAAACAAAGGAAGACTGTGCTTTAATTGGGCTCTTGACATTTGGCACTCTCCTCCTTCCCCACTGTGTTCACTTTTGGAATCTGAGGAACTTGCTGGATTGATCGATGGGTTAAAATTTGTGTAAAAAAATGGACTCAAAAGATATTAATCCATGACTGGGCATGTCTTTGGAAGCTGCTGACCAAAGGAGCATTGCAAAGGTTTGTACTGAGGTTGATATTGTTCAATAGCTTCATAAATGGTATTTATGGTAAAATAGACTCTCCCTCAGCAGATTACAGAGGGTGAATTTCACACCAGGGAGCAGAGCTTCAATTCAGAGATTGCTTAAGAAACTTCAGGAACGGGTTCAAGAGGAAAGAATGTGAAGTTTTTCACATGTGAGGAATAGCTGGACTCATTGAAAACTCAGATGGGAAGGTAGCATCCAGCTGAAAAGCACCTGGAGGGTGCAATGGAGTTACAGTGAAGTTAAGCATGAGCCAAAGCGTGCTTTCACCACAAAACAAGTCAAACAACATATTAGGACTTAGTAGGAAGATATCAACAGGTAAGCCAGAGAAGATACTCTGGTACACAAAATGAAATCATGGCTGGAAATCTGTGCCCACTTTCTGGTCACCACAGTTCAGGAGTGACCGGGAGAAAAAGGAAGGAGTCCAGAATGGGAGGTTCCCCTAGCAGATGAAGTCTGGTGAAACATGACCTACCAGGTTGGGGCAGCTGCCCAGGTCTGGTCAGGTCAAGATGAGGTGAAGGAGAGAACAATTATCAGCCATCAGTGAGCTGAAGGGTAATTGCGTCTTGGTAGTGGCAGATCAGACAGCACCCACCGAATCTAGTTAGCCTAAAATACGTGAACTCCTGAACCTGCCACTTCACATAAAAATCTTCCAGTGAGTATTCCAGCTGTTCCAGTTTTCTTCTCACATGGCTAAGATTGCTCTCTTGAGAGGAGTTAGGATTAAATCAAAATTTTAAGTGAAAATATGGTCTACATTGTAGCAATGATAGTAATTTCACAATGAAGTAACCATTTGTACATATTCTCAAAAGACATTTATTTGATTTGAAGTCTTTGTAATTCAATACTTCTCTATAAAGAAATGCTGTAGTTTAATTAGGAGCAGCAAGTCAAATTCAGAGATTGCACAACTGAAGTCAATGATTTTTTCTGTAGTCATGTTAAATGATCACTGTCATTTCAGCTGCCCCAAAAATAGAAAATTGATTCAACTTTCAAAAAAATCCTATTTCAGCTACTGTTCTTGTGCAAACTAATCTAAAAATGCAAGCATAAGGCTCTGAACATAAGCAAATAAGCAGCATATATAGAAAATCAGCATTTTTTAGGCTATCAAGTTTTGTAATTTTTTACAGTGTTTCAGTCTGAGGTTCAATCTGCAGTGTTTCATAGTCTTCTGGGAAATAAAAGAGTTTATTACAAAATGCAGAATATTAAAAAATAATTGGAGACTGTGAAAAAAAATAGTTTAGAAGAGAGAGTAAATATTATTAAGTAAAGCAAAGCAAACAAGAAAACAAACAAACATAAACTAAGAAATGAAGAATGTAAGTGACAGACAGATCCAAACCACCTATTTCCCTTGTGGCTAGTCTTCCAACATTTTGAGGAAGCATAAAG
Source organism: Sialia sialis (assembly GCA_009812075.1). Lineage (NCBI taxonomy): Eukaryota > Metazoa > Chordata > Aves > Passeriformes > Turdidae > Sialia > Sialia sialis. The sequence goes on along the minus strand of VRYO01001589.1, from coordinate 19,489,361 downwards.
AATAGTTATGAGGTTTATTTTCTTCAGCCTGGAGAAAGGGAGGAAAATGCTGTCAAATTAGATAAAATAAATATCTGTTAAACAAGCAGTGCCAAAGATCTGTATAGATTGGAAAAAGCACATTGATTGTTTCCTTAAACACACTGTTCAGTGTAAACAGTCTGGCTGTGCAAAGATGTCACCATGTCTGGCAGGGTCATGAACAATGTAAATCTCCAGAAAAAATCCCTAATGTCCTACCCCAAAGGGTTTTTTGAATCTAACTAAAATGACACATGAGTGCAGGAGCATTTCTGGGGGCATTCATAATGAGCTGCCTCTGGTGCAGATAAGGGCATTTAAGTGAAAGGGTGTTCTGAGAACACAAGAGCGTTAAGTCGGCCCAGAGCAAACACCCAGCTATGACAATGACTACTTATGACAGAAATATCTCAAAAATACAAAATTCTCCTAAAATTATTTTTCGTAAAATGCAGCCTTGTGATGTATTCTGCAAATGCAAACACTAGACAAAGTCAGAAAAATATCACCTCTTAGGGATAGATACTGTGCTTTCACAGCAACACGTTTGACAGGCACAAAAGGATGCTGAGAAATGTTTCCTGTTTTTCAGTATCTGACTGCAACTTTAGACAATATAGGTGGAAAGTGGAAATTACCATAAAAATGACACAGTTGCTTTTCTTCTCCCATTCCAGGACACCACTGCCTTTTGTTCCATTTTTTTTTTTTTTTTTTTTTTTTTTTTTTTTTTAGTTTTTTTGCTTTGTTTAGTTTCTTCGTTATAAAGATTACCCAAAGCACTACATGAGGAGTGTAGAATGATGCACAGAAACCTTTCATATTGATACTTTCTCTAGTGCTCCACCCCAGATCTCAAGAGCTGGGACTCTTCCACCTTTCTTGTGTTCAATTTAAGAAATAAAGTTCTTACATTCTGTAAGATATCTGTAACATATATAAAATGCAGATATGAATTTTCACCCAGTTCATAGAAGGAATTTCTGTTTATGGATTTGAAATTCTAGACTCACTTTTTAGTTGTAATTTGTAGTCAGTTAACTAGAGGGCTATTCACAAATAAGGTAGATGGTGAAACCTGAAGAATGAAAAGCATCTACTGCACTTGCACAAAAACCTGATACAATTACATGTTTTAAAGGATGACTATACTGAATAATCAATTTTTTTTAACTTTAGGTAGTTCAGATTAATCAGATTTTTTATAATTCGTTGATCAGAACAGATGATGCAAATCTACATCTACTTGTCACTTGTGCATTATAAATAAGCATTTCAAACAAGATTTCTAGACCTTCTCTGACTTGCCTTGTCACCTTGATTTCTTGCACAACTCTCCCCTCCCCAGTGCCTTTTAATCATGGTTAGCGTGGCACCTAATGAAAGGTAAGTAAATTCAGAGGGTGGTTAGTCTGCAAAAGGTAGCATCTAATGCCAGAAAGAATACAAATTGTGGCTTATTTTACTCAAAATGAGAATCTGCAGTGGCTCCCTTCCTTGATATGACCTCCTAAGAATGCACAATATTAATTAATTTCTGTCCTTTCCATGGCTTTTGTGATTATGCTAAAAGGCATGAGGAAAGGTTGAGGGAGTTGGGGTTTTTCATCCTGCAGAACCAAAGGCTCCAGGGAGATCTTATTGAACCCTTTCAATATGTAAAAGGGCCTACAATGATGATAAGGAGAAATCCTTCAGCAGGGCCTATTGCTAATGATCAAGGAGTAAAGGTTTTATGAAAGGTATAAATCAGGTACATTCATAAAAATGGTGGGTTTTTATTGATTAATGTTTTTTGCAATATATCTGTAGTTTTACTATCAACTTATTGTAAAAGGAAGGAAGATTAGGTTAATGACAGAATTTAAGGATTTCTAGCTTCTGACTTACAGGGTCTTTTTTTTTTTTTCAAAATCACACCAATGCATAGATTCCCTCTCTTGATTAAGGGTATATTTGTTATATAACTTCTTCCTTGAAAGAACTGACTTCAGAAGGATGAACATCTTGTAAGGAGTGCACATAATTTCAAATCTTGGCATAGTTCCTACTTTTCTAATAATATACATTTATATGACTCTATAAGTCAGCCTAGGTATCAATATAGATACAAATGGATCCAAGAAGTCCTAGTCCGTTTTAAGATTCATCATCTGGAAGTCCTTTTCTACAATAAATGCTCTGTTTCATTTAAATTAACATTTGAATTCTTAAATGATCAAAGAACAGTCCTGGAAAACAAAATTGTGGAGTATTGCTATGATTCTATAACATTACTGTATAGTACTATTACTTTTCATATACAGCCATCCACTAGTTTATTGATTTTAACTCATGGTCCATTTACATTTTGCTTAACTTTTTATTATTACACTTTCAAGGACTTTATTCAAGGTGAATTTGTTGATTTGTTGTCCTTATCTTTTATTTCATTCACTGACTCTACAAAACACTTCAAGAGCACAAATCAAAAGCTTACAAAGAAAGTCCCACAGCACTTATACCTTCTGTTCAATGGGTATTTTCTTTCCATTTTAAAAGAGACAATAATGAATAGTTCATTGACTGAATGAGAGATTTTTGTGCTTACTGGAATGAGCATTTGACGAGTTCTGAAGTCATATAGATCCAAAACCCCCCTTCCTGAAATGAAGCCATAAGGTTAATTGAATGTTCACTGCGGTGCAATGCGTGTCTATAAACAGGCATGAACTTCACTGGGCTCAGTTACCCTCACCTGGGTACAAATGCTCCCAGGAACAACTCTTTCCCAAGGGTCATTTATCAGGCAGGGCAAGTTGGAAATCTTACAGAATGCAGCTTGGTTCATGGGCAGACTCAGCACAGGACTGCCAAGCAAGAGTGATCAGAAGTTAACTATCCGGCCCTTATGACCCTTTTGGATCTCGAGCCCAAAGGAAGTGAATATTTACATTTTCTCCATGGTCACGACAGTTAATAAATGATCTATGTGACACATCTCTCACTAGTGATTTTGTGGGGCATTTCCTTGTTTGTTTTGTCTTGTTTTTGTGCAAACTTCACCCACTAACTTTGAACTGGAAAGAAAGTACCAGCTATGCTAAAATTGTGATTAAACTTGGACTGTTGGGAATAATAGTCCAAGGGTTAGGAAGCTTTTCTACCAGTTGATGATAAAGTCAGGGAGAGATTGCAAATGTCCCCAGCAAGTAGAATAGAAGGAATTCAGACTGATGGAGAAATGTGTAAAAAGATACAATAGCTCTTTCCAACACATAGAATCATAGAATCATTAAGATTGGAAAAGACCTCCAAGATTATTGAGTCCAGCCATTGACTGAACACCAGCACCCCAACTAAATCGAGTGACATATCCAGTCATATCTTGAACACTTCCAGGTACAGTAGCTCAGCCAGTTCCCTGAGCAGCTCTTCCAGTGCTTGACAAGCCTTTCAGTGAAGAAATTCTTCTTGGTGTCCAACCTGAACATTCCCTGGCAAAGGTTGAGGCCATGCCCTCTTGTCCTGTCACTGGTTGGACAATGGGGACAAAGGGGCTGGACCTGGGACAGGAGACTAACACCCACCTTGCTGCAGCCTTACACAACAGCCCTAAAAGTGCTCCAGAATGACATGGATTGTTTGATTTCAAAGATATTTAGTATTGAGGAAGTAGGCGATGGATTCAAGCATGTGTTTTAATAGTGTATGTCAAGAAATGTCCTTTGTGAGAGAGGGGTGTGGATGATGGTTCTGTCCCTTGTTTCATCCTGTGGGAATTTGAGGGTGCATTAATTTAATAGTTCTAGTGTTGCTACTGCTCTACTCTATTTGACTCTAAAATTCCAGAGGTAAGTTCAGATGCACTGTTGATTAAAAAGTTGAAAAGGTATCTGATAACTGCGCAAGCATGGAGCAGGACTTCCACCATCCTTCTTATACAGAAGGATTAAATAAACAGAATATGTTCTGGCAACAGTCTTTTGTTGCAGCATTTATGGATAAATGAATGTTTTTAATAAATGAAATTTACATAAGTTAATGATTTCATAAAAGATTTTTGCTGTCACGTATAGACTTCTCAAACCCTCTAAGGGCCAATGGAAAGCCACTGGCTTTAGTCTCTTCCATCAGTATAGAGAAAACCTTCCCAGAGTGGATGTTCTTCTCGCTGTCTATGAAATGAAGAAATATTGTCTTTCTCTGTCAAGTTTGAAATGAAATCTTTTTATCATCCATCGGGAAAGGATCCAAAACCTCCTGGCCATTTCACTCATTCTGGCTTCTGATGGTGTGTTTTCAAGGTCTCTGGATACATCCCAGCCTTTCCATTCTCAGATCCTACATAGTACTTGTGTCCCTGTTACAATGAGACAGGGATAAAGTCCAGGTGGAAGTTCTCCAAGCCCTGTTATGTTGTTTATGCAGGCTGTTGCTGAGAGGATTTGTAGCTAAATGTCACTTCTGTTCAAAAGTACCAAGGGGTTAACACTGGTATTAAAAATGTCATTTTCAAGGGAAGCATTTTCAGATAAATGCTAATCTTCTCCTTAAGCATTTTCCAGTGATTTTCTGCAAGAACTCTTCAAAGAGTAAAAAATAAAAATATCCTGGTACAATGTAGGAATTACAGTGCAGACATTCTTCAGCCAGGGTGGTTGCAAACCTGGCCTGAAGCTGTGAGAAGCAAGGGAGTCCCTGCCACGATCTATGGAATAAGCAGAAAACAGGACAGATTCTGAGAGTTTTCCTTCTCCCTACAAATCCACGCAACATTTTGAGAAGATAACAACTTGTTATGTAAGCATGGAAATAGTGGTGAATCTGAAGTAAAGAGAATGAGAAACTTAGGCAGAAAAGATGGTTCAGTCCCTTTCACTGAGGATTTCACAGAAATTTGCAATAGACATATTTTGTCTTGAAGAGAGTTCTCATGTGGCTCTTTACTGAAGCTAGAGATGGCAGCTAAATAGGGATCTCAGATGAGGTGTCTTTCACAGCACAGCCCCAGGAGAGAAAAATTAATTGTGTATCTGATTTATGGATGCAGCAATAGCTGCAGTTTTCAGAATGCAGCAGATACTGTTTCCCACAAGGGAAGACATATCAGCACTCAGCTGTACCAGAGGACTGTGACTCTTTATTGCTCACTAACAATTTTATGTTCAATTAAGTACTTGTTTGAAGCCACTGTCCTACTTTTCCCTGTGCAGTATCTGTAGTCAGCACACTAAAACAGGATATAGAATTTGGTCAGTTGCACCTGGAAATAAAAGGAAGCTTCAAGGGTCTCCTTGCATGCTGTAGGTCTCTCAACTGTATACACACACTGTTTCCTCTCAATTCCTAAGGTGCTTTTGCTGCTATAAACAAATTCAATGAAAATGTGAGAGGTGATGGCAAGACGCTCCTGAGGGTTCTGTATCCTGCACCACAGCTGTGATCCTCTAACAGTCAATGAGAAAATATTTTCTTTTGTAGCAGAGCCCAGGACAGCCCTCATGGTCACCGTAGGTATCTGTTTTAGTTTAAGGGACAGGTGTTGCTAGAGAAAGGCAAGAGCTTTTTTTAAAATGGAGAGTAAAATTTTCTTTTTTTTCAGTTTACTATAATTTGGAAATTAAGGAGCTCTCAGGCAGAAGAGTATGAGTTTAGGAATAACAGTTCTTTACTGATATATTTACAAGACAAACAAGAACATTAGCTATGAAAAATTAGTGATAAGGCAGAACAAAACTCAGCCCCTTTCCTAGTCACAGATATAGTAATTTCACGATTATAAGCCGCACCTGAATATGAGCCGCACTTCCGGGTAGC
>VRYO01001589.1:19454457-19482541 GCA_009812075.1 Sialia sialis | reverse complement strand
CAAGCCAGTGAGTGTCCGCCAGGGGGGACAAAACAACTAAACTCCCAACTACCGACTCTTCAAACCCTCCCCTCCACTAGCAATTAAGCCAGCCAGCCAGCCCCCCATTTTATTCTTTTGTTTTGAGCAATTGAAAACTCAGAGCCCCCCTGCTAGCTCTTTAACATGATAATGGGAAAAATTCTCAACTTTAATAAGGGAAAGAGTAAATTCACCCCTCCGCCCAACTCCCAACACTGTCCCACATGCCATGTCTGTGTCCCTCAGTTGTCCCACAGTACAATCACAACAGTCCAGCTTGCCAAGCAGTTGTGTGCCACAAGACTCCCGAAGATGAACAGAAACTGCTTCTCAAGAGCTGAGAACTGCCACTCTGAATTCAGTCTAAGTAAAGTCCTACTAGAAGTGGTGGAGTTACCATTCCTGGAAAGGTTTAACAAACAACTAGACACTTGTGACATGGCTTAGTGGCATAGCAATGTTTGGTCAAAGGTTGGACCTTGAAGGTCTTTTCCAACTTTAATGATTCTATAATTCTGTGACTCTCAACCATGCATTCCTTGGTGTAAGCCTTGTGCCATAGAGATACAATGTTTGCAATAAGAATGGACACTCTGCCATACAACCTGATGTGAATACCCCTCTCATCATGTGGGGAACCACTGTAAGTCATTTTACATTGGGAAGAAGAGGGATCAACAGGACAAATGTTGAAAGAACACTTGGAGGCTTCTGGTTTGTATGAAGAGACTTGGAATACACAGACTTCTGTATTCAAATTGCCTTAAATGTCATTCCCTCATTCATTAGGAAGTTGTATAGCAGTCAGTGTCACAGCTTTGATGGAGGGAAAGTGTTGTGTTCTCAAAACTGCCTGGAGATTTAGGTAGAGTTTTGTGCTGGAAGGGTCTGTGAATTTTCACAAATACCTTTGCTTTTTGAACTAAGTAATTGTCACAGCTGAGATAACCTGCTTTCTGCAATAACAAGAACAAAAAAATCTTGGCTGGAGACAAACCATAAATGAAAAGTTTTGCTTAACTGCCTGCCCACTCCTGTAACCTCCATTAACCTAAATCTCCTTTGAGGACAACTGGATTTATCAGTCTGTTGTGATGTTGCTTTCATTATAGTATCAGATGTCTGGCTGCTTCCCTGCCATACCTAGATCAGTCTTGACCCTGCCTGATCCCAAACTGAAGCACTTCTTTTGCATAGAAGAGCTAAAATATTCTATCAGAATTCTCTTAGTCTTCAGCAGGATACTGTTCACCAGGAGCTCTGTACCACAACCAGTGCTGGAGAGACAAATCCAGAAACACTTAAAGGCAAGGACTGCTGAAAGCCCACTTAGATGAAGGTGACATTATTTCATCTTCATAAAAATTAGATATCTAGCTATGCAAAACTGATTGTCAAGATTCTGTGATGAGCCAAAGATAAAAAGATGTATTTCCTAAGAAGGCAATTCAGCCTAATGCAAGGAATAGGCCTTGTTCTTTGGAGATTCTCTCTCTCCTCAAAACCAGAATTTGAATCAGTCACCTGACTTCTAGATAAGAAAAGACTTTTTGAGTGTAACTGAAGAGTTACAATTCATGGAGGCATACAAGTTCTCGTTCTTTTTTTTTTAACCACGGGATGACTTGGTCGTTGTTTTTTTGTCGGTTTTTCTTTTTTTTTTTTTACTTCTATTAGGCTTACTTAACTGAAAATGCAAGGATGCTGTCTTAAATCAGTTTAATGTTAATACATGCCAATTTCTTTGACTATTTTGTCTTTTTGAAATTTTAATCTCATGGTTTTTATAAGAACTCTTAGAATTTTTAAGGTTATGGAAAGTGTTTCATGATGAAGTGAGAAAAAAAGATAAAATCCTCTGAAATGTTCAAGTGAGGAAATAGAAGAATTTGTGTTGGCCAGTTAAAACATTTTGTTTTGATTGTTTTGAACAATCCCATTTTGATTTTCAGGTTTTGATTTTTTTAGTATTTCATTACTTGGTACTATTTTAAATTGAAAAGCAATTTAAGAGCAAAACCTTGTATTTTTTTTTAATTTTAGTGTTTATGCAAGTTGTTTGGAGAATTTAAAGCTATTAAAATGTTTGATGTGTTAGAATGTTCTAAGTGCTCATAGAAAAGAGCACTTTCTTATGAATAGTTTTGTTTTGATGAATACCTCTTTCTGAGTGAAAAATAATCTAATATTTTAAAGCAATATGTTAAAGTCTCTTTTTTGTATATGTATCTTAAATTAACTTTGTAACTTTTTCTGAGTTTTGAATTTGCATCAATCTTTCTGTAAATGCTTTGATCCATAAATTGATTGAGAAAAATAGTCTTTAAAGGGGAAAACTATACTGATAAAAATATACTAAATTTGAATTATTGTTCTAATTTTAAAATAATGTATTAATTTAAATTATTTTTTGTGTGTCAAAATATCTGTGTTAAGTAAATAAATCCATTGCCATAATAAACAATACAAAAATCTGCAATTATGTTCATGAAAAATGGTAAGGAGGAAAGAAAATGAGAAAATAATTTAGAACAAATGGCATTTTAAAAAAATCAAACTCAACCTATTGCTCATTAATTGTATAAATAGCTCTTAGCAGCCTATTCATGGCTAAATATAGATTCCTGAAAATTAAAAAAAAAGAAATTGGAAGGAATAAAAGGTAACTCCATAAAGAAATTTTTTTTTTTTTTTAAAGTTTACTGCTTATCCAAGAGTAACAATTAAGAATCTAAAATCTTAAGCTGAAACCCACCATAAATAATTACTTCAACTGATTGAGTTAAGGGATTTTATAACCATAAACAATGCAATTTTACTGAGGAGTTTCATCCCGTCTTGCCTAGGGTGAGTCAGTCATGTGGTCAGGGGAACAGGATAACAGAGCAGAACCAGGTGGGATTTTTTTACTAAAACTAAGGTGTTTCTCAGAGTATGATATGAAGTTACTTTATTACCTTTTCATGATATTCCAGACACAATTCCATGACTTCCTACACTGGACAGTCATTTGCATGTAAGGTAACATCAGTGCTGTGGCATCTGCTCCCCCAGAGACAAGTGGGAAGAAGAGGGAGATAAAAAATATGGGAAGTCCTGTGGCTGTGCCTGGAGCTTACTAACAATGAATAATTATGATTTCTCATAATAGTAAGAGATTATAAAAAATGAGCAGCAATTCAAGGATCTGCTTTTTATTACATGAAATATTGTAAAGGTCTGGTCTAGTTTTAGACTCATGTAGTGTAACTGCCAATACCTTTGGTGGTATCTAGGCTGTCTTCATGGACAATAATAAAATGTACACCTATTATGGCATATTTCACTGCAATTCTCCATTTCAGACATCTCCTTCAAGATGGGATGAAACATTTTTGGAGAGTTGTCTCTCCCTTTAGGGGAAATAAGGACAACTAGCTCAGGTATAAAATTCTTTGATTTCATGTATCCCATCCAAAGCAGAGGGTGACCCTTAACTTTTTGAAAACATCAAAATTTGCACTTTCATATGGAAATACTAATCTTTTACACTCGGAGGAATATTAATGTATACATAGATTATTCATGCACCTTCCAGTACTCTGAGTCATTCACTGGTGGCACTTGCTGATTTTTTTAAAATTACAAAAATCATGATTGCTTTGATTTGTTCTGTGGGTGACAGACAGACTAAAGGAGTCTGGGTGTGGTCTTGTGAGTGTACAACTGCCTTCAGACCTCAAAGTGCAATATGTGAGGTTTTGAAATAAACCGTTCCTTATTTCAGTTAAATTTTCCTATCCATTCTTTCATGTTGATGGGAGTGAGTGAGATGAAGTGATATCTTAAACTAGTGTCTGTATTTTGGTTTTTTTGTGTAAGTCAGGATAGATAATGATTTTCTTACATATATCTATATTCTCAGTGTTCTTCGTTTCTATCTCCATTGCAAATGAACAAGGAAAGATGAAGATGGAGGAAAAAATCCAAAGAGAAGATCTTGTAAGTGCTTACAAATGACACTGGGCAAGCAGAGTCTGGGTGTAACTGCAGGAAAAAAAGGAGAGCAAAGAAGAAAAAGAAAGAGATTGAGGAATACATTTCAGAATTTCGCTGAATTTGTAATATCCCTTTAAAAGCTTGAGGCAGAACTGTACCAACTGATATCTGTACACTGCATTAAAGAAATAGGTACTAAGCCTCCATAAAACTTCCAGCCAACTGGAGACAACTGTAATTAAGGGTGACCTCTTTTCTGAAGCTGTTACCTCTCACAGTTTCTTCACCCTTTGCTTTTGTAAATGTGTTTACATATATTGTGTCGCCTAATTTGTGAAACAGAGCCCAGCAGAGAACAGAGTCTCGTGGAGTGCACTGACGTATGAATAATAATATAAATAATATATACAAATCAGACCTGGTCAGACTGGGCTTTTCCCCTACAGGGGGAAGCAAAGAGCTGCTGTTCCTGCTCTCTTTGGGGCCTGCACATACTCTGCTTTCCCATCATTTTGGGTGCTCCCTTGTCATCTTCCTTTTCTCTATGTTTGGCTACTGACCACCTATAGACTGTTTTTGCATTTAACTCTTTCAGACATATGTTTGCAGATTTTCCTACAAAGGTTTAGCAAATTCGTTGTCTATTAAAAAATGGGTGACTTTTTCACTGAAAAGTAGATCTGCTTGAGACTTCAGGACATCAGCTGATCATATCTCCAGTGTGTGGCTGGGAGATAGAAAAGCTTTCAAATAACAAAACATTATCAGCAACCATCTTCCTACCTGAGTGTCCTTGTTGGACCTGGTATATCATACAAACCTTATGTTCTTAGCATTTACCTGTGCATATGTGTACATTATAAACACCATGTTCACATGATAATGTATGCCTAGTCATTAACTAAAGCACTAATTTATTTTTCATACAGCATCCATACACTAAAACATTAAAAAATCAGGTAATTCTGAGCAGTGAAAAAGCACCACAAAAACCTTTTCAACTGCTATTATTAGTCTAAAATCTCAAATGTAGCAACTTAAATAACTGATAAGTAGCTTTTATTCTTTATGTAATCCCCATGCCTGTATTATTAACATTGGTGTTGCCACCTACCTTTACCGTCCCTTTCCTTGACAAAAGAATTAGAATGACTAATTCCTCTATTCTCCCTTGTGAAGCTTAAATTCTATTTTACATCTCCAACTGTTCTATTTTTTCACAAAACCTTTCTAAACCTTCTTTTCAAAGTACAGGGAAGCTTAAAAAAGCCACGAGCTATCACAAACGTTTGGACTGTTTGCTGCAGTCTCTGGTTCTGTAGCAACTTAACACTGTCCTTCATTTCTAGGAGAGTAAACAAAATACTGCATTGCAGCAAATCTAATTTAAAGAGACACAATAGGGCAGAGGTCTGGATAAGTAAGGCTCAGTTTTGTTTGTCTCCTAGCAAAATAATAAAAGAAACAAGAGACACAGAGAGAAGCAGCCTATTTATTCTTTATTCTCCTTTTTAGTTATCAAGACTTTAATAGAGCCTAGTAGACACATCATATTTCAACTGAGGAAGTCAGCAATATGCATTGTTGGAGGCATATCACAATGCTGACATTTAAAATTGCTATAGTGAATACAGGAAGTATGAAAAACAGACCTATAAATTAAAGAGATGGTAATTTGTAACTGCTGCTTAGGGGTTATTTTCTTAAAAGAATCAGATAACTTAAACAGCTAAAATGTAAACAAAATTTTCCACTTTGAACAAGAGCACTGGAAATAAGGTGGACTGTAGCTATCATACGAGATCTCCAGAAAAATGTACAGACAATACTTTAAAATTGAAAGTTTTAGCATGTTTTATGTAGAACTCACAGGCAGAATGCACATTAGCAGGGGAGTGAAAACACACCAAAAAAAAGTTGAATTAGAATTATATCTGCCTCAAATTTGCAGCAGTTGAAGTCCAGTGGACAGGGGCATAATGTGGAATTACACAAGAGTCTGTCTCACATGGAGCTTGGCTCCGTCTGATTTTCTGCTTTTTTTTTTAGCAGCAAAGTGCAGAAAATGTGCTTTGGACTGATGGCTTCTCCATGGAGGCAACTGTCCTACTGCTCTAGGATATGGAGATCTCCTCATGTGACCAAGATCTCCCCCCAGGACCTGCTGCTGTTGAATAGTCTGAGTATTTTTGCTGTAACTCAGAGAATGAACTGAAGCTTCTTAAATGGAAGTTGAGCATATTGTGCTTGGAATGGAAGTGGTTTTACCCACATGATTTTCTGTTCACATACCATGGACCTCTATCCTTAGCTTACTCCATTTATATGTCAATTTCTTAATGGTGAACTGATGTGGTTGCTTTAAAGGTTTTCTATCCCTTTTCGAGGACAGATCTGCTGAGGGCTGGACCCCCACTCCCACGGAAGGAGGTTGAGAACAAGATGGAAGTTGCCCACTTTATTATCTTTTCACGTGGCAGTTATGTTTCTTGAAAAGCATGCTGTGCTTTGCACAGCTGATGAAGAATTTAATCTAAATCCTGGTCTGTAAATACAGCCTACACACTGTACTGGCAGCTATGTTGATGTTTTTGTAGGGACTAAATAAAATTCTCTTTGGTTTACTAAGTTGAATAGCAGCCTTTCAAGTAGCCCAAATGTAAAAATAATTAAGTTCCTTTATGTAATAGAGGTTTATGAGACTATAAGGAAAGCTGCCCAAAATGCAGACCGGAGTGGGAGTTAAGCCAAGTGTTGTCTCTGGAGTCTGAAGCCAAATGAGTGTTTATTTTTTCAGACTACAACACTTCTACAATATATTTGCTTTAAATTGAAGGACATAAAGTAATATTTATATATCACATCACTACTTTGGTTGGTGAGAAGCTCGTCATCCCCCAGGAAGCAGATGGGGCTGCTAAGGTGATGTCAAACCTGTGGGTATCAGGTACCAGCATGAAATCAGCCTGATTATTGTTTAGATCTCCTCCACATCAACCAAGATTTCTTATTTCCTCATAGAGCACAGAACCTTCTCATGCACTTGTAGACAGACACATGATTCTTTCTTTTCTGGAAAAAAATCATATCCTGGCATGGTTTCTGTGACGTGCTCTGGACTTTGCTTCCTTATTGACACAAATAGAACTTCAGGGTGAACAAATTACCAAAAACTATTAAAACCCCTAAGTATTAGTCTCCTGTAGACTTCTCCAACAGCACAAAGATATGGCCAAACAAATGCTTTCAATAGCAAAATGAAAGCCATTTGCACAGAAATGTATAAATTAGATGCAGTAAAAAAGGACAAAATTTCTAATTTCTTACTCTTATGATAAGAAAGGACCCGCCTCTTCAAAGGGGCAACTTGGAGCTCGAGGCCACTAACATTCAATTTGTATTTAGAAATATCTTGATGTTTTCTACTAGAGTGGGAATATCTTTCTTGGTTTTATGCTTCCTTTTGACAGTCTTAACTGAGCTTTCATGTACTGAATTTTCTCACAAGAGTTGTTACAACTTTTGATGTAATTCTTGTTACAGATGATTTAAAAAGCTTTTTGATATGCCTTGTAAATTGCAAATGTTAAAAAATATTTTTAATTTCAGCGTAAAAGAGAAAAGGAAATAGGTTGAATGGAAATGATAAACTGGGTTGATGTGAGGTTGTAATAATTTCTTTCATTCTAAGGTGCAATAACAGCAGGATTTGTAATGAAAAGTTTCCTTTTATTGTTTCTTTTTTTTTGTCTTATGAATACTTCATAACTGTATGTATTTTTGCACGGAGGAAAAGATAACATATCAGAAGAGAAGCTGGAACTCAGGAGTCAGTGAAAGCCCAATGATGAAGATGATGTCTTGGGACTAAGACAACGCAGAAGCAATTCCCTTTTCTGCAAAAAATTCAGCGTACTGTGACTTTGAGCAAGACATTTCAGGCTATGTTCATAAAATAATTTTTGTTGCCAATTATTTTTGCTTAAATCCAGAATACTGGTCTTCAAAATCCACTTGCTGACTAATTGCAGAGCTCCGTCTATTTTCTTGGTGCCTGCAAATTATATTAGTAAATTCCAAAGGCACCCACTTTTCCTCTGCCTTCAAAGCAGATCTACACTGCTGAATACTGAAATAATCTTTGAGCCAGATGGTGAGCTGCAGACAGATCCTGCAGTCTGATGGTTACAGTGCTCAGCTGAGATGTAAATAAACCTTGATTTTAGCCTTCATAGTCATGGGTTTATTATTTACAGGAACTAAAAACAGCTTCAATAGCAAACTGAGGGAGTTACTCTTCATCACCAATAAAATTTCATGGTCTGAAGGTAGGAAAAGGCATGTGGGTTATGATGAAGAGAGATTTAAAGTGTTTTCACAGACCCAGCTGGTACGGAAGTAATGTGCTTATCATGAGAACTGAAGGGAACAGAAGAGAGAGGGAGTTCTGTGATGTGTCTGCAGAGAGGACAAATTGATCTCTGACAGTTCCAGTTTCACCTCCCAACTAAAAAGGGATGGGGTTTGCCCAGGAACCCAAGTTTTGGATGGATGACATTGGAAAACTCACCCCCTTTTCTGTGCTCTAGGAAACCATATGCTTTGTGAGTTTCACACTAAGATACTCCCAGTTTCTCACTGTGAGGCAATGTGTTTTCTTTAACAAACACATCAATGGATTTGGTATAAATTTATGTCAAATCTTGTCTTTCCTAGATCCTTTTTATGCTCCTGTGACAGTACAAGCAAGCCTTGCTGCCCCTTGTAGTGAGAAACAACCTGCCTAAACCAGGGGCGGGGATTCCAAAAGATGTCTGAAGAATTAGAAGTTTAATACTTCAATGCCAAATATATGGTTTTAGACCCCTGTTTAGACCCCCCTCACCTGAGAAATGTGAGTAGTCATACTTCTCTAAAGGATGCTGTGACCAATGGGGATAAATACTTTAATGACTGTGAGACACTCATTAGGGCAATGTGAACTGCATGAGCATATTTAGAATAGAAATGCAACTGAGTAAAGTTTTTCTTATTTTGCAGAGAGATTCTTATATTATTGGAGTGGTATTTATCACATTCTATTATTTTTCTCTTGGATAAAACGTACATTAAAATATAGAAGACAGTCGCATCTTGAGTTTGAAAGCAGAAGATTTACTTGAAGCAGAAAGCAGTTAAGGTAACATGGCTCAGAAAGTCAGGTTAGACTACAGAGTTAGTAAGAAATGCTTTGCTTTACTCTTAAAATGATTTTAAGTAAACTGAGCCTTACAAAAACATTCTAAACCCAGAAATTCAGCTTTTTACTGCTTATAAACTGATCTGATGTGAAATTGCCATTGACAGTTATTTTTAAATGAGAATTTTTATGCTGCCTTTGGTCTAGGATGGATTTTAAACATTGATTTGTATTTTTTAAAATAAAATTTTTATAAAAGAACACAGACCCTATTTGGGACTGACTAAAGCGCTACTCAGTTGTCTTACATGTTTGAGAAATGTTTATGAGATATCTGAGAATTCTAATCCTGATTTCCATGAGAGGAAAATTTCAAGTTTCCATTTTTTAGTCAGGCAATTATACAACACAAGTCATACTGTCGTTGTTACTGCTTTCATAGTGTCTGGGAGCATCACAATCCAGGCTGTTCAAACTACAGTGGGCTGTCTCCACACAATCTCTATCAATCTCAATATGCACATTTGCCATTTCTCATTGCCAGTTTCTTACCTGGAATCTAAACTAGTGTGTCTGCATCTCAGAGAAGTTAAAGAAAACGGGACTGGGAGGGGCTCAGACAGCCCTACTCCTTTCCTCTGTCCCAGTGAGCTGCACCCTATATTTGATTTGCTGAGAGACAAGGGCACTTCTATCCCAAAAAGTATGAAGAACATTCAATAATTTTCCCCTTTCTAGAAACCATTGACATATTTGGATCACAGAATCTCAGAATGGTTGAGGTTGGAAGGGACCGCTGGACATCATCTAGTCCAACCCACCTGCTAAGAGAAATTCACCTAGAGCAGGTTGTACAGGGTTGTGTCCAGTGGATTTTGAATATATGGAGAAGAAGACTCCATAACCTTGCTGGGCAGCCTTTCATCTCCTTTCTTCTTCATTTGATTTTTGCATTATATCCTGTAATATTTCAGGATTTTGTCTCACTTTTGCTTCTTTTTTTTTCTGGATACTCCTGTGCCTGATTAATTTTTCCCCAGTATACATTCACATTGTTCATCATTCTTCTGCTATTTGTTCAATTGCCTTGGGTTCACAATATATTTATTTTACACTTTTCAGCTTAGTAGGATGGTTTTGAAATGTAATGCTGCCTTCCAAAGTGGTGACCCTCCCTCCAAACTCAAAAATTCAATATCAGGAAGCTTATTAAGTCAACTACTATGTAGCACTGGATCTAGGACTGTTGTATCCCTCGTGCCTCCTTCCATTTTGTCAATAAACAAATGGTATCTTCTTGTTAAGTAGCATTTTCAAGCCATCTGCATGTTGACCTTAGAGCTGTCTTACCCACACTCCAGTGCTTTTGTTCTCGTATGCAAATGTCATGTCAGACAGCGTCAAAAGCTTTATTAAAGTCATGATATGTGACATCCTCTGCTCTTCTCCCATTCATGAGGCCTCTTACCCTGTCAGAGAGAGAAATTAGGTTGTTTTGACATGGTTTGTTCCTGACAATTTCATGTTAGCTTTTAGCAGATCCTTACAAATAGACTGTTTGATAACTCTGTAGAGTCATCCGAGCTGCATGAATTAACTTTAATCAAGGAGAACAGAAAAAAAGAAGATTTTTCACAGAGGCTGCCCACCCAGAAATTGTGTAACAAAATGGTGGTATTGCTTTGTGGCTCCAAACTTTACATTTCTTGCCACACTGTCTAATAGATTTTGAAGGGTTATAGGAAGGATACAAGTTGAGGTTGTCCCTGCATTTTTATCTGCTTTATCACATCCCTTTGAGCACCTCAGAAAAACAGGTGGCACAGAGATAAAAATGATTTCTGGACTACCTTAGGGATAACTAGAAAATGTATGGTTTGCTACTATCTAAAAACTATGCATCTGAACTAGTCTAAACCATATTCTTATTTTTATTTTTCTTCCTCTTCAATTGTTCTAGATTTTTTTGAGGGTGGGATCTTATTTGGTATGTATTTGACAATTGTTTTTCCAGGATGTATTCTGCTCTGCAGCTAGATACTCCTTCCTTTTTTCATAGAGAGCTGTCATCAATAAGAACTCTAAATAGTTTTCAAAATTATGAAAATAATCTACAATTTATACATTTATACATATGTGTGTATAAATACACACATAAATCATGTATATTTAGCATATATAGCATATATAAACATATTCTGAGCTCATTCATAAAATAACTTTTAATGTTCTTTCACCATAAGGACTTCATCTTTTACAACTTTCTTTATTTTCTAATTAAATGAATGTTGAAAGAACTGTTTTCAAGTCCTGGAAATTTATGGAAGATTGTGTGTGATTAAGCCATGACAGCTTGAAACTGGTTTGAGACACTATAATAGGAAACAGCTTTGCTTTTACCTTGGGCATTTATGTTCACAAAACATCTGAAAATTATAGATTTTAAGTCATTAAGGAAATAATACAAATTTTTAGTTAATGTCTGCACACAGGATTTTAGATGGCCACCCTCCAAATCCAAACTTCTGTTTTTGGGATCCAGAGAACAGATGAAAAAAACATGAGGAAAATATTTATTTCATGCATATTTCAAGAAATATTTAGCATCTTCCCAAATACAAATGAATATTTACAGCACCTACAGTCTGTTCAGAAGCCCATACCTCTAGCTCATGAACTGGGAATGATGCCCAGTTTTGATATAAACTGGAAACCTTCATCTCCTTTCATGACAGAGCATATTTGACTCCTTTCTCTGATATGAGGATGAGTGAGATATTGGACTTTATCCAACAAAGTAACAACAGAGAGAATAAATCTTATGATGGAATTATTCCAGGGAGAGAAGCAAATCAATAAAGTAAGTAAACATGAAGGTTTTGGGCTGTGCATTGGAAAGGTCTTCTCTTATTTTCAGCAAACCAAGTGGAGAGCACAGTAAATGCCCCTTAAAATCGTTCCTAAAAATGGGATCTCCTGATTATGGGATCTTAAACTGACCCTTCCTAAGATAAAGAAATCCATAGCCTAAAAGAAACTTGCTACTTTAAGAATGTTCTGTTTCTTCCCTTCCTAAAAAATCCCCAAAGCCAATGAAGAAAACCAAACCCCATTACCTTATACTAAATCTCCACATTTTTAATGGAGATGGTCTTTAATGTCCTTCCTCTCCCTTCTGCAGAAACAAACTTTAAGGCTTCTGACTGAACAGCATCAAGGCAATATTTGAAAATCTTGAAGTTCTCCGTGTTTTGTTGAAAAGGTTAAAAATTTCTTAAATTTCATTATTCTCATACCTAAAATCTTGATCCTGAAAAATCCCTGGTGTGCTCTAAAAACTTTAACTGTCTATAAAGTTGTGAAACAAATTATCTTTAGTAGGTTTGTGACTATGCAATCCCTACACAGGAGTTTAATAAAATATGTCCCAATTAAACACACATGTTTGAGGAAAACATGTCTCAAAACAAACACTGAAAAGAGACACATGAGGAGATTTTAGTTTGTGGATTACTAGATTTGCACTCAGCTCAACAGGAGATGGATTCATCTGAGTTCTTTTGGCAGAGGCTTGCAAATATGCTTTTTATCTCTTATGGTAGTAAAGACAACTTCATTGCTCTAACAAAGAGGTCTGGCAGTACAGTACATCAGATTTTATGAGCTTGGCCTTGCAAAGAAACAACAAACGCGAAACGAGACTAAAAAGCAAGAACTACCAGAACTCCACGTTCTTCCTGGTCTGCAGCAGATGCTGAACCTGGCTGAACATTTACCTTCAGATGCCTCCTGCTTAGACCTGGGGTGCTGTTTAAATGCACGATGCATGAGTGTGGTTTTTCACCTAAGGTTTAGGTGCATTACCTACATGCCATTTTTGTATTCAGTATGACTAATTTCCAAAGTCACATTGAAGAGATTCCTTTTTTAATCAATCTACTATGCTGAAAAAGTGCAACAACCCTTTGAAGAATCAAGCAAATTTTGGACAGATTTAACAGTGATTGCTGAAGACGAAATCGCTAAATTTATCATTCATTGCAGGGGCCATTTCTTCAAACTTCACTGACAATTCAGGAAGTATGAAAGGTCATGAAGCACTTCTGTAGTCAGAAAAGGGAGTAACAGATTGCCCTGCAAAGCCAGGCAAACTGGGACGCTCAGTCTTTTCATGCCCTTGAACTGGGACAGTGCATTTCAACTAAGGATTTGTCATCAGTGGTGATCCGCAGGCTTTCTGTTGTATGACATCTCCATTTAAGAAAGATAAAGGAATAAAAGTTTTGTTTTGTTTCATATTGAAAAAAATAGGAGCGGTCAAACTGCATTAAAAGTTCAGGTAACAAACAGATAAAATACGGTAATGATACACTAGGGATCCACTGACCACAACCTTTTGGGATTTTAATAGATATGGGATTTAAACTGCCAGCAGCTTGTTTGCACAGTTCTATAACAATATTATAACATGTAAGAATATATATTATCTTCTATTCTTCTGTGAAGAAACTTTAATATTAAATAACACTAAACTGTGTAACAAACTTGATTTACATATAATTATTTAACAAACTGCAAAATTGTCATTAAAAAAAGAGATGTGTGTACATAAAAAGTTGAGAGAATGAGGTAGGAGACTGAAGCTAGACTATGTGAAAATGGTCTGTCATGAATTTGTACCACCATAAATTATTTTTATCATTTCTAAAACAAAAAATATTTTTGTTACTGTGAAGGATTATGCAGATGAAAAGGAATTTTAAGTTCTGGTTTCTCAGAAAGTTCCATTTACTATAGACATATCAGACAGGCTAGGGCTACCAAACCCTAAGGCAATCTTTATTACCCAGGAACCAGAAATATTTTGCATTCTGTTAGAAATATAAAGAAGTAAACCAGGGCTGGTGGTGAAAGCAAAGTGGTGCCATACTCAAACTAGAGGAGGTCTGTGAAATGAAAATTGTGTAGCACTTTGTACACACAAACCTCTGCCAGGAGGTTCCCATCTTGATTGAAGACCCTGTGGGAGAAGGATTGTGCCAAACCCCAGGCGGGACATTCTGGGGCAAGTGCAATTTGCTGTGAAAAAGGGCAACACATTCTCCCTGATGCACAGGAGTTCTGGAGAGGAGAATTGTGAATCATCTTCAGCACACTCATGTTCATAATTCCTTGCAGGAGCTGTCAAACTATGCTTCTGACAGCTCGTGGGATAAAGCTGGACTGCTTGCATTTCCCTGGAGACAAGGGGCTCCCAGCCCTAGGGGCAGAGACAGGAGTTGTCTTTGTGCCTGCAGACCTGCAGTCTGAGAGCTGGAGTTCAGACACTAACACAGCTCTGAAAACAATTTGGAAAGCAGATTGATAAAAGCTGTGTGGAGGAGAGGCTTGAGAAGAAAAAGAGGCTTGGTCACTGGTTCTGGAGGAGCCAAGAGCTCCGTTCTTATCAGCTCTCTCCATCCCATCAAGTTGGAAATCCTCAATCGTTCCCTGAATTCCAGGAGACTTTTAGCAAAGAGGGTGAGAGGAATTCACTGCTGACAGCATGCAAACTGTGAAGCATAAAAATGTGAACAAAAACCAAAGCTTTTTTCATGAGACAGGCTTTTTTTTCCTCAATAGAACCACTCCCTTAGGAAGAACAGTGAGATCTTGCTACTTATCCCATGTGTTAGAAGTGATGAAAGAAAATGAAAAATATGGAAAAACACAATTCAGGCTTTTAGTTAGGAAATGAAAACTAGGATTTTTTTTGTGATGGTGCTTTTTCTTCCAGGACTTATTATTTCTTCATATTTTTAGGCCACCTGTCAAAATTGTTTTCTTGCAGCATAAAAAAAAAAGATGAATCTACCTATGTTGGCTGAACAAGTTTGGTTGCAATACCTCTGCACCAAAAAGGCTTTTCCTCCTTTTGTCCTTGCATTTCTCAGGCAAAAACAGTACAAAGTTTACATTGTTACTATGAAACTTAACTGCTTAACAGCAAATACCAGCAGAAAATCTCCAGGAAGCTTTTGCAAGCTGCAGCTCTATGCCTTATTAAGCCTTCACACACAGGTGCTTTGATTTTATTTTTTTTTTATAGAATCTAAAAAAGAATAGAAGTGGCCCAAATTCTTTCATCTCCTCCTTCTGGACTGGACCTGACAGGTTTACTAATAAAAGTGGACTTGTCATTTTATAACTATTTTTCAATCTTTTGAGTGAGCTCAGAGGTCCTTTAAGAGGTATAAAAAAGAAGATAGGAGAAGGATAACAAAACTACAGGTATTCTATATATCTATAAACCATTTTTCAACATTAAAGGAAGAGAGAGATCCCTTAAATAGATTATTTATGGTTTTGCTTTTTATGCTGAAGAAAAACAAATCTCTTCTTTTCTAAGCTGGTGTCTGGGGGAGGGAAACCAAGCTGTGGTGGGAAAGCATCTTTTGTTCCAAGTACAAGCGCTTCCTCCAGCCTCCAGTAGAGTTCAAAGATAATTTCTTTTCTATAGAGCCAGAATTCTTCAGGCAAGAAGAGGCAGGAGTGGCTATAGTATTTGCTGCAAAATAATATATGTTCAATGTGCATCTAACTATAGCCTAGGACTACAGCTACAAATTGCAATTTAATATAGGAAAATAAATAGGGGAGCTGGTCTCAGCATCTGATGGACTCTGGGTGGAAAAGCAGAGAAGAGGCTCTGGCAGCAGCACCCTTGAGGCCATTTTCACAGGGTCCTGGAGGAAATGTCTCTGAAAGCCTTCCTGGGACCGTCAGTGACTGTGAGTGCTTGGAATTGCCTTTGTTCTTTCAGCTTCTCTTCTCCATGCTCTGTCTGCCTTTACTGCTCTGCTTTGGGAGGACAGCAAGGAAGTGCTTTTATCCACTTCTTGGCCTTATGTGTGATGGAGCATTACGCTATTGGCAACTTTTCTCTGGATTCCAAAACCATAACAATAGTTTTGGTGGAGGTCCTTTTCAAGGTCAGCTCTATCAGGGACATTTGAGAATCTGGAAATAACAAGCTCAGAGCAGTGACCACCAAGAGCTGTGACTGTTTACAAGTGAAGGATGTACAAGTGAAGGATGATATTTTTGCTACAAGTGTTTTGAAGGGTTTAACAAAAAAAACCTTGTGGTTTGTGTCAGCCCTGGGACAAAGAAAACTAAGAAGCCATGTGATGCTTGTCTTCTGTATGATGAAGTCTTTCTGCTCAAGGTGTGATGAAACTATGGGCGTGCATGGCAGAGCTCTTGGAGCACACTGTGACATGCACCAGTGAGGGAATGTCATTCCTTTTGCTTTGGGCAGGGGGTGCAACAAGAGGAAAATACAATATCTCCCTTGTGACTTTAGTAATTCATAGGGGGCATCATTTCAGTTTTCAAAACTCCTTCCTGACCAGACAGACAAAAGCAGCCTGGGTCAGTATCACCTGTTCTGAGCAAAGGCAGTGAGCCCCATGCTACCACCCCTCCTCGTGGATGTGCTCCCGTGTGCTGAGCTGGCTTCAGCAGCTGCTACAGAAGAGAGGGCAGCCCTGGAATTTGGGAAAGGGTGTTCAATAACATCTACAATTCACTTTTATGGCAATGGCTATACATGGCTCTGACACAATGCCTATATGGGATAGGAAGTGTTTGAAAATGTCTTCCAACACTTGCTTTTCAAGATTTGGACACTACACTACATTAGGCAGTGGCAGGGAAGGGTTTTTTGGTACCTTTTGGACTCTGCAAGGAACCATGGTATTCTTGGAGCTCATTGCCATCTTTTTTCACTTATTCCAGATCAACCCATTTATACTTACAAATTCTGCTATTTAGCTTATTGATGATTGTATCTGTTACTGATGGTGGAATTGATTTATGGAATGGTTTGGCTCAAAGCAAAATATATTAACAAAAAGAAAATAAGCCTTACTTCTGGACATTTTCTTTATTGATTATTATTTTCCATAAGTCTGCTGTTTCTTCACTCATTTAGAAATACATAATAAAAGGGAGCTCATATTTCCATAATTTGACACAGAGACAGAACTATTGAATTCTAGACTCCACAGGAGCATCAGCCAGAGTGACATCTGTCTGGAAAGAGTCACACAGTGCTAAACCTTGGGGTGCTGCTTATAAACTATTCACAAATAGAAGTATTCTCAGAAAAATTTCTGAGATAGAACACCATAACATTTCTGAGTAAAACATGCAAACATAGAAGCACATTTCTTTATTAATAGCTTTTAAACAAGAAGCTGTCACTGGAAATTTGCCAATGTACCTTATGCAAATTTTCTCACAGTTTTTCTGCAAATGTAAAATGCAAAAATTATGTTTCATCCTTTGTTTAGTGTGTATTTATTAATACTTCCCCCTTAATTTTCTCAAAGAGATGATCTGCCATTGTGACTCCAACTACCAATTCTTACTTCTAATCTCTTTAGAACATGACCAGTAATTTATTATCCTCCAAGAGATTTCCATGTCTTCTGTCAGTGAAGACCTAATATTTATCCACAACTATGAAAAGTTCAATCTTTGATAGTAGATTGGTTTCAGAACATGACAAAAATTCAGTCCCAGTCTGTAGGGTAGGTATTTATTTAGACCCTGAGTTTTGTAATGGTCTGCAGTTAGTTACACAATAAGCTCTTTGTGGAATGAAGAATTGCTTCAAAACATAATTTTCCCCATGCAAGAGGAACCTCTCCAGCTAAAAATAAACACAGGCAGTTTTAAATAACCCAAAAATAACATTCTTCCATTTCTTCCAAGCAGAAAAATTATCTAAGAGCATTCCAATAAAATAAGGTGGCTATATCATATAATAGGGGCATGGGAAGATGTCACAGTGATAAGAGCTATGTAAGAATATAAATAGAACATTACAGAGGCTGCTCTAAAGCTCTGGCAGAAGTATTCCCTAGTTTTATAGGATTTGAATATCACAACAGACTGAACTAGTAAGAGCGCAGCACTTTGTAAAACTTTTCATTACACCTCTTAATCACCCAGGAAAATTAATGGAGAGGTTTGTAATGTAAAAATTATTCAACAAAAGGTGGTTAGTCAGAGCTGTATGACTGATTAAAACTGTCAAAATTAATAATATTTATACTTTACTACAGATGACAGAAATATCTTAAGCAACCTTAAAAAGAAAATTCTATGATCTCCAAAGAAGAAAATATGTTAGTCTAGAAAAAAAAAAAATAGATTTGAAAATTATAAAACTGAGCTAGACCCAGCTTTCTGCTCTGCTAAGACATCTGATATATGCTGTGGTCTCTGTGTTAGTTGCTGTATGCACACTCATCAGCTTTCCTGATCTTAAATATCGCTTTCAAACAGATTCCCTCACAGCTGGTTTATATCATGGCAGTACTATGACATAAACCAAATCTCACAGCTTCCTTTTCAGATGTAATGCACCCTGATTCACTTTCTAAATGTTCCCAAAAAAGATACAAGGACGTGATATGTTTGCTGTGTTTTCCTATCTGAAAACTGTTTTTCTGTTGCCTCCCAGCTTGCAGCAGAGATCCAGCACAGCTCTCACAAATTTTGCTGTCACGTTCCTTGCCTGGCATGCACATGGGAGCTCAAGGCTTTAATTAACTCATAGAACCTAAATTCATTGTGATGTCACCTTACTTCGCTCTGTCCAAGTTCAGTATGCCCCATGTAATTAGAAGTTTTACACACACCAAAATATCAGAGTGGGTGCACTGCACAAGTGGCAAGTAGATGTTTATTTTGCATTTCTCCTGAAAATAAAGCTTAAAATGGCTGCAATATTGCACTTAGCACATTCAGTGAAGACACTATTTTATTCTCAATGTCTGATTAATAATTTCACAGTGTCAAAAACAGCAGACTGAAATGAAATACACACAATATTACTATGTGATACAATTCAGTTTATGAACATACTTTCTTCTATTTATTTTCTACTTAAATTCCTTGAAAGTACTTAAATGATTATTTAAATAGCTTGCTGCTTTTCTGCCAAGTGTCATATTAAGTCAGCTGCATCTCAGCAAATGTATATTAGATAGGAATTGTGCAGCAGCCTTCCCATGCATTGCTATGATATTTTTTCACATGGAGGTCTACTTAAATGACAGTTTGGATTCCCTCTATTTACTGTTTAAAGCAGTTTGTCATTAAAATTCTGTGTGCTTCACTGCACAGAACGAATAAATGCTTTAAGGCATTTTCCTGTAGCCACATTGATTCAGTTGATGTACAAGTATTTAAACATGGACATCCTACATCAATAAGTATCACAATATTTCAAGCATTTTCTTTAAAGCTTACCTTATTGTAAATAAGGTGCTTCTTAAGAGACAGAAAGAGATAGAGGCTAATGCAGATAGCAGATATTTAAGATGTAATAATGATTTAAAAAAAACCAGGAGCCACTACGAGCTCCATAAAAAATTTCATTCCTCTTTTCATTTGGTTAAATGATGTAGAGACCTTTCCAAAAGGGGAAAAAACAGACCGATTCCACACAATCACTATTCAGAAATGCCTGCCAAAATCACAGGTAAATTTTGACATTTTCCTTAGTTGAGTTAGATTCATAAGAAAAACTGATTTCCCTTCATTATTGCAGAAATATTATCTCCTCTGAGTAATGCTGTTTTGCCTTTCTTGCCCAACCATTTTTACAAAAGTGGGAAGAGCAAAATGACTTCATTTGCTGTTTAGATGAGAAGGAGCCTTCTGCCTGCAGGAAAAAAAAAACAGAGTAAAAAAAAAAGGAAATTCTGAGTCTTTTAATAAGATGTCATCTGGTTGTTTTCAGAACAGTCTAATTTTATCTGAAATAGGATTTATTTTTTTTTGTCCATGACTTTTATGGGCTCCATGGTTTCTAGAAATTTATAATCAATAGGTTATGTTCTCATGGTTTTGTGTTCCTTCCTATATTTTCTTAAATATCTTGTTTTTTCCATTTTCTTTGCAGTGTCCTTGCATGACCCCCCCAGAGAAAGGAAGATATATCTGTCTTTTGGATCTGCCTACTCGCAGTTCTGCTGTCAATGCACATCTCAAGTTCCTCCAGCCGCAGTTTGATTTTTCCTTTCCTTGTGTTAGCTACTGAATTCTCATTTGCACTCTGGCTCTTCACAGCTTGAGTGACTTATGTATTCTTTTCCCTGTAAGCTTTTTTCACCTGTGCCTACTTGTATTAATTACCAGTATTGTGTTTTCATGCTCCACTTACTTGATTTTTCCCCCAGAACCTTTCATCTTCTTTATTGTGCTATCCAATTTCTCCCTCCTGGCATTTGTTTGCACATTTTTCACAAGCTAAAGCACTAACTACAGAGTTATTACTTTTTCTCCATCACACCTGATATGTTGTTGATCTTTTTATTTTGTTTTTAAAATATTTGTCCTTATGGACTGTCTTTTCCTATATTTGGTTTTATTAGGGATAGCAAACAGACCACAATCTGCATTTCAGTCCTTAAAAAGCTGCTTACCATAAATAGTACATAATAACTGCTAGCAATAAAATTGTTGCTTCCAGCCTCTTGAGATACCTATTTCAGTTTGTTTTTTTTTTGCAGAGCCCTATTTCTAAAATGTTTCAGATTTATGTGTTGGAGAACTACTGCCTCCCCTATCACCAAAATCCAC
This sequence comes from Sialia sialis, assembly GCA_009812075.1. NCBI lineage: Eukaryota > Metazoa > Chordata > Aves > Passeriformes > Turdidae > Sialia > Sialia sialis. The sequence goes on along the minus strand of VRYO01001589.1, from coordinate 19,461,723 downwards.
ATGCCAATGGAACATATTACCTCCTGGTTCCTCAGGTCTGAAACATTCTCATAACGAAGAATAATTTCCTAATTATTTCCTAGTATCCAATGTAAATATACCCTCTCCAATATAAACTTGCCTTCTTCCAGTTTAAAGCCATTCCCCCTTGCCCTATCACCACATTCCTTGTAAAATGTCCCTCTCCCTGCCTCTTGTAGCACCTTCATTACTGGAAGGCTTAGTAAGGTCTCCTCAGAGCCTTCTTTTCTCCAGGCTGAGCATCCCCAACACTCTCAGACTACCTACAGAGACAGGAGCCCTATAGGAGAGACGTTCCATCCTCTGATCATCTTTTGTTCCAGGTTCATGTCCTCCTTGTGCTGGGACCCCAGAGCTGGATGCAGCTCTGCAGGTGGGGTCTCACCGAGGCAGAATCCCCTCCCTCACCTCTCCACCACGCTGCTTTGGATGCAGCCCAGGGCATTTTTGGCTTTCTGGGCTGCAAGGGCACATGGCTGGGTCACGTTGAGCTGCTCATCCACCAACGCTCTCCAGTCCCTCTGCCCAGGGCTGCTCTCAATCCATTCCCTGCCCAACCTTTATCTGTGCTTGGGATTGCTGCAAACCAGATGCAGAACCCTTCACCTGGCCTTGTTGAAGTCCAGAACATTTGAACGGGCACAGTTCTCAAGCCTGTCAGGGCCCCTCTGGAGGGCATTCCTTCCCTCCAGCATGCTGATCACACCCCACAGCCTGGTGTCATTGGCAAACTGGCTGAGGCCGCACTCAATCCCACTGTCCTTGTCACTGACAAATACATTAAACAGCACCTGTCCCAATAACAGCCCCTGAGAAATCCCATTTGTCATTGGTGTCCTATTGGACATCATGCCATTGACCTCAGATCTTCATGTTCCAGCCAATTCTTCATCCACCAAGTGGTTATTCTATCAGATCTGTGTCTCCACAGTTTAGAGACAAGCATTTCATTCCGGACAGTGTCAAATATTGAAAAGGAACTTCTGTAAATATGTATTTGTATAATATCTCAGATAATAATGTAGACCACTAGAGTAGAAAACTTATAGGAAATTATCAGGGTATTAATGTTACACAAATAGTTTGTTGAAGTTTAAAAAGTTACTGCAAGGATAAACACAGTAATGACAGGGTATTGTGGCATTTGATGTCTCACTATCTCTCATTATCACTAAACAGGCCATTAAGAGAGAACAGGGACTGCTCTGCCAGGTGGCTCCAAAGCTGGCAGATGTGTTTTATTTAATAAGCAGGAAAAATAACTTTTGCTGCTCAGAGAATTAGGAAGGCAAAAAGGAGGTCTTTGTCACTAGAGGTGAGATATTTCGGTATCACAGTGTCCAGTAAAGGCAAGGAAGAAAGTTTTGTCAATGCAAAGCAGAGGTGCTTGGGTTTTGGCTGCAGGGCATGCATGTGTGCTAGTCATGGGAGACAGTGCACTTGAAAGAAATATCAGAATGTTGAAACACAAGGAGAGGGAGAAGAGCAGACAGAGGAGGTGAGAAAAACAGACTGCAGTCACTTATCAGAGGAAGAGTAAAAACTGAAACCATGGAGGGGAATTGACATTACAGCACCTTTCAAGCACAGAAATGTTGCTCAGTGCCTTAGATGCCTTCACCTCTATAATTCTAGGGCACTCATAGCTGCAGTTCTGTACCCTGCCTTTGCCTTGAAGCCCTGCAGTGCTTCAGCCAGCCTTCTGTGGCAGAGATTGTCCCTTGTTGCTCTCATGATGTTATTCTCCTGTTAATATTCTCAAGGCCTTATTTCTCCCAACCCTGAGAGCACTGTTATGGTCAGTTCTCTTGCGAAATAAATTTCTCCCAGAATCAAATAATTTTTTTCTCTGTCCTTTCCCTGTCCTTCAGTTGTAGCCTTTGAGCTATGCTATGGGGACCCAATAATACACAAGTGCAAACCTTCTCAATGACAGAGTCTGCAGCAGCAGCCCCATGCTCCAGCCAGCAGTAACAGCAACAGAAACAAACACCAGCAGGTGGGTTGGGTGGATCCGATGAAGGTTAGGCAGTTCTATGGGAAAGGGTGGATGGGGTTTGCCTGTGTGCTGGACAGGAACCAATGGAAGATGCTTTTTGAGGATGAGTTGCTTCTCTTCCCAGATGGTCACCGGGGAGAGTTTTGGCTTTTTCTTGCTTTCTTTCTGTCTCCCCTTAGGTTTTTTTTTTAAAGTCTCTCTGAATAAGAACATCTGGCAAGGCAATCAAAAGGGTCTTTCAGTGCTCCTTCAAATCTGAAACCTTTAGCAACCTCAGTTTGCATCTAGCCTTAATACCTGTATTGGATGTGTACAGACTCCTAGGAAACCTGGGACTAGGAATGGTGCAGGAGATGGATTCAGTACAGGTAAATAATGGGAAAGGAAAGGTCTCTGAAGCAGACAGAATGTAGCAGATGTAATTGCCCATGAAACAGGATGCAGCATCACTAATGGAAATGTTTGTGAATAAGGAGCAATCACCAGGAGAAAAGCTGCCTTCAGGAGGTGTTGGCAGCTTCTGATCAATAACCTACTTGAGAAATGCAGAGTATACAGCAAGGATCTGGAGCTAGATTGTCCCTGACATCTCAGATGAAACACTAGGAGCCTGTTAATGATGAGAGGTTGGTGGTTGGACGATGAAAGGATTGGAGTGGAGCCCTGCCCCACCTCTACTTGGAGACTGCTCTCTGTGAAATGGTGAGGGAAATAAGAAGTCCCGGAAGGTTTCCCTTAAGTTTTCTCTGATTGTAAGATATAAGGAAGAGAAAAAAAAATATTTCCCATTATAAAGTTGAAGGGCAAAATGTTAAAAACCTGGCAAATGTTGAACAGTTTAACAAAATTATTGAATAACTGTTGAAAAACAGGCCTGAAAAACAGAAGTAAATATGTGCACTCATGTAAAATAGAGATCCATAAAATGAAAATTAAATATAATGCATTAGTTCCATCACATGAAAAGGAATTCTAGTCATAACATTAAGCAGAACCATCAAACTTCTTTACAATGACAGAAAATTATATATCAAGGCACACTGTTAGCAGTGGAGAAATAATGCATTTTAAAGCAAAAAGTTCAATTTTTAATGTTTTCTTCTTTTTAATAAAGTATGTGTCAGAGGATCTTAATGTGACTTTTACTGGGCATCCCTTAGAATCCTTTCCCTGTTATGAAAGCATCCAGCAGCTGGTGAAAGCTGATAGTCCAATGCACCTTTTAGCTTTTTTACCAGCCAGCATGGTCATTCCCAATATCTTTTTTGACAATGAGTTAAAGAACTGCTGTAGAAGAACAATAACTTTGTGTCTCATATCTGGGACTGCCTGCTCATAATCTGACTTTTTGAAATTTTTGAGTTGCTGCTTCTGTATGTGCAGCATCTGCACGACTGACAAATAGAGAAAAATGTGTACTAATGCTGGCTCTAATGCTGGATTTATTCCCCCTAGGTGTATATAAAGCATAGGAGTGGAAATCACTGCCCACATTTAAAGAAAGACCTTGAAATAAAATTTCATGTGTAATATGAACCTTGTTTATCTCAACATCACTGCTCTGATAACAGTGAAATTGCAGTGGAAGTATACACAGCAGTATTAATTTAGTGGACTTAAAAAAAACAAAGTGTGTTTTTCCTTGTTGTTTCTATGAACAATTTCTGGCTTTATTTTTGATGGCAGTTCCATTGCATACGACCAGATGGGATTCCAGTTATGATTTGTCAATACACTTTTGGATTTCTCAGCTACTTTAAAATGAGAAGTTGAGTGCTTAATTTAATGCTTCTGTCTTTATGGGAGATTTAATAAAGATAACTTAATAAATTTTGCATGACCCCTTTGAGGCTGACACTAGATTCTCCAAATCATAGAGCTAACACAGGATTTGAAGTGTGGCCTCATCTGTGCTAAAAAACAGGAAAGCAATCACTGCCCTGGTCCTGCTGATGGCCACATGATTTCTGTGTGGATCCCATTGGCCTTCTTGGCCTCCTGGGCACGTTCTGGCTCATGTTCAGCTTCTGTTGACCAGCACCTCCAGATCCTTTTGCTCTTGTTCACTTTGCAGCCACTCTTCCCCAGCCTGTAGCACTGCAGGGGTTGTTGTGACCCAAGGGCAGGACCCAGCCCTTGGCCTTGTTGAACCTCATTGGCCTCAGCATCAGTCCAGCCTGTCGAGATCCCTCTGCAGAGCCTTCTTGCCATATCCAGCTGGATGTAACTCCTCTTACCACCACTCTCTGGGCCTGGCCATGAAATACTAATCTTAGAGAAACTAGAATTTTAGTTAAAAGTTAGAAGAAATTGGGCTTGAGATAGTTACCTGAAACTTAAATAATTGATTGCCTGTCCATTTATGCTTGTTTAGCTGTGCTTGCAATGGGAAAGGATGAAACTAGTAGGTAGGTCCAAAGAACACAAACAATTGCAACCAGAAACTCATTCTTTGCAAAACTGGAGTTGTCTCAAAAGCCATTTGTATTGTTATTAATAGATAAGGTCAGGGCAAGGAAGGCTTGCCTTACTTCCTCCTTTTAAGACCCCTCCCCACAAAAACAACCGCAGACTTAATTCAAGAAGCCCACCACTCATGCTTAATAGCCATTCAGGCTAATTGCCATAGGAAGAGGGGATGGGAGGGGCTGGTATTATGAGTATGCATTTGTTTGAACCTTTTGTCAATAAATAGACTCTGTGACCACCTGTAATTTTGCAGTGCGTATTAGGGGGCTACCCCGCGCTGCTGCCCAGTGCTGAATAAACATACCCTTTCTAACTTTAAACTGTTAGAGGCCTTTTGTCCATCACAGTTGAGCATCGTATTAGACCAATACTCATTTTTTGGTAAATCAACCATCCAAACAGTTTTTAATCCACTGAAGACTGCACCAGTTCAATCCATGGGGTGACAGCTCCTCCAAGACAATTCTATGGGAGACAGTGTCAAAGACTACAGAAGTCTGAGTAAAGGTAAGCCCTTGGCAGGTAAGATGATAAAATTCACACATGCTATACCAAATCAGAGCCTCTGAAAGAATCTCTTTTGCATTCTGCATTCTTAAAGCTCTGACTTCAGCCAACTGACAAATGTGTTTATCCCAAACACTTTAGTGAGGAGTAGGTTTTGGTAACATTGTCTCTGATACTGCTTTTTAAAATTCCTTTACTTCCATTCAAGTAGGTTGAAAAGCAGTAAATCACAGAAGCTCAGGTGACATTCCTAAAAGTTATCAGCTCTCTGCATGCCAACTTCTTACTGCATCATCCAGGATTTATACCTAAAGGTATCAGTGAAAATAAAATCTCATGGAGGGGGAGCATGTATTCATCACATTTCCAGCTCTCAAAATGAGATGTCAGAGAGAGTTCAGTAGAAATGCCAAGAATATATGAGAAAAATTTTCATGTGCTAAGATCTTGCGTTCATTTGCCTTAGTATATTTGAATAGCTGGGATTGAATGCTATGCCTAGAACTCAGACTCCATTTTAGCTGGTGGGAATAATGGAATTTCTATGGTAAAATCCTTAAATCATGAGCCCAACCCTGGAAATAGCCACAATGAAGCTGATATTTCTCCCACAAGTGTGCATTAGTGATAAGTTATCAGTAACTGAACACATGCCAAAGCCCAGGAGAATCTTTGCAAAAGTTCGTTAAACCAGGCTTTGAATTAGGCAGAAAGTACCTCAATGGTTTGATTATTTTAGTGATATGTCATAATGTTAAAAGTTATGAAATCAGGCAATCTTCTAATTAATGCACATGACATCCATTGAGGAATCTAAAAGGATAATTTATGCCTTCAAAGATGAAGTTAATACAAACAACACTGTGAACAGAAAAAGGAGTCATAAAAAAAAAAAAAATAAAATCCCAACAACAGAACTCTGACTACACTATTTAGTCTAAAAAACACCTTAAATTTTTCTACTGCCATAAAGGATAAGTAATGGGAAATTTGTGACATCATTATAGTAGCAAATGGAAATGCCTTCTCAGCTATCAGAAGAGCCATAAAACACATCCTTTCCTAAACAAAACATATAGGAAAGGAGTGTGCTTCAGGGATATGAAAATGGTTTTCATTATTATCAGGTGAAACGCCTCTTAAATTTCTGTTTTCTCCAGAGGTGCACTCCTCAGGCCAGGTATCAAAGTTCTTGCACTTTCTTCTCAGTGCTTAGGTCCAGATGATCTAATCATTCTGTCTGATTTAATGGATGCATGAGCACAACTTGAATCCTAAAGGAAGTATGGAAGCATGACCTAGTCCTCTCTCATGTACAAGGATGTGATTCCCAGAGGGGTACCAAAGTGTCAGGCAGATTTGGATGATCAGGGACCAAGAACGTCAGCTAAGATCCAACATGTATCTCCAAAGAATGGCCAGACATTGAAACAAGCTGCCCACATAAGTGGTGTAATCATCATCCCTGGAAGTGTTAAAAAAATGTGTGGATGTGGTGCTTGAGGACATGGTTTAATGGTAACATGGTGGTGGTGATGATCTAAGAGCTCCTCTCCAGCATCAGAGATTCTGTGATTCTACGTATGCAGGTCAGATAACACAAATACTTGGCTCCTGTTCTCAGGACTCCCAATGCATGCAAGTATTGAACAGATAGTGACTCCTCAAACTGATTTACCCACAAGACTCTGCTGTCCAAAAAAAATACAATAAATTCAAAATAAAGAATAATTATCCTCCAATTTAAGTCTTACAGCATGTACATAAAAGAATAACTGGAATAAAAATACTTAGCACTTCTTTAGTAAATAATTTTGATCAAGTCCATAAAGCAGGTGTAAGGTCCTATTTGCCTAAGTAAATAGAAGCTCTGGCTTGAGAAGCAAGACTTTAATGACCAGAAAAAAACTTTGGTTTTGTGTTTATTTAACTTACACACATTTCACCCTCCTGAGTACTAACCCTTCTTTCTGACATTAGAATCAAATTTAAGGATTCTCCCCCATCTTGCTTTTCTCAGTCTGAAAACTGAAATCATATTAGCTTGGTGGAAGTTCTGTTGGGCATTTTTTCATCTCTTCCCTAGGGAAATTGTCATTGGTTTGTCTTTTCCAGTAGTCACCTCTAACAAGCTCTGGGATTCGGGCAGGACACCAGAACATGAGGATCAGGAAGGTTATACAGAAATGCTCTCTTTTTTCATAAGGACAGATAAAATTTTTTATTAGAGATAATCTTCACTGTCTCATACAAGCATCACAAGCTCTGAT
>VRYO01001589.1:19426844-19453457 GCA_009812075.1 Sialia sialis | reverse complement strand
CAAAACATAAGTGAATAAATACAGATGAAAAACTTGCTTTAACCACAAATGGAGCTATTTCAATTACACCACTGGCTCTCAGAGATCCAGTCTTTGACAAAGCACAGGCAGACAGTTGACCTTGGACAAACAATTATTCCCAATAGGATGAGAGCAAAATGTTATCTGATGAGAGGATGAGATTTTACACACATTCACTTACAAAGCAACCTATTTTAAACCTAGCTAAAGTCAATGGAAGTCCTTTCAGTGATTGTAATTTTGATATGCCCTCAGACTCCAGTTCAACAAAATACATAATCACAGGCTTCAGTTCAACAAAATGCATGATTACATGCCAAACTTCCAATAACATCACTTGAGATTTTTAAAGTCTCTATGCTTGAGAATAGATTGAAACAGCTCACTGAGGCAAAGCTTAAACTCATTGACTCCAAGAGGGAAGAAGAGTTGCTTTGGTCTGCCTCTAACACATTCCCACTTACAACTTAATATTTTTGTTATTTAAAAAATGCTCAATCTCATGCAATGCAGTTCAGATCAAAATCTTCAGAAGCCCAAAGTATAGAAATAATAAGCCAGATTCAGTGGTCTGTTTCTAATTACGTCCAATTTTAACTCAAATTATAGCAATGAGCGAAGAGTGAATTCAGCTACCAAATTTATTAAGGACTCATCCTTTTTTACAAGTGTAGAAACAATCCCACAAAAGTCCATCAAATTGACTGCCTGCTAACAATTGCATCAGATTGCATATCTGTTTTGATTTTCTAATTTTATGGGAAGAGTTTTGGATTTAATTTGCTATGGTACTTATGAAAAAGGTCAGTGGTGCTGACTTTTATTTATTTGATGCTGATAAATTACTTCTTAATGTGTACAAGTTTGTCCTTGTAGCATCATTAATCACCTCTCTGTGACATTTTTATATGTTTAGGGCTCTGAGTAGCTGATGTTTGTTATGGTTTACTTCTCTCTAGCTGGAGAAGTCAAACGGAACACGTAACCAGAGCATAGAGGCGTGAACCTTATGGAATAAGTTCCCCCTCCTTCAGCTTTAGGTTGCTCTACTCTATACATTTTACACTTTTTTGTAGAAGTGGTGTATCTTCCACCTCTGCTACTTCCTCAAAAACTTCTGAGCAGCCCTAGTGAAATACTTGTATCTACAGCAGTGAACAAGGCAGAGGAGTAGAAGTGATTTGAGACAGTCTGATAAGAACTAGGAATATCTTTTCTTTTCTCTGAAAATAGAGGCTCTGTCTTGGGTAGAATAATACAATTGAGTAGAATAACACAGAATAATTGCTCTCTGTACAAGGTTGTCCCTTGTCCAGATCTATTTTAAAGATCATTTGGCCCTTAAGGTCTTTTTGTTTCCTTTTTCCCCTCAGGTATGGTATGATTAGATAATCTGACCTTTCCAGAAAAAAAAATCCTTTGTGAATTGATGAGCAACCCCATGAATATATTGTTTTTACATTTTATTTTTTAAAATTTTCTTGAAAAATTTGTCATCACTTCTTACCAATGAAATCAGTAGAGAAGGAGCAAGATAATGATATTTAGGCAGCCATTTTCTATTCAACTTCAGTTGGAACAATTATAACTGTTCTAGAAAGACCCTAAAGTTTTTTATCACTTTTCTCTTTTTATTCCCTTTCATATTTTGCATTACCCAAGTTACTGCTTCTAAGCCTTTTTTATCCCTGGACAAGGGAAAAATACACAAGGAAATAATCTGTTAACACCCTGGTTCTAAGTTGAGATCATTTGCTGGCCAGTGAGTCAGCAGAAGAACCAGCTGTGATTCTTTGTTCCTTTGAAAGTGTAATTTCTCTCACTCACCCCGGTATGGCTTAGGTGTTTGTTCCAGGCTGGTAGCCATTCAAACAATATTATGATGAAGTGACACAGGAGCCTCTGCGATAAAAGGAAATTAGAAGATATTACTGGCATTTAGTGATGAGCCAAAATTAAAAAATCTTCAGTCTTATACTGCACTCCGTAGAGCCTTCCTGCTTACAAAATAAATGCATGGTGAGGAAAATGAAAAAAAGCTAAAAGGCAAGTGCATTGACCTTGTCATTAGGATAACTGAAGTTACAGTATACAGTCAAAATATCCATATGAGGATTAAAAGATGAATGGAAAGCTCTTACCCTTAGTAACACTGTCTTCTATATACATACAATCTCACTTTATTCTAAAAATTTAACTGAAAGCCTAATTTATTTTTATTTGTCACTTAGGCCCACATTCAGTGTTACAGATAACACTCAGATATTTGAAATGCTTGTTCTGTCTGTTTGCTTGGTAGTTTGTTTTCTCTTTTTCTAAAAAAAAATTGCATCGTATTTTTGTTCTTTTGTTATGTTTTTGCTTTTTGTTTAAAAGTCACAAAGTAGAAATTAATTCCAAAAGCAATACTAAAACCTCCCCACTTTTTTCACCCAAGGAATTGGATAAGCAGGTAAGCTTATCTTACCTGCAGGCCTATTTTTCTCATATTCCAGCTCTTCAGTGAGGAGAGAGAGAATCTGTCAGAAAGATCACATAGATGAAAGGGACATAATGTTTTCAATCAGTTGTTGCTTGTGTTGATTTTTTTAAAACATAAAATATTTAGATTATTCCATCTTTTCATGTTTCTGGAAGAAAAATGCTCAGTTGAAGAAAGTAAAAAAAAGCTTTGTCTGTTCTCAACATCTCTAAATAAACTAGCAATTTGCACCATGCAGGAAATTAACACCTTTCACTGCACTAGATCATAAAATAGGAATATAGTATCTGTTATATTTGTAGAATTGTAAAATTTTAGTAGGTTTTTTTAATATTTAAATGGTCACTGAGAAGGCAAAGAGAGATATAGCCCAGAAGCTACATAAAATGTTTTTGCAAAGGTAAACTCTGTTCTGTTTTAATTAACCACTAAGTAAAGCTGTGTTTTCAGTAAAATAAATAAATAAAAGAATAAAGAAAAGGGTGTTTCTGTTATTGTAGATAGAAATAATTTTTAACTCTTTTGTGAACATTTTCAGCAGTTTCAATTGCTTCAATGCAGAAGGCCAAAGAACCAGTCCCTGCTGCATTTCCAGCAGAGATGAGAACCTGTGATTATAAACTTGTGTCTTCTGCAATACAGGACATGATAAAAGGTATCTATTCTATCACCATCTGTTGAGGGTGGGAGCAGTGATCCTTATCTCCGTGGGAGATATTCTGCTAATGGGCCATCCATTGACACCAAGTAAGGCATTGTTCCTTTTTTTTTCACAACTCATCCTTCCCTCAGGGAGTTATCTTCTGCTAATGGCCAATTAAATCCCACAGTGTGACTGACAAAATGATTTCATCTCATTAAAAGTTGCTCCAGCCAGGGGGAAGAGCCCAACATTTCTTACCAAGATAAAAACAGAGGGTTTGAGATACTAAAGTAACCCTTTCTCCACTGGACTCCAGAAGGAAACCAGACTTCTCCACATCACCACTGGATCTCCAGAGGAAAACTGCACCTTCTACAAAGCCACTGCTTCAGCTAAACTGCATCTGTCACTGCAAGAGGACTGCTACCAACACCCTGACTGATGGGGTGTCAGGTTGTACTTTGTCAGGGTTTGGGGTTTGTTTGTTTCTTTGTAGTACTGTATTTCTATTTTAATTTCCCTAGTAAAGAACTGTTATTTCTAATTCCCATATTTTTGCCTGAGAATCCCTTAATTTCAAAGTTATAATAATCTGGGGAGGGGGGTGGTTTACATTCTCCATTTCAAAATGAAGCTCCTGCCTTTCTTAGCAAGCACCTGTCCTCCAAACTAAAACAACTTGCCGTATTCCAAGGTGACTGACACAAAACTATCCTCTGTCAGTGTCCTTGTCTAAATCTGGAGAACAGGGTAGGGCAGCACACCTGAAGTGTGGGCACAAGTTCACATCATGGCAGCTGCCCTTGCCCTCCACTCAGCTCAGCTGCTGCCTTGAAGGAAGCAGCAGAGAGGTTGGCTAGGATCCTTCCTTGAAGAGGCCAGCTCCTCTGCAGAGAGGCAATTTGAAGGCAAATGTCCCATCTGCCAGTGGCTGTCAAACATCAAGTTAGCAATGACCCAGAGGAGACCCTGACTTCACCCTCTCCCTCACATAGGTTCCTTTGAAAAGAATGGCTGCACCTGTAGGATCAAATGAGGTTGCTTTTTTTTTTTTCTTTCTCCAGTCAGATCTCTTCATCCAAGGAGCCTTGCTGGACTTAATGGGACCTACTCATCTTGTATGACACTACACAGGGTAAGGGAATGAGAACATTGTAGACAGGAATAACCAAATCACCTGGCTGTTCCAAATTAGCAATTACATAAAACAGTGCTGTGGTTTGATTTAGCTGGCCATCAGGTGCCCACCAAATTACTCTATCCTTCACCCTCCTCAAGAGAACAGTGGAAGAAAATGCAATAAAAAGCTCACGGGTCAAGATAAGGACAGGGAAATCCCTTACCAGTCATTGGCAAAACAAGCTCATCTTCAGGAAATTTATTTCAATTATTGCCAATTTAAACAGCATAGGCCAGTGAAAAACAAGAAGGAATTTTTAAGTGCCCTACCCTTCCCAGGCTCAAGTTCATCTCTGACTCTTTTATCTCTTGCTCCCAAGCAATGGCAGGGATAGGGAATGGGGGTTCATAACATTTAATCTCTGCTCCCCCCTCCTCACACTGTTCCTCTGCTCTTACATGTGGTCTTTTCCACAGGCTAGAGTATTTCAAGAAGTCCCCTTCCATAGCAGGAGTAATTTATACACGGTGCAGTCCTTCACAGTGCTCCAGTGTGGGTCCTGCCAGGAGCCTGCTCCAGCACAGGCTTCCCACAGTCACAGGCTCCTTCTGGGCATCTCCTTCTGCTCTGGTGTGGGCTGCAGGTGGATCTCTGCTCCCCATGCTCCTCCCTGGGCTGCAGGTGGATCTCTGCTCCCCATGCTCCTCCCTGGGCTGCAGGTGGATCTCTGCTCCCCATGCTCCTCCCTGGGCTGCAGGTGGATCTCTGCTCCCCATCTCTGCAGCAGCTCCTGCCCCTCCTACACTGATCCTGGCTTTCCAGGGCTGTTCCTCTCACATTCTCACTCCTTGCTCCCAGATGTTGCACAACACATTTCCCGCTTTGTTAAAAAATGTTATCATAGAGGCACTACCAAGATTGCTCAACTTTGTGCAGTGGCAGATCCATCTTGGAGATATCTGGAACTGTCTCTGTCCACCATGGGAGGAATTTCAGATGTCTTCTCACAGAAGTCATACCTACAGCTTTCCTGATACCAAAATCTTGCCAGATAAACCCAGTTCGGATGCTCAGGGTAATGTATGGCCGAGTGCTAAACATCCTGCTTGTTTAGAGGTTTAGCACAGATGCAGCTTCACCTCTTGTTCTGCTGCCCCCAGCTTTCCCTGCTCTGCCCTTTGCCTCATGGGTCCTATTTCAGCATCACTGACTTGTCCCTTTCTAGCCCGTACCTTTTCACATCACCCTTTGCAAAATGCATCCCTTCTGTAATGGTGTATGTGTATCTTTGCTTCTTATCGGTGTAATAATTGAAGTTTGATTATGCCTTGAAGGGGTAAAATTTGTCAACTGAGACCTTTTCTTTAGACAAAATAATCATTTGGGTTGATTTTAAACTGCCTCTCAGTTAATTTGAATATTTCAAATGGAAAAAAAATCATGTCAAAATATGCTAGTTGAAAAAAAAATATATTCAATATTAAATATAAATAAATTAGATTTTAATAAAGGAAAAAACCCCAAACTTGTAGTGTTTTGATGGAAACCATTCTGTAACACAATTTCAATAATTAACTCTGCCCCAGCCAAAACCAGCAGAAACACAGCACACTCACCTCAAGACAGTTTTCTGATATCCCTTAAGAGCCAATATTAGCAAGGTCTACAATAACCAGCTGGAAGACAGAAGGAAGGTTAGCCTTAATGAGTTCTTTTTCCCGCATTTAAAAACCACTCCAGTTTCCTGAGCTTTAAAAAAGGTATATAATAGGTATAATAAATATATAAAAGATATAAAATAGGTATAACCAAGGTCCCTGTAGGAAAATAAAAAGCTTTATGGTTGTTTTGGACTGTGTATGAGTTTATATAGTAAAAACATTCACCAAAATGATGTATTAGCTCTTGGTTCTCTGAATAATTATTTTTATCTGTTATATTTGTCTCTCTCACTTTGTGTTATCTACAGGATTTTCATCCACACTGATTAAGGTGATACTGAAAAACCGTAATAAAGACTTGGTTGCTTTTAACATTATTATTCTATTTGTATTTACAAACATCCTTGCACAGGTTTCCTGTATTCCAAGACATCATTTGATGTCTTTAACAAAGAAAAGCTACTCTTGTGTCTTCACTAAACCAGTTTGTTGATAACAAACAGATTTTAACTAACATTTGGACTATCCATGATTTCAAACACACAGATGGAATCAATAGCTGTTTGCTGTGTAACAGAATATGTCTAACATAACAAATATGCCCAGAGTATAAAACAAGAAGAGAAAGTAAAGAATGAAGTAAATGAACTTGAATGAGTCAGATAATAATGTTTGCATATGTGGTTGTCTTAGTCCTTGTAATCAATAAGAACATTTCCATGAGAAAGGAATTCTACACAAATGAAATAAACTAATTTTCAGTCAGCTAAAGAAAAGAGTCACAAAAACATATGCATGATACCTTACAAATAAACATCTCTGGATGTTCAACTTCAAACAAACAAAAACCCCACCCAAAACACACAGCCCCCTTGTTTTTTTGCAAAAATCTCTTAGATAAAAATTCCCATCAGCAAATTTACAACATCAAAATTCCCCAGCTTTAAAACTTTGTCCGAGCTTATTATATTTTGTTAAGGTGATCACATCCTCTAAACCCCAGACTGGTCTACATATTTACAATATCTGAACCCCTCTGGAGCCTGATTTCAGTGTTGCAGGAACTCTTGATTTGACCTTTTACTGTCACTGGGAGGAATTCAGCTGCATGAATCTGCATTTGTCACAGCACTAGAAAACTCCTGGCTTGAAGTGCTCTGATTTCACCAACATGTACCAACAGATCTATTTCATACAGGACTTGAGAACTTTGGTCTTTTCATATAAATGAATATTTCACAAGAACAATGAATTAAAGAATTTGATTTTTGTTTGTTGATGAATTCTCATAAAGAGTGTAAAAGCATAATTAAGCTTTTATAAAAGTATCTTTTCCACAGGTGAAGCTCTTATTTTCACAGCTTAATGTAACACCTTGCAGCATAATACACCCAGAACAAGCAATAGCAATGCAGTAGGAAATACTTTTTCCCAGTGTCCAGTCTTTCAGGCAGAAGAAATCACGACTGTCTTGTACTGATTATGGTAAGCAAAAATTTTGCAAATGAGCTGTTAAAAGCATTGAAAATGCATTTTTATGGTTTCAATTTGAAGAAATGTTCACATTTAATATCTAGAAAGGAGGAAGTTGGGTTTTTATGATACATTTCTCCACTACAAGTAGTCTCTATTGGCACAGCTTTTTAGTGAAAAGAAATATGTAAAATAAAGGATACATAACATTCATAAAGCTGTGGAAATGCATATGTTTCAAATTTCAAATAGCCTTTAAATTTTGGAGACAGGCTATGGTTGAATCTAGTTTTCACTTTCAGATTTAAATAGCTGCTCAGCTGATAACTTTGCTGATCACTTACTAGAAAATGGTCAAATAGGAAAATTCCAGGAGTCTGTTTCTTTCACTTCTCTATCCTCTTTAGCAATTTCAGATATAAATAATTAATACATGCATGAGGGTTAAAAATAACTTAGGACTGAATCCATTCATATAATAGTCATGTACAATAATTTGTAGTACTACTCATGATATCAAAATTTAGTCCAATTTGTCACAGGGTAATTTGCTTTGGTCCCAGAGTAATTTAAAAACGCCTCCATCTTCTTGGCCTAGGGGAGAAAAAGATTTTATTTACTCTCTGTCTTTAAAACAGCAATATCCTTTATCAGTTTCACAATTAAAGAAGGTTCATATAAAAATATGTAGGATTAAAATATTAGAAACTATCTGAAAAAAACTTGATTTTTTTTAGTCAATACTTTATACAGTGTATCACTGTATAAGGGTTATAGGGTTACATCCTTCCTCTCTTTCTAAACGTGATAATTCCTTTTCTTGCTGTTTTCTGTTTTGTGGTATAGAAACACATGTTTTCTATTTAGACACTACAGCAGTTACTGAAGTCTGGAAAAAAATTTCCAAAGCATTAATTATCTCCTTCAGATCCTGATCTCATCAGTGCTGCAGTCAGTGTCTGGGCTAAAGGCAAGACGTGATTTTTAACCCAGCACAGCTGAAACACAAACCTGGGTCTAGCTCAGCGCAACAGGAGCCAAACCCTTCCTTGAACCAAACCCTCACCTGCAATGCCAGATAAACCTTAAGAGTCTCCAGAGAACCCCAGAATCCCCAGCACTCCTGCAGCACCAAAAAGTGCTTACATGTTTAACCAAGCAGCCCCCAAGGATCAGCTTCATCTTGAAGAGCTCGGGGTTGTTTTTTAAGAGCCAGAGGTTCTAAACTAAACAGTGTTGTATGGTAGACCAAGGGGACAGTGCATGTTTTGGTTTGGAGGTTGAGCATATATTTAAATATACCCAAGGCTAATGAGAGATGGTCTCTTACCATTGCAAATTTCTTGAGATTCTTTTTTTAAGCGTCTCAGAAAATATGCTACTGCTCTTTTTAAAGAGTTTCAGGATTTAGAGGGATAAAAGGAGCTACATGAAAGAATACTGTAGGGTTGGATTTTTTTAATATTTTTTCCCTTCTGTCCTTAACAGAGACTCAACCACCCCCTCCTTTTTTTCCTTTTTTTTTTTTTATTTGAAGCATTGTAGCCTGCAATAAGAGGTTTTTAAACTTAAACTTGAGATTACTAAAATTGACTTTTGACTTCTTGATATTAATTTTGTGATTACTTTAATGATACAAAACATCCATACAAAAGGCTGCAAGTTTATGATAATTTTGCAGGTACCTCTTCTGCTAGTCTTAATTATGTTATTTTTCTACTCCAATGTAATATTTTAAGCCTCTGTAACATTAAAAAATGTTAAGGAACTATTTTCAGATGTCACTATGACCTTTTAAAATACCTAATCTAACTATTTAAAAGCTTTATAACTCATGGTCTTATTTTAAAAGGAGTGTGGGAGTATAATCAAATAAAGTATTCTCATACTGAGCAAGAAGAGAAGTGCACTAATTCTACATTAGTAAGCACACTTATAGAAAGTCGTCCTTCAGTACAATTGAATACTACTGAATATTGCAATACCGCAATATCACTTAAGTGTCCTTCAAGGTACCTCTATTTGGGGTTAGACATCCATTTTAAATTCCTTCCATCAGATTTTTTTTCAAGTTATTTTTATGATCCACATACACACTTCCATATGGAACCTTATTTTTATGATTACGTGAAATATAGGTCTGGTTTAAGTAGATTTTTCTCCAAATATGCAGCTAAAGATAGCCTCAGACAGAGTATGTTTCCTGGACACACATTTTTGTATTATCTCTATGGGACCCACAGAGCTTCGTGAGTCACAGACACTCACTAGTGTCATGTGTGAAAAATGTTTACCTCATGGACTTCAGTAATAATAACATAATTAACTGGCAATTCATGAACCAGTTCAAGATCTGCTTTATGTGAAACCAGATAAACCACAGCATGAGACACAGGACTTCGACAAAGAGCTGCACATTTTGACATACCTGCTGTAAGTGATCACCCAATGTTTAAATCACACATCCTCTCACAGGCTGTGTGGGTTTCAGGCACAAACACCTCTCTGGGCAGCCCCTACTTGCACCTCCCTCCCATGGTCTGCCAGGATTTCCCTGCTGCTCCCAAGAACATGCAGGGGGGACACCTGCCTTGAGGGAGCACCTGGGGGCCACTCCTGGTTCTCCAGGTCTCCCTTAGAACCAAGGGGGTGCTTGCTCCCTGGGCTGTCACAGGCAATGCTCAACCCAGCCTGGAAATGGTGTTGCTGCTAATTTACATACTATTATCTATCTGGTACCTGAAGTTTTCACTGTCTGAATTCCAATTAAGAATCATTTTAAGATGATTCCCTCTGAGTTTGAGCTCTGTCTCTCCTATGGAGGTTCACAAAGGGTAACGAGGAGTCCAGAGAAGCTCAAATATTGGAAGTTCTTATGTTTTCCTTATTACTGCCTCTACACTTTGACAACCTAAATTTGAAAAAAATTCTTCTGGTCCAAGAGTTAAATAACCTTGCTGTGAAGACATCAAAGGGAGAAGACCTTTTATTGCCTCAAATGTTTGTTTCCACCGGCAACTTCCTACCATGTTCATATAGATGCAAATATATATACACAAATACGCATACAGGTACAGGTAGATACATTTCTTCCCATAAAGCAGCATGTGTTTTTTAAAAAAACTCAGACTATAGCATTAGGTGGTATATTCTTCAGCACTTGAATATTTTAGCATTACAAAGGTATTCATCAGTGGCAAACTGAGCTCTTTATGTGTCACAATAGGAGCTAGTTTCTTCTATCACCCAATAATTTTCACACTTTTCTTCCAGTATTCTTTCCTAACTTTGTTTTTTATCTATGCTATAAAAGAGGAAAAATTACCTCCTGGACCTTATTTGGTTTTCTGCTGGTTTTTCATGATTACACTATACATTTGAATCACAAAGCTACAGTGCAGACTCATTCTGAATTTTCCACTAAACATAAAAATCATTTTCCTAGTAATTGTTTTCTAAAGTGCCACATGGGTAAGACAAAGTAAGACGCAGCTTGAAGTGGACCTGAATGCTGGCTTTCATTTTAAAATCAGCAAGATTAAAGCTTTTCATATGAAAGAAGGTGGGAGTTGGACTTGGTGATTCATATGGGGTGCATATTAGTCCAACTTGAGATAGTCTATGATTTCATGAATTATTTCCTATGTTCACTTGTTCCCTCCCACACCACTGAGTTCATAGATCTCGACCTTGCAGGGAGATCACTGTTGGTCTGGCAAGGTCAGGTAGACAATTTGATTTTCCTGCTGTTCTGCTGCTCAGAGTTACCTGTTTGAGGTGCCATTGGCTAAAATCCCTGGGCATCCTCAGCATTTGACTCCATATTCTTGGTGACTCTTCCTCCAGCTGTCCTCTTTCCCCGCTTTCATAGCTTTGTAAGATCATCTCTTGTCTTCAGTACCTTTTCAGGATTGCCTCTTCCTTTCAGACTCCAAGTCCCTAAGATTAAATAGAAAATACTTTGCATAAGGAAATGTCTGATCAGTCTCATAACTAATCATCAGTTCTGTCTCTTTATTAGATAGTTCAAAATTTGGGTTTGGACATTCACTCTGTTACACACAGGCACCCAAGTATATGCTGCCTGCTGGCACTCACATTTCAGCTATTTTTATAAGTGCCAAAGAAAGCAGTGTCTACATCGATCAATGTGCATGGCTGCTGTTCCTATTAGGTATCTAAATTTCCTATTGATTGCCTTTAAATTTCATTTTGTCTAAATGTTTCCCACAGCTATTCAATACCTATGATCCATCTCAGCTAGTTTTAGATCTTTAAAAAGTTTCAGAAAAGTTTCTGAAACTGGACCTTCTATGTGTCCTAAGCAGCCTTTATAATTTATAAAGATCTAGTTAATGAAGTTGCTGGAAAGTAGACAAATATTCTCTCATGCTGCTATGGATGCCTTCATCTGGGCAGCTGAATTTTCTCTGGAACATCATGTCTCTGTTGATTATATTTTCATTGACCATAATGAGAGCTCAGACAGATTTTACGCTTTTGGACAATCTGAATTTTGTCTGACACATTAATTTATGTTGACATATAGATATAAATGTCTTGAATCAACTCCTGTCCCACCAGTCTAGTTGTGTTTATTATATCTTGTCCTTCTCTAGTCTGAATAGGAAGACAGAATTCTCTCTTCTTCTCTTTTAATTGTTGAGAACTTAAACTATTTATCTAAAGATATTCTTAGATAATTCAAATTAGATGAGATGGGTTCTGTTCTGGTTTAAAAGCACAATACTCTCCATTATTTGCAGATTTCTTCTTTAAAAAACCCCCACATTATCAACTTAGTTGGCCATAGTTTATATATACATACATACCTACATATGTATATTTGAGATTCTTTATTTCCAATATGTTTCCTGTTTCCATTCAGACAGTTTTAACTTCTAATAAAAAAATCTAATTGTAGGCAGACCAGTAGGTTGCATAGACTTGGAAGACTTCCTAATGCAAAGAGACTCATTATCATCGAAAAGGTTATTTATACTCCTGAAAAGCATAGTTTGCCCTAGGGGATTTCATTAGGGAATCTGCAAATTACAGTTCAAATCCATAGCTGTTTTCCCATCTTGCATGATATCTTGATCCTAGAAGTCATGTGGATTGCAATTCATGGGACTGGGGAAACTTATACTTGAAAATGTCCCTTATATAAATCCTGCATTTCATGGAAAAAATTGTAGCAATTATGACAATTTGTGTTTGTTCTGATGTTTCCAAGGCTGATGAAAAAGGATATTAAGTTTGACACTTTTTACTATATCCTTTTGCTTAATAGGCTACCCAGGGGACAACCTTATTATTTAGAGCAACTGCCATTATATAGCAGGATATAGATAAGAAATAAAGCCAAATATGAAACAGTCAAAGAAGATGGACAATAGTCCTTAAACAGGCACTTCTAAAATGTGAGAGTTTATATCTTTAAACTCAGACTGAAATTTAGTTTGACTGCTGTTCTCACAAAAGTAAGCAATGTCATCTTAGTTTCTGCTTCAGATTTGTCTAGGACTCCAAGTTGACATATTTCATTTCAATTA
Source organism: Sialia sialis (assembly GCA_009812075.1). Lineage (NCBI taxonomy): Eukaryota > Metazoa > Chordata > Aves > Passeriformes > Turdidae > Sialia > Sialia sialis. Next base: position 19,440,502 of record VRYO01001589.1, on the reverse strand, counting down.
GCTATTCTATATTTGCTCTTCTTACTTAAAGAAGCATCAGTCCTCTACATACCAAGACAACCTCTTCAGGTTACCTTGAGGTCAGCATCATAAATATAACAAGGGAAGAGCCACGACCTACATACAGAGCAGGCTTGCTGCTGACAGCACTGCGAGCAAAACTGAATACTGCAAAACTGAATCGTGTTGCTCCAGAGACAAGGAGCCAGGGATGAACTGGGCCTCCCTCCCACACAGGCTAAAGAGGAAGAGTGATACATAACTGGGGAAGAATAGGGCTGAGAGAAGAAGGAAGGTCCTGGAGAAGCTTAGTTCTTTCTCTTGGAGGGCAAATCGAGAATGTTACAGAAGGAATATTTCAGTGGGATGTCACAAGTTCTAACCCCTGCTCTGAACAGCAGCAGTTCACATCATCCTGGTCACACTGCAGCCCTATTTTTTTTGGTGTATCCTGTAACCTGCTGATCCAGGTGGCTGGATCATTTTCAACTCCATCTGTGTCTGGAGCTGGCTCTGTCACCATCTTCATAGTGAGCAGTTATCACAGGGTCTATCCATCTTACATGTCACAAAAAAATGCTATCTTTTAAAACTTTATTTATTCAATATTATGTTGTACAGTAAGAATGAAAAGTTAAAGTAAAATATTTCCCAAGGAGATAATTATTTTATTTTGCTGAAAGTAATTGTGGTTTTCCATGGCTGTAGCTTTCTAAGTGGCCTTTAATTGGAATTGAAAGCCAAAGTAAAAAATAAATTTGCTGTTTTTAAAAATAATTACTAGAAAAATTTAAAAAAATGAAGAAAGCTATTAAGTGTTTTCCAGAAATTAAATATTCAGAAATACAGAATAAGGATTGGTCTTTTTAAAATATTCAGTCTATAGCAAGAAAACCCTTAAATAACACTGAATAGTGAAGAAGAAAAGAAAGATAATGCCATGTATCTAAAGAATACAATACATTTTCAGAATCAGATACCAAATGGAGACTGAGAAACAATGGGCATAATTTGAACCAGGAAAGGTTCATGCTTTCAAAGAAAAGTAAAAAATGAAAACTGGAGAAATGTCAAATAGTTGTGCGTTGCCTAAAGAGGTTTTAGCAGCAGTACTTTTGAAATTGGGATGTAACTTGGAACAATTTGGTCTGACCTCATAGTTAACATGGTTCAGTGTAGCCAAATCTCAAAAAAAAAACAGAATTGGAAGAGGAGGTTGAAACTCTTTGCTAATTTTTTTAGCAGTTTTCAATATTTCTGCCCAAAGGACCTGAGAAAAGATAAAATGTAGTCCAGATTTTCCAAATATAAATAAGGATAGAATCCAACAGTTTTTATGTGGTCTAGAGCAAATGGAATAGTTTCCTGGAGTCCTAGGAAATTCATTGTGTTAACTAAAGATATAGAAAACCACCTCCATTTTGTAAAAATCCCTGTGCTATAAAAGCAGAGATTGGGGAAATGTCAGGGAAAAGTACCCCGTGTGCTTGCTTCATATTTATACTCAGCATGTGTATGCCTCAGAATTTTGGAGTCAGGACAGACCTTTAGTCTGAATCAGGCCATTTGAATAATCCTGTTCTAAAATAATGAGTGGTGATTCTGAAGGAAACACAGCAACACACAGCCTGAAAAACATGCAGGAGGAGAGGGTCCTGTGGTTCAACAATTTTCTTTGAACTTGTTTACTTTCATTATGAATGTATTATTTACAGAATCCAGATCAGAGTATTCAGCATTCCTAGCTTGATTACTTGAAATCCCAAACTGAATACATACTTTCCTAAATTCTAATATATTACGATGTAATTAAGTGTGATAAATTAAAACTAAGCATACCCTATGGCATCTAAGAGTATCCCAGTTAAACTTCATTTGCAAAAAAATGGCTCTGAGTTGTAATTAAAAGGCAACCCTCTAAAACAAAGGATGTATTAAACATTTGTTCTTTTGGTTTTAGCTTGACATCTGCTACTAAGAAAAAACCAAAAACCTCCAGCCAGAGAGAAAAGGTTGTTCCATCCTCTAGCACTAATACTCTAAGTATAAACTGTGGAGTGTTCAGATACCATTGGATTATTGGGATTGTGATGGTTCACAAATTGGTCATTATGACAGCACAAAAAGGGAAAAGAGATTTTCAGCACAGAATGTACAAAAGGTAAAGAGAACTGCAGAATTAATTTAAAATTAATGAAACAAGTTCTCCAAAGGTAACAGGGCAGACTGTTGAAGATAGTTTTATATGCCAACTAACTTTTATCTGAGAAGATGCTATAGGGAATAAAGCTTTCTTTTTAGAAGATACTGCTTTCAATACTTTCTAATGTGCACTGATTTTCTTAAACATTTTGATTCAAAAAATCAGTATTTTATTTGTGGTAAACTTTGCATATTACTTGGGAGCAATGCTGCTGAGGCTCACAGGTCTGTTTTAAGGTATCAGCAGGCAGCTGGTTTTCAGCTCTGAAATGCATAAATACAGACAGCAATGGACTCAATAATAGTTTCTCACTAATTAGGAACGATTTTTAAAAACTCTATCACCAAGATATGTAAAATTCAGTTGTTCAGGAAAAGGATTTTTAGTTTGGTGTACACTTTTTTTTAACCTTGTTGTTGGTTTGGTTTATTTTGTTTGTTTTGTTCTATTGTTTGATTTTTTTTTCAAATATACCTCTGAAGTATATATGAAGTAAGGAACAGTGGAGATTTATTTATTGGTTGATGTATATCCCTTTTGTCTCATTACACTTCACCATGGAGACACACTTCAGGCTGGAAATGTAGATAGATCTTTGCTCTGATCCTTGTATCCCAAACACAGACTGTACATAGTTTCCTATTAAGGTGTCTTAACTAAATGTCTATAATTTTCAGCTGTTTTAAGCATGTGTTGAATATGTTGAATGTACTTCTTTTATAGGAGTATAAATTTAGCTTCATTAAATTCTGCTAGTCACCTTAAACCTTGGATTGTCAGATATTTTTCTTTTAGGAACTGGCTACTTTCCTGGAAGGAAAAGATGCTCTGGACTGAAATGGAATATCATCTGACTACCCCACACACCTGAATACTTTTCAAATAGTGCTAGAAATAGATATGGTCCTGGATATCACATCTTGTGCTTGTCCTCAAGAAAGACCTTAAGGCCTGTTTGAGGTCTGTGGACTTGCAGCTCATCTCAGCAGTGGCTGTTATTATGGAATAGGATTAAGAATAAGATCTGCAACTGAATGTGTGTGTTAGTCAACTTTTTCTGATTTAAAATTGCATGCCTAGACTAAGGTTGTTGCCTATGAACATGGATCTCTGAGCATGTCTAGTGAAAGGTCTAATGCACGGTGTCCCTGCCCACAGCAGGAAAGTTGGAACTAGATGATCTTTAAGGTCCCTTCAAACTCAGGTCATTTTACAATTCTGTAACCTAATATCTATGAAAGGATGAGAGGGATTTCAAAGCATGAACCAGGGTTCTTCAAGAGAGGTAGGATGAGTTGCTATGTACATGTTCCAACTTCCAAAGCAGCCTGATAAAACGTAGCTTAAACCAGACACTTGATTTTTTTAGCTAGTTAAAGCTAAATGAAGTGAACCTGACAGTAAGGTTCCTTGTTCTGTGAGGAACTTTTTACAATTTTGCTGAAAATATGAAAGGCTTTAAGGTATTCCATTGTATTTTGTTTTTTTTGTCTAGTGAGGACATCCTCTTGAGGTTAAAAGAAAAGTTTTTCATGCTGTTTAGGAAGATTTAAGTATGTTTTAATGTGTTAAGTGGGTACTGGGAACTGAGTGGAGTTTTTTGGGGTTTTTTAAAATCATATAATATTTCTTAGACAAGAAGGACTAAAAACCACATTGCATATAGTCTCTTAGTTGAGAAGCTAAGCCCCCCTCAACAGCCTTATCCTGTCTAAGGAGATGATTCCAGTCAGAGACCAATTCTGCTGTTAATCTTACAGTATTACTGCTCATAAACCTGTGTAGTAAAACTCAAAGTACCATACTGTATGTCTTCACAAACCAGAATGTCAATTTTCAAATTATGAATATAAATTCTACAGCTGCTGACAAAGACATACCTTGCTTATTATATGTCCAGTTAATTAAAAGGAGGCAAGGACCATCCTAGGACCTCACCACCTTTTAACTCAGAAATTCAGACAGATTTTGTTGAATATGTTGTAGTAGGGTGACCATGGCGGGATGCCAGGCATCCACCAAAATTTCTCTATCACTCACCTCCAGAGCTTGATAGCTGGGAGGATCTCTGCATCGGCTGTGGACCACTTTGGGCTGCAGGGTACAGTTCCTTTGCCATGGTCATCACCACAGGTGGCAGGGGACTCTCTCCTTTGGCACCCAGACCACCTCCTGTCCCTGCTTCTCCACTGACCTTGGTGTCTGCAGAGTTGTTCCTCTCACTTGTTCTCACCCCACTGTTCTCTCACCGCAATTACAAGAGTGCAATAACATTTTTTTTCTTCTTCTTCAGTATGTTATCACAGAGACATCACCATGATTTCTAACTGGCCCCCCTTGGCCAGGGGCATGTCTGTCTTTGGAGGTGGCTAGCACTGGCTTTCCCAGACATGGAGGAACTTTCTGGCAGCTCCTTACAGAAACTGCCCTTGTAGCCCTCCCACTGCCAAAGCCAGGCCAAGCAAATCCACCAAAATATACAGTGCCAAAGAAAACCTTGAGGAGGCTTGGGATACATGATTCTCTTTTTGGATATCTATTGGCAATTATTAATGTCTTTCTCAACAAAGGGAGTGAACAACTAAGAATCTCTTCTGTAGCTCTCACAGAGGATGATTCACAGTATGCAGAGATGATTCACTTGAGCTGAAGTCCTACACAGAACCAAGTAAGAGTTGCAGAAACAGGCTTGAAAAAGTTCATTGTGCTTAGAAGACAAATGAATAGCGAGCTTTCTGTCTGCAGCTCTTGGGACACTTGTATTTCTGTGCCACAAATACCTTCATTAAAGATTAATGATATCTTGTAGCAAAATTGCAGGTCTCTGGCTCTTATCACAGGAGAATTTCCCTGTGGCATTAAAGGAAATTTTGCTGTAAATGCATGCATAATTTCTAGGAGATGTTTTTCAAGTATTGTCAGTTATTTTACATCTTGATATTTTCAGCTTAAACCTGCTTTGTATGTTTTATGTACAAAATTTCTTATGGCTTTTAATTTCTGGAAACAGTAAAGTAATTTAGCATAAGGCAGCTTAATAAGGAGAGTCTATATACACTGCAAATGATTTAACTCTGCCTATACTCTTTTATTAACAACAATTACTTATACCCTCTCTGAACCTACTGAGGTTAGAGGAATGAATGTTGCTGCCTCTGGTGGACTGTGACTGAACAAATAATGCAGAATAATGCAGAAGATACTGCTAAACATACCCAAATATTTTGAATCATGTAAAAGGACTTCTCAGTAAAGAACTTCACAGAATGCAGTCTCAAAATGAGTCGCTTGCACCTTCAAAATGTGAAGATGCTTTATTTGGATATCCCCCATGTTTGTATCTTCCCACGTTCTTTAATGCTCTGTTTTCTAGTATGGATTCTCAGGTGTGCAGCTGCTCCAGTTGTCCCTGTGCTGCTCCCATTACTGCAGGAAACCTGCAGTGGTGACTGTGAGTGATGAGAAAGAGATTACTGAACAGTTTTGCAGGGTACATTTCTAAGTCAGACCAATTTACGTACCATCTTAATCTTACTGCTCGGGATTGTGCAGTCAGCTCTAGATTATTTCAGTATGCAGAAGATCTACAGGAATGGGGAGAGTCTCCTGAAAAGCAGATATCTAGATCTCTGGAAGTTGCCTACCTTTTCCCATTGAATGGGAATGGACAGTGGCAACTATTGATATTGGGGGTCAAGTAATACCTCGAAAGGAAGATTATGAGTTGTTCCAAGACCTGAGACTTAATCAGATAATTACTTTAATCTTGTTACTTCTGTACTTCAGATGTCAGTAATATTGCTACCAAATGATTAAAAATACCCAAGGTCCTCTGTGGTTAAGTGCCCTGCTACAAATACCAACACACACTGCAAGGATGGAGCAGGCAGCTCATCACCAAGAACTTGTATTGCAGTAGACTCCAAGCTGTCTTGATATACATGGGGTTAAATTAAAAACATAGAGATATCATTTTCTCTAGATAATATTTTTCAAGATTACTACATGAGTAACGTTTACAGCAAGGCATTACCCTATTTGAACCTTCACTAATTAACAACTTGGGAGTCATTAAATATTTTAATGAGACATAACTGCTATCTGCAGAATGGACACAGATGGCAAGTCTGTGAGAAGAAGAGGTGTGGAAGTAGTAGCATTGTGTAGCCATGGAAACAATGCCTCTTTCTTCCTCCCTTCTCCCTTTTAGGTTCAGTAATGCTGCACATCATTAGGGTGTCTGCCTCTCTTGACAAAGGCAACTTTGCAGTGTCAGTCAGTAAATCTCTGTATCCATTCATACTGTCAGCACTAAGTGATAGAAAGCCTGGGGAAGATGTGAGATGCATACTAAACAGGCTTTGTCTCTCTGACAGTCTAGTCACGTAGTCTTATGCAACTGTCAATTTTGAGGCTCAATTCAATAAGAAAGAACAAAATGGAACAGGCCTGGCTAGACAGTGTTCTGTTAGTGTAGTTTCTAAAGTTCATTTAAGTGCTCAAGTAAGTAAAAATGCTGGAAAATGAGACTTGACTGTGTGGGTACACAGGACAAATGGAATAAAGGTGTGGCTGAGCTCTGGTTAGAAACAGTTTTGTTAATCCACTGCAGTCAAACCTTAGGGTTGGTGTTTAGTTGTGCTAAACTGGATGGTGATATACTTTTGAATTGGTATAAAAAAAAAGTAAAATCCTTGAATGTCAGTTATTCTCACACAGAGCTGTTCCCATGTGTACCAAGAGCACTTAGTTATGCCTAGCAGAAAGCTTTATAATTATAAGAAGTTGAAGCAGAAAAAAAAAAAAAAGCTGAGTAAAAATAGAACAGAAATTCAGTCTAAATGCACTGAAAAAAACATTCAACATGAGCCTTACCCTCATCCTTTTCCTTTCATTTTTAACAGTAATTAAACCAATTCTAAATGCCGTATTTAACTCATTTGGGGTAAGAGGTTCCAGGAGGGGATGGAAAGACATTAATTCATGGATCTGCCAAGTAGAAGGAATAAATCCCATAATTTTAACACATATTTCAGTTCCTTAAACCTTTTAGCCCCATAGAGTGTGAGGCACAAATGATGACATCATAAGAGGCAAGCACCAGAGTAATTACCAACCATTCTAATAGAAGAAAGGGAATGAAAATAACTTCAGGCTTAATTTGCACAGGCAAATGCAGAAATACATCCCCTGCATGATTTCAAGTACTACCTGCAATATGCATTGGGGAAACATGATTTCTGCACACCTTGTCTCTACATCTTTCCCTACTCCTGCAGGGAGCGTTCCTTAGAGCCAAGAGGATGCTGATGAGACAATGTCTGAGTCACTGTCTGCTTCCTGATCGATTTCTGGGTCAGCACAAAGCCACACAACCTAACAACCCCAAAAGCTCTGATTTATCCAAAACCATAACACTGAATAAGGCACAGGACACTTTTCACAGATCAGACTACCCTGCTTTTCTGACCTGATGAGTCACAGCTCAGTGTCTTATCTGCACTGGCTGGACTTGGTCATCCTGGAGGTGCTTTCCAACCTTAACAGTTCTGATTCTGTGATCCTCTCTTGGCCAGAGATCAATGGAAATTGTACACACTGTGTATCTTCAGCCAGATCCTGCCAGGCAATGACAGAAAGCAGTTGCACAGGTAGGGAGTGCAGGCTACTGCTGGAATTGACATGTGCACCCATGATGTGATCATGGTGTGATCATGATGTGTGCCTGAGCTGTCCCTGCTGATGCTCCCTGACAGAACTGGATTACAAAACAATAGAGCAACTCACATGGAGTTGTGCTTTGGGACATTTGATCAAAAAGAATATAGAACAGGATGACATGCAGCTCACAAAGGAGTCTCCCCACCTAGACTTGACCATTGAGTACTGAGATAGGGTCAGAAAACGTGACCCACCAGACAAATTCTGAGGATGTCCTCCATACAAAAGGACTTTTTTGTTCTCCTGGACTGAGAAAAACCCCCAGTCAGCCTATAGCTTAATGCATGTCAATTTTTCTTAGTATATTTAAACCTTAGTATACTAAAACAGAAGATAAAAATTGCAGAATTTTGGAAATTGCTGGCTGTTACATGCTTAGTTTGCATGAGCACACATGCTTCCAGCTTATTTTAATTCTTCAAATTGGTTGTCTTTGGGCATCACATTTATCCCTGCTGTGCTTGTGCCAATTGCAATGGACTTTTTATATTTAGAATACCCTATGTTCATGCCTGTTTTTAATTCAAGATATGCTGCACTTAGCTCTCAAAACATAATTCAATTAGCAAATGGTTTTGACAATTGGAATTCAAACTCTAGGTACTACACTTTGATTTTCTCAATTGTACCTCCTCTTGTATATGTCAGAGTTTGGGATTCTGTCTTGTCTGACTATTTTAATTTCTGGTCAAACTTTGAGAAGTGACAAACAGTAGGGCATATGAACAGCTGGCCAAGCTGCAATTTAGAAGAACCAGATCAGAATGCAGACCTTCCTGTTTTAATTTAAAAAATCTGAAATACTGAGACTTCTGCAGAAACTGAATGCTGTCTAGTTGAAAACTAAACCCCTTGTCATCTAACTAACAAGATATTGTTTTCATTTTACTTTTTCAGTTCAATTGTTATGTGTTGGGGTGGGTTGTTTGGTGTTTTTTGTTGGTTGGGGGCTCTTGTTTGTTTAGGGCTTTTTTTGTTTTTCTGTTTTTTCCTGGGAGAAGAGGCTGAAACCTTTCAGGTAGTTGTAGAGAGCAATCTGAGACCCCCTGAGGCTCCTTCTCTCTAAACTAAACAACCTCAACCTCAACTCCCTCAACTGCTCCTCATATGACTTACTCTCCACATCCTTCTCTGGGTTAACTTTGGACCACAAAAACCCAATCCAACCAACCCCAAAGCATTAATTTTCAAATAAATAGTTTTGATCCTAAATGCTTCCTGTGAAGGTTCAGAAATTTTTCACATAAAAAATTAAAGTTGTAATCTGAAGACGCTGACAAGGCAGTCACCCTGTCAGGAAGGAGGGACAGCCTTGTTATTAAAGCTTTGGACCTTACAGAAATGGGTTCAACTCATGCATATCTTGGTGCCTTTCTTCTTAATTTGTTTATATTAAGGAAGATTACAGACTGGGATTATGCAGGTAACAAGGCACAATCTATTGGGGAGCCAGGCATGCCAACAACTTTCAAGTATGCAGAAACTATGAACAAAGATGAGTATAATAATTTGTTTTCCATGTGCATGATGGAAATGATGTATTTGAATTTTGCAGTGACTTGGTTTAGAGGTAACAAAAATAGAGACAATAACAGAAAGCAGGAATAAGACAAGATCATGGAAAACTATGGATTTTTCAGGAATATACTGAATGTATTCTGCCAGAAATCTATCTAGATATAGTGGATCCTACTCTAAAAGAAAGAATGGCTTAGACAATGTTTTGAGTGAACCCAGAATCATCTCTGGCTATGCCTACAGTAGGGATTGCTTTGGTCCAGTAGCAGAAGATCAGAGGAGGAAACAGGAGACACCTACAGTAAATATAGCATGCAGGATTTAATTCAAGATTAATTTAATAAGAACCAAACATACTCGCAAGCATGTGGATGAGAACTGACTCAACTTACCAATCACTAATTCAAATCCTTATGTTTTCTCTGGGATTTTGAGCTTATTTGATGTGTAACTGAAGTAGAGTCTGTGGTATAGTAGCCTTCAAAATCAACCTAGTCTGAACATATCAAAACTGCTATGTTAACTGAATTAATATGAAATAAAGGTTTGGCTTCCTGACCTTGCTATTATTCCAAAACCAAATGCTAATGTGCTTGCAGCCTGTTATCTGGAAGGAGATTATCTGGACTGTACATTAGCCAGGAGTTGCCTTCACTCAATACCCTGGACAAGGCACAGTGCCAGAGAGAGAGTTGCAATACATACACTGCTCACATCGTGGCTGGCTGTGCACAGTGATGATTAAAAGACTTCTACAAAACCTCTTTGTAATTTTTTTCAAGGCTGAATATGCTAAAAAATTGCATATGAATTAACTATATTTTTGCCTTTGAGGTTTTATTTCTGAGAGCGAGTTACATCTTCTGTCTCTTCTCTCTGTATTCAATATTGAGAATATAAACTCTTATTTTTCTATTTAGGCAAGCATAGGATAGGCATAGAATCATAGAATTGTTAAGGTTGGAAAAAAGCCACCAAGATGATCGAGTCTAATCTTTGAACAAATACCAGCATACCCACTAAATTGTATTGTGTACTGACACATTTACTTATTTTTTGAACATTTCCAGGAATGGTTACTCCACCACTTTCCTGGGTGGCCTGCACCAATGCTTAATCCTTCTGTCAGTGAAGGAATTTTTCCTCATATCCAACATAAGCTTCTCCTGGTCCAGCTTGTGGTCATTTCCTCTCATCCTGTCACCTGTTACTTGGGAGAGCAGACTGACCCTCACCTGGTCATGACCTCCTTTCAGGCAGCTGTAGAGAGTGACAAGGTCCCTGCTGAGCCTCCTTCACTCCAGGCCAAACACCCCCAGCTCCCTCAGCTGCTCCTCACCAGACCTGTGCTCCAGAACCTTCCTCACCTCCCTGCCCTTCACTGGACATGTCTCAACATCTCAATGTCCTTCCTGATGTGAGGGGCCCAGAACATGAGGTGCAGCCTCCATATTCCCCATGGAGAACTTGACTGGTATTTTTGGGTGCTCATATGCACACGATAGACAATAACACATGATCACTTAATGTGCATCTTATCTAACTCCCACCCTACAAAACTCAGCCATCTATAATTAAATTAGTCCTATGAATAATCTTTTTAATAACTTGAAACCAATGCCTCAAGGGCATAGGATCATAGAATAATTTAGTTTGGAAAAGACCTTTAACATCATCAAGTTCAACCATTAACCTAGGACTGCATGATTCTTTATCACATTCCATTTATTTTGTTGAATGTCAAAAATATCCTTCCTTATGGTGATGGCTGCTCAATATATTTTAGTCTATATTTTTTATTAAAATTTATAGTTATGTGAATCTCAGTATTAGACATGTAAGGTTTTAACATCCAAACACTGTTAAGTGTATGCAGTGCATTATTGACTTCTGGCTGACAAGGATATCCTGAATGCTGGCCAGAGCCTAAAGCACTGGGACATTAAAGTCATTAAAGAACAAGTGCCAGAAGAGGCGGGTGTGTTAGGTCCCAAGCTTAAGATGAGACATCATTGACCTCCCGGTTACCGTTGAATTTTTGGCAACGTGTTCAAATCTGCCCCAGTTGTCAGGTCGCTCAGGTTTTCTGCTAAGTGCTCAAATCCGTGAATTTTTAGCAGAGAATACTTTCTTCCCTGAGTAACCTGAAAGGTATGATTAGAGAGTTTGGGCTGAATTGAGATTTGAGGAGAAGGAAGAAGTAAAGCATTCTATGAGCCAAGCTACTGTAGCCAGTAAATGCCATTGGCAGGACATCTGGCCAAATCCTCCAGAAATGTGCTAGAAACCAGCACAGAGAAGGGACCATCATCCAACCTCTATGTGTAGAAAACTTTCAGGTGCTATCATGTTCTCTTTTAAACCTTAGCAATGTAGATTTTCCCTGAGATGCAGCTCAATCCCTATCATCTTTGTTGGTCAGTTACTCTTAATTTGATTTCAGACATGTCCAGATGAGAAATAAAATTAAGTATTTCAGGAGAGCTAAGAAAAGGCACTAATTTTTCAACTTTACTAGTTTATTCCAAGTAGATAAAGAAATATCATTACTGTAGAGGGAAAAAAAAGAGGCAAAGAGCCATGTTGATATTGGAAGCCTAGGAATACACGCATAAAATCACTGTAAGGAGTCCTTAACACAGTTGACAGACACTAACAGCTAACACAGTGTAACTCCTTTAGATTCTGCAACAAACCTTGGTGGGAATCAAAATCTTGAGCAGGTTACAAAAAATGGAGTCTTGAACACCTCATCCTCCAATGGCAGATCCAAGGACCTCTCGTGTTTCCTTAAAGTTAAAAGCATCCCATTACTCATGTCTAATACTGTTTATGTGTACATTGTGAATCGTTTGTCAAATTGCAAGTTTTTCTGTGTTTTTATGTAGGAGTTGTTATCTGTGAAAACATGCAAACAATTCAATAAAAATAATAATGAAAAACTTAGGAACTTTTTAGCTGTATCTTCAGTATTCTAAATAAAATATTTAATATAATTTAATATAATTTAATATAATTACTATAATTAATAATGTCATGTTCTATATTAACATGATGTAAACAGCAGATTTGTGATACAAAAAATGGGGGAGAAACTTTTTGATCTACATAAAAATAAAATTTCAAGAAACTACTTGAAATGAATTAACATGTTTTAATACATAGAAAATTTTCTGGAATATAATGTTTCACTAAGAAATTCTAGTGTTTCTGTTTTTCTTCATGATCCAAAAGAAACAACTATTTTAGATCTGAGAATATTTCTGGGGATATTCTTTATGTTTGGAGAATTCTAACTCACTGTTAGCTTTTGCAAATCAGAGATAGCTTTTGGTTTCTGCATTTTATAATAGTAAATATTAAGTTACAGGGACAAATTTAAACATTTGAAAGTTTAAATTCTCCAATATTTTGTACTTCATACTACTGCCCATAACATTTTTCCTAAAATTTTTGAAAATGTGGAATTGGAAATAAGGTCACAAATATATGGTAAATCCATCTAGAAATTTTTCCTGGTAGGAAAGACATTTTGTACATATTTTTGATACATCTAAATGCCCAGAATAAAACAACACAGGGGTGAGAATCACCACACAGAAGAAGCAGAAATGGTTTTGCAGAATCATGCTAGTTCCCTGAGACTCAGCCAATGACAAAACAGTCCCATCTCTGTTTTGCCACTTTATACTCTCACTTTTCTCTATACCAATATTTTCTTTGAGAGAAGTGAGACAGGAAAATGTGATAGAGGAGTAAATTTGGTTTGTTCTGAGCTGTACCTACCAAACCACAGGTAATAGAAGGATAAGAAGTTCTCACAGTATCTGATGCTTTATCATTCCACTGATTATTGTTTCTGCACAATCCTTGAACCCATCCCCTGGACCACACTGTATGTTTATGCTTTGTTATCTAACTCCAGAACTTTTTCACAGTATTAGAAAAATCAATTTCTAAGTACAAAGCAGTTCATGCCAATCTGGTGTATCTGGTGGGGACCTTCTGAGGGAATGAGCAACTTGGAAAAACAGGGTTTTTGCAGGGTGATGTAGTGATAACAGCATGGATTAAAAGCTGTAAAAAAGAAGTGGCTGAAAGGGTTCTGGCTGCAGGAGACTGCATCTCAGTGCAGATGGAAATAATACCTCAGAAGAGTTCCAGCTAGTGGTACCCAGGAATGGAGAGATGGGGTGGGAGAGGGAGGCACAGGGAG
>VRYO01001589.1:19346135-19417907 GCA_009812075.1 Sialia sialis | reverse complement strand
GCTGGATTCTTCAATGAAAATGGTGCGGCTTATATTCGTGAAATTACTGTACCTGTATTTTACCAACCGTGTTTGAATAAAGGGGATATTTCCCAGAAATTCTTGGATGTAGCAAATGTCAGTCTCCATGCATTTGGGGAGGTTTTGTCTAAGTTGTCAAGTGCCAGGTTTACACAGACATTTTTAACATTAAAACCATACTTTAAGCAACTTCAATTTTCAGTTGACAACTTTCAAGTTCTCAAGTACCACAAGACTCTCAGACAAAGCAGAAAACCTTGTGGAAATATGGTAATGCGTGATTACAGTGACACTGAAATATTAGTGTCATTATAGACAGTGTACTGTGTGTTGCCTCTCACACAGATTTTATATAAAGCGAGAGAATTCAATGTGCTTTTTCAGATGACCTTGGAAAAGGTGTTTCTGAACCTTAACTGAATACACACAGGAGCCTGCAACCTCTAAAGTGAATAGGTAAAGTAGGCCCAGAAATATCAGTACAACATGGTCAATTTTTCAGAATCATTTATTGTTTTTCTTTAAGGACATAAAGAGGGTTTTAAAGCAAAAATGAAGTAATTTTTGTTACTTTAAAAGAAGGTTCTCTAACTACTTTTTTGCAATTTTTTTAAGTTAATGAATAAAGGAATTTTGGAAATCCTGCATCTTGCAGACTTGACAGAACAAAGAGAATATGCAAAATTTATAATAAAAAATTAAGTATTATCAATTTTAGGCCAATTAGGCCTTGAAGAGGAAGAAAGAAAAGGAAACCCACTTATTTTACATCTCAATAAACTTTTCATATAGAATAAAAAAATATTGTCCTTGTTCCTTATATCAAATATTTCAGTTTTTCAGGTCAGTTTATATGTGTATATAAAATACGCTATTAAAAAGGGTAGCCAATTTTTTTTGAATGCAAGATAATCCCTTCAGACTACTCATTTGTGTTCTAATTACCTGGTTAGAATTGCAGGCATTGACTCCTCAGCTTGGAAGCAGTGGAAAGCAGGGGGGACCATGTGCAGCCTTCCCTCTTGCCTCCACTCTTGAGATTTAGTACTGAGGGCAGAGAAGATGAACTCAGAGGAATGAATAAGCAAAGATTATCTGTTATTGTATTTTCAGATATATTCCTTCTAGTTTCGCTTTTGTCTATTTTTGCTTTAAATATCATAACTGGGACTATTAAACTATAATAGGTTGGCAAATTAAACAGAGCATGTGCACAGATTAGAGCTTTGGTAGATTTGTCGGAGCTGTAAGTTTGTCAGCATGGTTCTTGATGAGATTTCAGCTCTTGCTAGACATGGCTCAAGCCCATGGGGTAGCATGGACCATTCCCACAAAATATTTTCAATTTAATTAGTCTGGTACTCAGAGATGAGGTGAGAAAGTTAAGCTGTGAGAAACAAACCGCTGATGAGCAAAAATGAGTTTAAATGTGTTGGAAATTTTTAAAAAATTTATTCTGGAGACTAGGAAAACTTGGAAGTTTTGGTTTTATTACACTTCCCCCAGACTTAAATCATATTTGGTCTTTCTTATTATCTCTGACTCTTCAGACATCATAATTCCCCATTTTATTAGATGGAGATACAGAAAATATATCTCCAGAGGAAGATGATGACTGGTTAGATATGATTAGAAAAGTGGGATTTGATTGTGTTATTGTGAAAAATTAATTTTGGACAATAATATTTTTCCCTTTTAAAATTAAGAAATAGAACAGAAAGTATCCAGCTGATATTTACTATGAAAGAAAAACTTAGTTTGGAAAGGACCTTTAAAGGTTATCTAGTCCAAGCCTCTGATGAGAGCAGTGCTAAATTTGCAGTTAGCAAAGCTTTAGATTGAGTTGCCCAGGGAATTGTGAAATTGAGTTTTGAGTATCTCTGAGGATGGAAATCCCTAAAAATGCTGCTCTTCCTCTTTTTTCCTCTAAAATAAGAGTTCAAGAAGTGCCTAGAGTGTTCTACAGGACCACAGTGAGCTTCTGAGGAAAAGGCTGCAGCCATTTGGGTTATTGCCATTGAGGCCACAGCAGTCGTTGCCTGAAGAGGATTATTATGATTTTCTGATATTTCCAAAGTGTTGTCTTGTTGTGACTGTGATAGACAAAGACCACAAGAAAGGGAAATTTGCACAAAGAGGGCATTGAATAGATCACCTGATGGACCTGGTGTATGTGGGGGAAGCAAAAAAGATGCAAATCCAAAAATGCTTCTTGCAGTTTTGCTGAACTCAAGAAACACAGTTTCACTGACATGGAAATATGGCAGCCAATAAGTGTGTTCTGGTTAAATTTGAAAGCAGGCAAGAAAATTGTGAAAGTCTCATAAAAACAAGCAGTTAATTAAAAATAAACCAAAATAAAATCCAAACAAAAAAGTGTAGTCCTAAGTGCAATATCTTATAAGCTGAAAACTGTGTGAAATTTATCAAGTAAGAAGTCTCCATTTACAGGAATGTGCAGGTTTTCCAGTGTACCTTCACTGTCCTACCAGGAATACAGTTCAGAAATGAGACCTGAAATGGAAATGCATCCTGGCGCAGAAAAAATGATTGATGTCCTATGAATTTTCAGGTTTTTTAATACTTAAAGTCTGAATCTAGCAATACTGTTTAGAATAAATTTGAATGATTGATCCCTTATGAAAATGTCACATGAACTCCTGTAGACCTCTATGGAGGACTCAGCAAAGGGTGAACTGAATTTTACAAAGCTGTTACATTTCAGATACACATTTTCTGTGTGTCCTATATGTATATATTAAAAAAAAACCCTTCATATGAATTGCTGATAAGCTAAAATTTTGTATTTGTGGTTTTCTCAAATATTTCTAAGAAGTATTTTGAGCTTTATTCCTACTAATAAACTCTTATGTGCTTGTGAAATGAAGTCTAGCTGACAGCTTTGTTGATAACATCAATAAGAAAAGAGGGATGTACCCACACCAGTAACAAATTCCGGTTGGTTCAATTAAGGTCAAAGAGTAACCACATATTATATTTTTGCTTAACCATTTACCTATTTATTTTATGGTTTTTCTCTTTCCCTGTATGGAGAAGTGAAATTAATAAGAGTATTTTCCCAATGTCATCCAGTATCCAATTCTTCCCTTTCTCATAGGTTTTTCTCATAAAATATAATTTGACCCAAATTTATATTTGGATCCCAGTGGATGAATTCAAGTTCATACAATTTAAATCAGTTTTGTCTTGATTACATATTTTCTTGAAATCATACAGACTTTTGAGTCATAAGCTATAAGTAATGGAAGATTTCCCTACAACCCTTAGAACCTCAAAACATCCTATTTCCATATGTGCTGGAACTGGCAGACCTAATCCCGACATTAATGATATCATGCTGTCAGAAGAAAAGAATAAGCCAAGACCCGTTAACAAGTTTTTAAATGTTAACCTATTTTCTTCAAAAAAACCCCTCTAAATTTGTGAGAACTTTCCAACATTATATTTGCTGCATTTCTGCATTCAAATGAAAGGCTGACTTAGCATTAGAACAACCAAATTGGTTGGAAAAAAGTAGGACACATGAAAACATTGCTTTTTTGGCTGCACTATTGTCCTTTTGCCATCTTCAAAGAATAAAAATAAAAATTTATCAAACTATCCCTGTCTGCTTTAAAAGTATAGTGAATAGTATTTTTCCCTGTTTTTCTTGATTGTCAACTGAATTTTAAAAAAATACAGCACAGTGATAAAATTTCTATGAGTATTTTCTAGGCAAATCTCTTTTCTGGATAACTCTCCTTGTCTAAATTATGATATTGATTTGGAGCGGCTGTGTTCTGTGGTGTCAAATCACATTGTTACATTTGAGGGTGAAAAGTAATTTCAAGGGATACTTCTAGAGACTGAAAGGAGAACAAACCCCCAGTGTGATGCAGGTAAATTAGTCAGTAATGACAAGGAGGGCTAAATGCTAGACAAGTATCTTGTGCTATTCACAGCTATGCAAATGTCCACATTACAGGTAGTCCTGCAGTATCTAGAGAAGATTTTTGTCTCATCTGATCTAGAGGTCTACCTTTTAAAGTGATGAACCATATTTTGAGTTATCCCCCTCTTTGAAATGGCTGTTGTTATTTACAAATTTATTATGACTTAGTGGAGTCAGTGGGACAATGCCAACATGAATCTATGGGTGCCCCATCTCTGGCAGTTCTCAAGGCCAGACTGGGTGGGGATTCAAGAACCTGGTCAGTGGAAGGTGTCCCAGTCCATGGAAGGGGGATTGGAATGAGATAATCTTTAAGGTCCATTCCCACTCAAAACATTCTATGATCCCTCCAGGTAGGTATCAGACCTGTGACCTATGTTGTATCTGCCACCTGTGGCAGGATCTTTTCACTCCTGTGAAACTCTGAGAATAGCAAATAGGATTGACATTAATATGTTGATAACTGAATCACGTACATTGAATGAGGTTGTGATCTAGTTAACTAAGCATGTCTCCAGGTGATTTTGTGTTACCCACTGTGATTTACTCTGCCTCCAGCTCCCATTTGAGATATACATGGATTTCTTGGGACAACAAAGTGCTGAAGCATGTCACCAAGTAGGGTGATGAAGCAGTGAAGGGTCTAGAGAACATACCTTATGAGGAGCAGCTGAAAGAGCTGGGATTGTGTAACCTGGAGGAAAGGAGGCTCAGGAGAGACTTTATCACTCCCTACAGCTACCTGAAAGGTGGTTGTAGCAAGATGTGAATCTTTCTTTCCCAAGAACAACTGATACGATGAGAGGAAACAGCCTTGAGTTGTGCCAGGGGAAGTTCAGATTGGATATTAGGAAAAAATTCTTCACTGAGAAGGTTGTCAAGCATTGAAACAGGATACCCAGAGAAGTGGTAAAGTCACCACCCGGGGAGATATTTTAAAGATGTTCGATATGGTGCTTAGGGCCAAGGTTTAGTGCTGAGTTAATTGTTGGGATCAGTGATCTTTAGGGTCTTTTCCAACCTAAAAGACTTTATGAGCCATAAAAGTAGCTTGACAGATCTGTCAGCCCTTTGTGTACATTTGGGTGTGTGTTGCAAATGGCACAATCCACAAAGTGAAAGGAACACTAGTAATTTAATAAAATTTTCCTTTTTTTCCCTTAGTTTTCCAAAGGGATATTGCTCTAGCATGAAAATCAATACACATATTCTATGCATACTCCCCTCATTTCCTTTGGCAGTCATAACAGGTTTTTGCAAATTACTGTGCCTATCTGTGCTTTGCTGATTTTCATTGTCCCTATATTACCTGGTTCCAGGTTCTCTAGAAGTGTGTACTGACCATTTCAGCTGGAAAGGACTGTGCCTGTGTGATCCCTCTCTCCCTTTTCTGCTTGAGCAAGAGCCACCAGTGCTTGTCACAATGGCTGCACCTGGGTCACAGATAACAACACGAGAGTTGAGGGTCATAAGGCTTGGTCAGCAGATCATTGAGCATGTGCCAACCCAAAATAAGTCAATTATCTAATTCAATAGAGACTGACCAGCACAGGGCCTCGAGCTCCCCTGCAGGGCAGTGTTTTGCACACTGGGATTTCCCCTTGGGCAGAGAAGGCTCTCCAGTTACTCCTTGAGGATGAGCAGTTCCTTGCTGTGGCAGATTCTCAGAAAGTGCCCAATAGCACACCAGGACACTGAAACCTCAGCAAGATCGTATCAGCTATAAACTGTTAACCAACTCTAGGACTAAGTCTGGATCCAGCCATACCTGAACCCCACTTGGAAAAGAGTTTGAAAAACAAGAGTCTTTTCTGAACCTCATGACTCAGCAGGAGGGTCTCCCTGATGATTTTGTCTGACCCTGTCCTCTATGCAGAAATAATCAATTTGCTGTGACAAGGGGTGGAAAAACCATCTTGTTCTTGGTGTTGTCCTTGCTGTGTGAGAGTACCAGGAAACCTGGGCTGCTATGCCAAGAGGGAAATAACCTCTGCCAGGTAAATAAGTTTCCAGAAGCAATAAATACTATTTCTGCTCCTCTTACTGTATGAAGAGTCCAGACTTTATCTTCAAGGTATCAAAATTCAATTATCCTTGCAGAGTTGGGAAAACAGAGGTAATCTAGGACAATTCATAGATTTTTCTCTTAACATACTTTCTATGTACCATCTCAGCTGTGCTCCTCTAAGTGAATCAATCTGCTTTGTGGGAAGGTGCAGAGTAGAAATAAATATATGAGAAATGGGTATAATGGTACCAAAAATCCGAAGTAAAGTGAAAATTCCTTATACTGAGAGTTACTTTTTTTCCTTTTTATTGTTTTGCCTTATCAAGAAAGGAATTATTTTGCTGTTATTTCACCTCCTTAAAAAATTGCCAGAGAAACTAAAATTCTAAGGTACATAATATTGTAATGATGTATTATGTAATAAAAATGGTGTGGAAAATAGCAGGATTTCTAAAATTATAGTTACATGTTATGAACTGAATATTTCAGGTTTATAGAAGAGTTCTGAAAGCTTGTCTATGAGAATGATTTATAAAAATTGTTACAAAACAATTTTTTGGAATATTTGAACTCCACAATAATATTTTTAATTAGATTGTTTAGAAAACTAATGTTTTCCCATATGACTTAGCTTTCTAGCTTTATGAAACCAAGATTTAGTTTTATTAAGCCATTTTTCTGCGGAAACTGTACATCTACTTTGAAATGCTTAGAGGCCTAATTTCCAAGAAAGACAACTTCATGAAGGTGGCCAATGTCCAGAACAATGCGTAAGTGAATCCTTACAAAAAATTAAGATAAAGTAGTTGATGAAGAGCACTGCACAAACGTTGATGATGTGTTCTTATAGCATTACCTCAATTGTGTTATAGATGCCATAGATCCCACAGTATTTATGGTAGGAAAAATCTACAGAAATGGGCCCTTGTCAGTGATTCTGGAAGACAGTTCACTTTTAAATAGAGTCTTTTGAGATCACTTAACAATTTTGAAACTTCTCCAAAGCCCTAGGTAACAAGTAATTTCCAACTGATTCAGTCGATTCAATGTCAGATGTTGATTTCTGTTATAAGCAGAGGAGTTACACAGCAACAGTGTCTGATTCTGTTAACTAAAGGATGTTTGGAATGTGGGGAAGCTTCCACTGAAGAAACAGGCTGTGGACCTAGGCTATTTCACAAGAAAAGGATTTTCTTCACCGCTACCAAGACTCTTAGCATGCTCATTAGAATACAAAAGACCTCAACTGCCCTTTAAATTAAAACTCTTTACACTTGCTTTAGGGATGGCAGAACTGACACCAGATGAGGGGATCTGTGGTAACATGCAGAAATGATGCTGGAAGGTTGAGATTCATCTTACTTAAGATAAGACAGCTAAAATTTACACATCTACATTAAGCCCTTAGCTCCTCCTGTCATCAATGGAAAGAGCTGGAGGCTCTGGAGAGTAAATCATCTCAGCTGTCCTCGACATATGTCATGGTGTTATGAACTGCATTCTGAAGGTACCTCTGTGGCTACAAATGAATCAAAATGTGGCTAAATCAGACTTAAAATCTTGGAGTTAAAACTTATTTTTGATACCTGACTGGGATGAATACCACTTCAAGTGTATTTTGGTTTAAGCTTTTTTCGGTATAAAGAAAATAAAATATATCCATCCAATCTTTAAGCTAGATATAAGCTTTTTCTGTGATTTCCAACAAAGCTTGGACTTAATCTTGGAGATATTTTCCAATCTTAAAAATTATAGGATTCTGTAATGGAAAATTAATACAAAGAATAAAGCTTGTAAATGATTAATAGCTGTGCATTTGCAGCATAATGTACCATAATCTATTTCCTGCTGTGCTCATGGTTAAATTGATCACATTTAACTTCACCAAAGCTGAAATTTGTTTGACTAGAAGGTAGACATCTCTAAGATAAACTATATATGATAGACCCTAGTGAGAGTCACTGATGAAATAAAAGCACCTCCAGGTGATTTATTGTACCATACTAACATACATATCCATTGCAAGCAGAATTAATGAAACTCCAGAGAGAGTTTAAAAACTAGATTAGGATGGATTATCAGGAAGAGGAGGCAACTGAAGCCCTTTTGAGGTCACTGAAGAGAACCTCATAACCCCAGACTTTGATAGTTTTTGGCATTTTTAACCACCTCAACACCTGCTGTAAGAAAAAAAAGTTTGAGCACAAACAATCAGAAGGTATTTGAAAAATAGTAAAACAATTTATTGATAAACATGATAAATGAGCTGAGTGGTGAGGGTGCTCAGGAGGACCCTGCCTAGCAGGGAGGCTGGACTAGATGGTTTGCAGGGTGCCTTGCAGCCTTATTGCCCATTCTGTGATGCTGGGGCAGCCAATAGTGGTGCAATTAGTACAGTGGTGTAATTATACAGCACATCCAACTGAGCCAGGCCTTGAGATTGAATTCCAGTGTATGTGGGCTCACTTCTCTAAAAGGGTTAGCTGCACCACCTAAGTGGCTTGTCTTAATTTTCTTCTGCCTTCACTCAGAGAAAGGATTAAACACACGAAGGAGATGAATTTCTCATGTTCAGACTTGGTTGTTTATTAAATTTTATCTAAAGTACAGAGAGTTCTGCAACATTTCTAGTACCAGCTAAAAGCAAGCAAAACTGAGGTGAATCTAGCTAGTTACAAGATCTTTTAAAGCTAAACAGTCCAATAAAGAACTAACACCTATATTATTTATACTTTTGACCCAATAACCAAACTCCCGTTACCTGCAGTGCATCACTAACTGTCCAACCAAAAACTACCTGAAATCATGAAGAAGAAGGAAGAAGAAGACTGAAAGAGACAACATCCAAGAACCTCCATCTTGTCCCATACTCATTACTATATTCTAAAAACCCCAAATTCCAAACCCATCACCATCTGAAATTACACACTTCTATTCTAACTACACATCCATGACTCTAACTCCATCATCAAATTTGGAAACATTCTCCAGGGCCTCAAGTCAAAAGCAGTGTTCTCCTGGGTTTCAGTGTCAGAAAGCACAGAAAGTTAAAAATTCCCAGGCTTCTGACACCACATGCTGCATGCAGGAGCATAATACCCACAAGTGCTGGAGCTGGAAGAGCATTACTCTTGTGATTAGAGATTAAGATAAGTGAAATAAATAACAAAATCCCATTAGGAAATAAGCTACAAATGGCCTGGACAGCAATTAGGTATCTTCAGAGATTTATAATCATGAATTATTGTTTTAGAATATCTCTTTAGTGAAAATATAACTGTGTTAACACAGGAAAGACTTTGCTGACCTGTTCTCTACTTAGATTGGCATAGATATACTGTTTAGACATTTTGATGACTTTAGGATTAGTGCCAAAATAAACTCAAAATGTAATTAAATTAAATTTGAATTAAACTTACAGTGCTGACATTTTTGACAGATATTTCAGGCACACATTCAAAGTTAGTTCAAAGTTTAGAAAAGCTATGGAAAAAAAAGTAGGTAATAAATAAAGGGCCTGAAATATTTTTTAAAAATCTCTTTGTCAGTTTGGACACCTTGGCATTTGCATCCCCCAACAAAACATTCCTACAATGGGATGGCTCTGCTTTTCAAACTTTTATCTTGTTTGCTTTCAAGTATTATAACTTATGATCTACTTCCAGGTCTTTTCATGTAAGCAAACCTAATTTTAGGGAAATCTTCAGTAATTTCTGACCATATAGGCTATAAACTCTTCCCCCCAGTTCTTTCTTATTGGTGATCAATATCTGGAATTCAGCTTTTTCTCCTTTCTAGAGTATTCTCTCTAGAACTTTTGTTCTTAAAAATTTTCAGTTTTAACTGTACCTTTAGAAATACTTCATGTAAAGTCCTCCTAATAAAACGAATCTTCATTTCTACTCAGCCTTGTGTTCAGCTGTGTTTTGAGTATCAACAAAAGTCAGGCTTCACAGGCTCCCAGAGAACCTATTTCAGTGTCTGACACCCCCCACAGTTTTTATGTGCAAGTGGAATTTCTCGTGTTTCAGTTTGCGCCCACTGGCTGTTGTCCTGCCACTGGGCATCACTGAGAACAGTCCAGGCTCCATCTTCTTCATTTCCCCCCATCTAGTATGCATGTACTTTGATAAGATTCTGTCTGAACCTCAACTTCCACAGCTGGAAGCTGTGACTCTTCAGCCTGCAATCCTGTGACAGATGCTTCAATTTGTTGCTCACTGTCATGGCTCTCAGCTGGACTCATTCAGTGTCTCTTGTACTCGACTCCAGGTGTGTCTCACCAGTGATGAGCAGAGGAGAAGGATCTCATCCCCTGTCTGCTGATGACACTCTGCTTAATGAAGCCCAGGACTGATTATTTTTTATTTTTTTTTCCTTTTCCCCAGGGGTGCACAGCAATGTCCTGTGAAATAACCATCGGGTCATTCTCTGTGTAGGTTCCTGGTTTACACAAGCTCATGGCCCAGATACACGACTTTGCATTGCTCTTTATTGAATTTCAGGAGATTGTTGTGGACTCTTTCCTTCAACCTGTGAAGGCACATCCACTGGTATGTCCATGATATAACAAGACGTGGTGTATCAACCACACCTCTCAGTTCTGTACCATCTGTAAAACTGCTGAGGATGCACCTTGTTGCAGGTGTCTATTCATCTAATTTGTACTTTCTCAGTTTTTCTGTGAGAGACACAGTCTTAAAACCTTGCTAAAGTTGAGATATAATATCTGATGCTCTCCACTAATCCACCAAGCCATACATCTTATTTTAGAAGGTGATCGGGTTGGTCAAAAATTATTCCTCCTTCATAAATCCTTTCTGACTACTCCCAATCACCTTCTTGTCTGTTCTTCACACATTTTGAAATTGTTTTCAGGATAATTTATTTCATCTGCTTCCTAGGGCTGTTTTTCTTCAACCCTGCTTTATAGTTTTCAAAGCCTCCACTCTCTCCCATCATGTTATGTCCTTTGCTTGCCAACCTGGTCTCCACTTCCTCACTTGTTTTTGGGTCATCATATCTCTCCTGAACTCTTCCTAGTTTAGAACTGTCCTTACCAGGCTGACCACATTTTGAATGCCTTGTTAATATAAGGATTAGCTTCCTTTCCAAGAAAAGGCTTCACAGTAAAAAAGACATAAACATGAGGGAGTTTTATTCTTGTAACTGGTAATTGACATCAGCTGGGTAGTATTTCTTGGAAATTCGTGAGACTCCCCGGGGGGCCAATGATCCTTTAGTGCAAAAAAGAAAAGATAGAAAAAAATACTCTTTCAAAGTCAAACTAACAACACTGTGCTTCCCACTGGGCTTGTGAATGCTTTGCTTGCTGTACCTTGTTAAATGTAAATTTAAAATAAGTCAGTACCTGCTGAGAAACATATAGTTTCACAGTCTAACTGGGTCATACTCAAATCTGAAACTAAGGACATAACTGTTATGTAATGTAAGAAATACATTAATGATCAATCCTCTTTTTATAAACATGCTTTTCTGCCCCTAAATTTCCCAGCATAGCCCCACCACAGGACTCAGAAGGCATCAGAAAGACTGAATTCAGCATTTATGAAGAAGGGAGGAGGGTTTTCTCTGATGATTTTTCTCACCTAAATTTAGAGGCAGAACTCAGCTGAATGTTAGAGTACCTGCATTTTGATATCTATATCTAGCTGTCTTTATTAGGTTACAGGTGTCTACAGACTTTGCCAAAGGAGACCATAACTGTCAGTGGATTTTGGAAATGGTTCTGACCAACAGAACCAAGATGTTCAGTCGACCAACAGCCTAATAAATTATTCCATTTTCTTAGGCTGTGCAATTACCTAACCTACTTGAGTCTGCCTAAGCAGAGGTACCAAATGCAGGGGTTGGCAATTACGGCACAACAAATACATGACAGCTGTTTCCTGCAATGGCACTGGCAGCTGGGACTGCCACATATGGGTATCCTGGGTGCATGATGACTTTAAGGAGAGAAGGTGGCAAATTTTCCTGCCCAAACTTCTGCAGGGTGAATACTTGCCAGAATATGGTTTCGCTGATTATTTTATTTATTTATTTATTTTATTTTATTTTACAGCATTTTTATTTCTATTGGTACCATGAACCTGCAATGATCCAGCCTTTCTTTTCTGTCATGGAGCAGAAATTTTTCTGCAAAAATCAACACTAATGAGTCAACCTGCAAGCCTTCCTTTGCTGAGCAAGCATGAATGGATAAAAGCAGGACTCAGCATTTCTTTTTGGGCTGATAGATTTCAAACTCTGTTTACCTTCATCCATTGTTAAGGTTGTTAATTACTATGTAGTGTATATTATTATTATTAATTCTCATTATTATTATTTTCATTACCAAGGGCACATTCAGATATTTCTATTGCATAGCCACTGCAGTATGAGTGTTATTGAATTTCTTCTGAGCAGTGCAAAACAAACCATATTGGAATTTTTGTCAAATGTGGTCTGCTTCAACAATTCTTATTGACATTCCCAAAAGGATTGATTGCTGAATTCACAATCATAAGAAGACAAAATATGTATTTGAATATGAAAATCACTGGCTTTCCTTATGTAAGATCATGATCAAGCAAAATATTTGCATCTATTCAGTGATGTGGAATTTCAGAAAACAGTAGTTCTTATATTATTCTGCTGCTTCACATTGGTTGTCTTAAGTAAGCCTTGCCATCTAGTGTGTGTAGTCTTAATAATGCCATTATTCAATTAATGAAATTTAGGAATAAATTATTTCATTTGCCACAGCTACAAATGGTATTACTTTAAAACCAGGAATTCTTGAAGAGCTGGATAATTAGATATTCGATATTATAATTTATGATGTATGTAACATAATTTCATTATAATATATATATATAAATTATATGTATGTGGAAATAGATCAACCATAATGTTTACCAGTAGGTATGTATGCCAAAGACTTCTATATACTTCAGTTTTGGCTAAAATGTATTTAAAAATCTTTTACTT
Organism: Sialia sialis; assembly: GCA_009812075.1. Lineage (NCBI taxonomy): Eukaryota > Metazoa > Chordata > Aves > Passeriformes > Turdidae > Sialia > Sialia sialis. Next base: position 19,404,936 of record VRYO01001589.1, on the reverse strand, counting down.
TAAAATTTAATTAGATCTTTACAAGTATGTGAAATACTTAGGACACCTACATATTTTTTGTTTTGCTTTGATTTGTTTTGTTTTTTCCCTAAATTCTGTCAGTCCATGGAATTTTTTCTTCGTATGTGTTAATTGAGAATGACAGACTGAATACAAGGAGTGTCTATCTTTCAGGTGAGCTGATATTAGCAAAATGATTAGGGTGACACAAATGTCTTCAGTGACCTGTTCTGCACCAAACACTTTAACCTCCTGTGTTCACAGAGACAGAACTGTTGCACTTATCAGTCGCACACATACAGTGCTAAAACAGATTTCTTAAAAGCAAAGGGATACTTGATAAATCAGCAGTTTACAGCATGCAACTACAACTCCTGACTCCTACTTGTGTGTTATATTTTATATTGTCCTTCCTGCCCAGTGAACTGCTCCAGTCTGTTCAAAGGAAAAATAAATGTATTTTGAGCTGCTAAATAATAATAAAAAGTTCATTTTTAAATGTGGCGTATTGCTCAGGTTTTGAGTTCTATCCTTCCTCCATTAAGGCAACTATAGGCTAGAGTCTAAGCAGTGGATAGTCATAGATTCATTGTAAATGTGAAACCAGTTCCAGATCAAAATTTTGAGAATGTCTACTAACAATAAAGTGGAAATGCCTGACATAACATCTTTGGCTAAGCCTCCATTTGGCCAATTTTCTAAGCTCCCTGGAGTTATTCTAGGTTCTTTAAGGTGTCTCAAATGACAACAGTTTTCTTTCTTAGGAGGAGATTATTTATTATTTCCTCCTTAGACACCTGAATTCTGCTTTCATGTGCAGTGAGTTTGATCCCTCTGGAGACCTTGGGCTACAGGAGTTCAATGCCAGCTGATTGTAATGGAGATTTAAAAACATTCACCACTAAATGTCCTAGTCTTTTTCTCACTGAGAATCTTACTTTCTTCACCCTTATTTTATTTAGGGCATAAAAAGACTAGAGAAATATGGTAGTAAGAGATGACACTCTTTAGACGTCTAGGTGAGATGAATGTCAGAGGTAGCGTTGGCAGTAAAGGTCTGTCAGAATTGCAGCAACTGGGGGTCAAGCATTTGTCATTGTCATAGGCAACCTGAGACAGCATGATGCCCTTGCAGTCTCCACACAGAGAATGCACAGCAAAAGAAAACACAATTTAGGAGCATAATTGATTAGAAAGGGAAATATTTGCTGTGTTGGAAGAAGTGGAGAGTTGTTATCCTTCTATTTTCAAATAGCAGTGGGAAGGGGCTGGGGGATGTCTTCCTGGCAGCTGGAATCATGCAGGCATATCCTTCTCTGTCTGGCAAACTGAGCATGCAAATTCAGTTCCTGAAAAATGGATAAATGGCAGCAGCTTAAAAAGAAAATGATTTCTTCCACTGAAAGGTGTTTCTGGTGTTGCTGTACCTACAGAAGGTCTCAAGAGAAATTTCCATGCAACCCCTTTTCAAGAAAAACAGTACATTTGGATGATATAATATGCATTCTAGCAATATTTAATATGAAAGCAAAAGGATGACATCTTTTGCAAGTTGATCTTTAGGAAGCATATGCTAAATATATAAGTCCTAAGATTATTTCATGCTATCACTAACAAAAGAAAAGCCTAAGTAGGCAGAATATTAAACCCATTTACAAAACACAAGTCAGGCGAACGATCTTTACAATTTTTTGCAATTTTTTATTTCACTGTATGCTTTTTCTAACTTAGTGGTCCTGTTGTTTTCTTACCAGTAGATTTTGGAAGAAAATAATTACCAAAAGCTACATGTATCTTGCTCTGTGTTTTTTTATTATTGTCCATTTACATGTATTCTGAGCTCAAGTCATGTGATCTAACTGAACACATTTCTAACTTCATTTTGATTTCAGGTTTTCAAACTCTGTTGTTTTGCTCAAATTCAGTATTCTTGTATCCATGGCAACAAGAAGATGTGCATACTCTGTCTTAAATATTATCCCACCAAAAAGTCAAGTGATTGAAATGGAAAGTACTTGGCGTGTCAGAACTTCACTGTATTTCAGATAGACAATTATGAACAAGAAATCAAATGTGTACTGACTTTGCTGCTGTATGTACTGTAATTACATCTCTGCTTCACAATGTACTTTTATGGCTCAAGGTTCTTCTAAACGAAAAAGAGTGCTGCATCTTTATTTATTAAATGCTAATGCATTCCCAACAGAAAGGCTTAACTCTACAAATGTTTAACAATTATGCAGAATGCACTAAAGTGCTCTCATCCTAATCAGTTTGTTTTCATCTTTTTTATTTTAGTTTTCACTGAAATTCAACAGCAAGAAATTGTTTTTAACAAAAATACAGGGATAGGAGACAGTACATTTTATAAAACCTTGTAGATCCAGGACAGTAAAGACCAGTGCAGCCTGTGAGAAATTCTCCTTCGGTGTTATCTTCCCATCCAAAATAAGTCCCCAAATTCAATTTAAAAGAAACAGCTTTTGGAGTAAATTCTGATATATAGCCCATAATTAAAAAAACCCTCAATTTTCATTATGAGTGTTGGCTTCCTAGTCCTTTCGAAGGATAAGGTCATGGCTCCACACATTTTTGAGTGATTATCTGTTCTAGTGCTGCTCTGAAGAGGGCTAATCTGGAAAAAAAAATTATACTCACATGCTGCAAGTGATGGAAAATACAAAAAATAAAAATAGGGCAGGTAGGACAACCACACTGATTTCCAATTCTTTCATATTTTGTGGAGCTTGTGCTTTTTGCTAACAGATATTTTTCCCATATTTCTTCTCTGGAAACATTAATGCTTAACAAAAAACAATCTTTCAGCTTAATGAGATTTATGTGAGGTAGAGTTACCAAGAACTTAGATGCAGGTACAGATAAGAGAAACAAAATAACAATGGGTCTGAAGCATTCAAAACTGCTACCTAGTGGATGATGAGCAGGGAAGAAAGATGCAGACAGGGAATTTGGACGCGTGAAGAGAAGAGATTTCTGCTCCCTGGACTTCATTTTGTATTTTGCTCGGGTGATCTGTTAAAGATTCATACACAGCTCTAAGTGTCAAAGCAAGGTTTTGCCTTATCCAGACAGACATTATCTAAATAACCAGGAACAGGGATCTGAAATACACATACATCTGCACCTACTATGAACTTAATCCATACTTCCTTCCCTGGGGAAAAAGTGCAGGTGTAAGCTAATATAGAGAGAGTCTTGGGCTGCAATACAGGATGCCACCAAAAGTCTCTATTCTGTCACCATCTGTTGAGACCAGGTGGGGCAGTGATCCTTATCTCGGTGGGAGATACTCTGCTAATGGGCCATTCATTGAAACCAGGTGGGTCATTATTCTTTATCTTTTCACAACCCATGTTTCCTCAAGGGAGTTATCTTCTGCTAATGGCCCAGTGTGTCCCACTGTGTGACAGATAAAATTACTTCATCCCATTGGGAGATGCTCCAGCCAGGGGGAGAAGCCAAGACTTTCTTACCAAGATAAAAACTAAGATTTTGGACACCAAGGGAGCCCTTTTTCCACTGCATTCTAGAGGAAAACCAGACCTTTCCCCGTCATCAATGGACCTTTGGAGGGAAACTGCACCCTTCTACAGGACTACTGCTTCAATTGAACCACATCTGTTACTGCACAAGGATGCAGCCACCATTAAACGGGACTGCTTCCAGCACCCTGACTGATGGGGTGTCAGGCTGTACTCTGACTTTGTCAGGATTTGGGGTTTGTTCTTTGTTGTACTGTATTTCTGCTTTAATTTTCCCAGTAAAGAACTGTTATTCCTAATTCCCCTATCTTTGCCTGAAAGCCCTTTTATTTTAAAATTATAATAATTTGGAGGGAGAGGTTTACAATCTCCATTTCAAAGAGAGGCTCCTGCCTTTCTTAGCAGACACCTGTCCTCTAAAACAGGACACTGAGAAAGAGTATAATTATGTAATAAATATTAGACTTTCTAGTTTTCATTGGGAGACTTTATGAGTTGACTGTTTTGTGTCCTCTTCTTAAATACCTTTATAATAATAATAATAATAAATTTGTTATCAAGAAAGCCACTGGAAATCTATATTTCGTAATTATTATCTGCAATAATTTAATTATCATGTACATAGTATAGAGTAATTTCACACTGATAAGCCACATCTATTTCACTGAAAAATCAAGCCAATCCAGGAATTGTGGCTAATCACCAGGTGCGGCTTATTTATCGACAAATTCCAAGGAAATGCCAACCCGAAAGTGCGAGCCGGCCAGGAAGGGAGCTGCTGCGGAGCTGCTGCTGGGTGAGCGGTGAGCCGGAACCACTGGTGAGCGGGCGGCGAGCCGCCACTGGCTTTGCATGGCCAGCCCAGCTTCCCCACGTTTGCACAAGAGAGCCAACTGCCGCCCTCATGCAGGCAGGTGAGCAAGCTGCTGCCACACAGGAGAGTGAGCCGCCGCTGCTGCTGAGCAGCGCGGGGAGCCACGGCAGCCAGCGCCTGGGTGGGAGTGCTGGGACCTGTGGCACAGGGAGGGCATCTGGGGCTGCATTTAAAGGCTTTGCCGGTCTGTGAAAACTGTTTGCAAATTAAGCACCTGACAGCAAACCCAGCAATCGCGCGACTCTGTTACTAACTTTTTACTTTGTCGCACATGCATCCTCCTTTAAATGAAAAAAAAAAAAGCCGCTTATCACCCAGTGTGGCTTATTTATGGACAAATTCTGTGGTCTTCCCGGCTACCCTGAAGCGCGGCTTATAACCAGGTGCAGCTTATGAGTGTGAAATTACTGTACTTTGAGTTTCAAGTAGTAAAAAATCCTCAAACAATTTTCTCAGTTCTCCATGCCTGGTAGAAGGAAGTTTTTTAGGTTTGGTTTTTGTTGTCGTTTTTTTGGGGTTTTAGCTGGTTTTTGTGGTTTGTTTTGTTTGTTTGTTTGTTTGTTTGATTTTGGATTTTTTTTTAGTGGAAGTTTCTTCTGATCTCCTACTTTGCAATAGCAATATTCTGGAAACTAAAATTATTGTCTATGTGCAGCTGACAGAAGCAATTCATTGCTTTTATTGCATTATAACTTCTGCTCCAGTCAGTAAAGAGGCTCAGACACCTCCTTTGGATCTGTAGAGATGACTGGAGACAACTTAGGCACTCCTATCTGAAGGAGCTAAATTGTTCCCTCAAAGATAATTCTGAGATTAGATGGTTAACTTCAGATTATCTCTTACTAGTTTATTAAAAAAAATCATTATAATCTGAATGTCTCAGGATTTAACAGGCTTCCAAAGTGTTTACTGTGCAGATAGGTAGTTCCTGGACTCCATGGAGGTCTGACCTCTACTCTGTGCTGTTCAGCATATTTATCAATATTAGCAATGAGGTGAAAAAATTTTCTTATGAGACCTCATTAATTTGGATAACAAAACTGATGGTTAATGGTGGAGAACTGCGAATGTTTGCAGTATTGATTCAGTGGGAAACAGATTGTTGACAAAACTCAAATTAAATAAGACACACAGGAAAAATAAAAGCACTTTTTTGGTTTTTTCAGTGCAGGACTGACTCTTGAGTTAGCTAAGTTTAGAGCTTTATATAGATTCAGACCATGTTTATGAATTGTAGAGGGAAAAGACATGAGAGGGAATTAAATAAGAATAGAGTAGCTGAAGATTGGGCAGTTCTTGAGCCAGTCTGCTGCATGATGAAAGAATGTACAAGGAAGTCTCATGTGGTGCTTTCTTTGGTGTAATCCTTCTCAGCATCTGCTACTAATCCAGTGCCAGAAACAGGATGCTTTTCTAGATGTTCTGTTATTTCTATTATTTTGGCTACTACTATATCCTTTCCTGCACAAATCTTTCCCTGCTGTGATTGTCTAGACCATATATTGAGCCTTGAAAGTTTCCAAAATTTCACTAAATATTTCTTCTGAGATTTAAGAAAATAAATAATTTCTTTTTTTAGCTGAAAAATCCATTCTCTTCCCATTTTATTCCGCTTCTTGTTATTTCACACTAATATGTATTACAGAATACTCAGCTTTGAGGATGAAATTGTTGCCACTTTTTTGTTTGAGATTAAGTTAGTAAAGAACTATGGAATGATGTTTGACTTTCTAAAGCTCTCCACATGCTGTACTTTTGAAAGATTCTGTACATTAGTAGATTTATTTAACTTCAGAAAATTGAATATTGTCTTTAATTTTTTTAATTAAAATTGGACTATCAGGTCATGTTGCAAATATTTTTGAAGTCACTAAAGAAAGGAAAAAAATATTGCATATTTCATACCTTACATTATTTCTTTTGGTATTTTGTCTGTTGCAATGTTTTCTTTGCCTACCTTTTAGCAGTTTATATACAGTTTGCTATTCAATCATAGCAATTGTGGTGCTTCCTACATTTTTTGGTCTTTATGGTGAATCAGAAACATTGAAATTAGAGGTTTTTGTTTTACCCTGCCTTCAGCATCATGTACAGTAATTTCACACTCATAAGCTGCACCTGGTTATAAGTTGCACTTCCGGGTAGGCAGGAAGACCACGGAATTTGCCCATAAATAAGCACCCCGGGTGATGAGCCACACTTATTTTTTCATTTAAAGTGAGGATCCATGTGCAACAAAGTAACGAGTGAGTAATAGAATTGCGTGAGCCCAGGGTTTGGTGTCAGGTGCTCAATTTGCAAACAGTTTTCACAGACCGGCAAAGGCTTTAAATGCAGCTCCAGGCGCCCTCCCTGTGCTGCGGGCCCCGGCACTCCCGCGCCCAGTGCTGGCTGCTGCGGCTCCCTGCCTGCTTGGCAGCAGCAGCAGCTCCCCATGCCGCTCAAAAGCGGCAGCTCAGCGGCGAAGATGGCAAAGCTGGGCTGGCCACACAAACGCAGCAAAGCCGGGCTGGCTGTGCAAAGGCAGCGGCTGCTCGCTGCCCGCTCGCCAGTGGCTCCGCAGCAGCTCCCTGGCTGGCTGCGGCTCCACAGCAGCTCTCTCCCCGGCCGGCTCACACTTCCGGGTTGGCATTTTGCTGGAATTTGTCCATAAATAAGTCGCACTTGGTGATTAGCTGCACTTCTGGGATTGGTTCGATTCTTCAGTGTAATAGGTGTGGCTTATCAGTGTGAAATTACTGTATGTATACAAATATCCCACATTAAAGCATTTTTTCCTATGAATACTTTAGAAGTACTCTCAAGAGATAAATAATTTCTTTCACATGTAGAACAAACAACACATTTTTAGCCTGTTTTGAACAATGAAATGCTCTTTTTATGTGTTCACCTGAGTTTGTCCTATTTAAATATATATAAAAATATATTTAGAGAAATAATTAGGCTCAATATCAGGTGAGATGTAGAGTTATGTAATACACTCATAAGTTTTATTTTTCAAAATTATAGTAGATTGGCATGCATGAAAAAATAAGGGTTAGTGATATGGTACCAAATACCCTTTCAATTTTCACCTCATAATGTAAATTTAACTTCAGTTTCAAATTTAATTTCCACTTGATTTCAAGTGAACTAAATCTCTAATACTCTAATTCTCATTATCTGTCAATCCTGCTTAATCATCATCCTTTACTGCAGAAAACAAATTAACTCCACAAATAATCCCTCAAGATCCTTGTCTCTTAAGGAATCCTCTCTGTTTTTCCATGTATTATTTCTCCATCTGTTCGTTCACCCTTTTGCACAATAATATGTCACATTTGCAGAAAACAAGTGTAATCCTTCTGTGTGAAATGTATCAAAGAAGCTACACAGACAAATCCCTATTGAAAAGTACCGTGTCCTATTTAGAAGTGATGCTAGGCTTTGTGGCAAAAAATTAAGGAATTTTATTGCAATAACTTCTGTTGGGAAGTACATAGGCAAAACAAAGTCAGTAAAAGCCTTTTTTAGAGTTTTTCATATCCTCTCCTTTCTGGTGCATCACCCTACCTACTAGGTTGTGTTCACAGTTTCTTATTTGCTTTTCTTCTCTGTGCTGTGGCTCTTGCATCCTTGGTTGCAGAGTCCCTTAGGCTTAGAGATGAAGAATTGCTTTCCTGTCCCTTCCACCTTTGTATAACAGGCTTTGAAGAATAGATGAGCAGGGATTTGAATTTCTTTTGATTGCAGGTATATTTGATCCATAGCAGATGAGTGCAGTTGGCCTTGACTCTTTCACAAGCTGTTCTGCTCCCTATCTGTACATGCATGTGCTTTTTGAAGAGGAGCTGACACTGAAGCCTCAGTGGAAGGAGGCAAACTGTTTTGTGGCCTTTTCTTTCTCTCTTTAAAGAGAGAAAGTGACGTGACACATTGCTATATATCTCATCATTAGGATATAAGTACTGTTCCCAAAGTTTGAGATTATCAGTCTGAAACCAAAGTCTCTCCAAGGATTGTGCTGCAGACTTAAGTGATCATTTAGGTAATTCACTTTGAATCACCCTACTGATCCATATCCCCATTTTTGGTTCACTGCATCATCCAGGTAGGTTGATTGCAGAAGGTGGTCTGACCCCCCTACTAACCTCTGTGTTTGCTACACTCACATCATGGTGGTAGAATATGACACTAATTTTATTGAAGTGTCCTGTAGCCAAAAGAATCACACTACTTAGTGGGCAGTTGAGCATCTGTGAAAAGTGAGAAATAGATTTGTTGAGAGGAATCTTAAATTAACTGCTCTTCTAACGCCTCCCCTAGGTACAAAATTGTGTTTCTACTCCAGCACATTCTTCTGCTGAATGTCATTGAATCCTCAACTGGATTGCAAGCTTAAAGCACTCTAGAGGCTTCATTTGATGAATGTAAACAGAGATAATTAGTTCATTGAATTACTTCATTCTGTTTCTTGTTTTTAATATTTACCACTTAGAGTGCGAACAAGTTGGAACAAATGCATGGGCTTGTGTTTTCATTTTTTTCTAAAGCAATGGAAAAGATTACATTCTCAGGAAATAAACATCTATAATATTTCACCATAGTGCTATTTTAATGAGTCAGCATTTTCCATAAATAGACAAAGCAGAGATACTTTCATTATTTATATTTGTAAATCACTTACATTTAGACAGCACAACAGGCTGGGGGGGTTTCCACACTGTGATATAACAACTTTTCATCCTTTGGGGGCAAGAACTACTTTGCATGCTCTGCCATCAGAAAAGTCATTACAGTGGTTCATTTGATGGCATGATATGAATAGTATGAATCTCAAAACTGCTCTGTGTTTTCAGTGGATTCTTTCTGTCAAAACTGATTATCTGATCCGTTTAGATCCATTTACCAACTTTTAAAATATCCCTAGATATATTTTTTTTAACAATTAACAACTCTAAATTGTACTCTTGAGAGAATGTTGGAAACATTTTCTCCATATATATGGAGGGAAATGTGTTGGGATTTAAAACAAATGTCAAGAAAATTGCAGTCAAGTGAAAATGACTCTTGCTGCATTGCAGATCCTAAGCAAATACTCCATGAAAAACAGCAGACTGCAATGAGCAGCACAGAGTCAGGCAGCAACCAAACATTAACCAGTGCTGTTAAATTTGATTTCATAAACGATCCCTGCCTGCTCTGTTTTGTCTGCTTTACATACAAGCCACTATACATCTTCATCTGTTTTGGGACTGCAGTGTGCAAATATGCAACAAAGATCATCCAAGGTAACCCACTAGATGCATGGTATAATAACAGGTAAATTAAATGAGGCATGTAACAGGGAGACCTTCTGGTGCTTGAAGGAAATATGTCCAGTTTCTCAAACTGTAAAGATTATGCTATCACCAAGAAAAAACCAATACTTTAAAGATAAATACAACAATGGATGTTTCTTTTTTATTGTACAGAATAGGCAAAACAATACAACTGCTGTGTTTCACTCGAATTTAGCTGGGCTTTCATCTCTGTGAGTTACTATTTGATTTCAAAAAGCAACCTAATGCACCAAACTTATCTGAAATTCTGAGGCCTTATTTTAGAGAGATGGAAATTTTTCTATTTCATTCACATTTCAGTTAGAAATTTTGCTTGTAAATCCTTAAAATGCAGCTATTACTGGGTACTGAAAGTTTTTTTAACAACATTACTAGTGGCAAGTAATGTTTTCAAAGTTACAGTAACAACAAACCAATATCGAATTATGAGTGGATGTTTTCTCTTACAGGTTTTCACTCATTGCAATGTGCCATATTCAATGCAGGCACTTTCCTCAGGTGCTGGCACTGGAAATTTTCCACCCCTTGTACTCCTTGGGAATCAAGCCCTCCTGGATATCAGAGCAGCAACTGGGAGTTCTGTTCTTGCTCCACCTTCAGCAGGTGTTGGCTCTGTGTATTATTTTTCTGAGCACCTTTAGAAACTCAGTTAGGGACTCTTTCTGTGTGAGGACAATATATGTGGAACAGACCAGCAGAGACTAAATGTTTTGATGGCTGGAAAGAGCAAACAATGTTTGATAATAAGGTAAAAAAAGAAGTCATAGGCCTGTAGCTGTTCAACAGTGAGAGTTTCTATTTTATCATTAGCCAAGTTGCTCTAGGATAACTCCCTGTTCTCCCACTACCTTCATTAGGCAGACACCTGTTGTAGGTTTTGTATCAGGCCAAATAAACTATTCCAGGTAGCCTAGGTCACCATGAAAACAAGGACTGCAAAGCTTGGGCCGCAAAATTCCATTTATGGTATTAGTCTCACTTCTAGAAATGTCTGTGAATATTATAGAAGTTCTTTTTATGTGGAAAGGCTGAGGAGACAAAAACAGAACATGAGAGTCTGAGAGTTTTCCATTTTTCCAGAGTAAAGGTCGGATGTTGATGTTTCATCCCTCTAATTGAAATGTCAGAGGTACAAGATGCCTCACAGAAATGACATATCATATCTGGGAAAGCGAATTAAGTCTCATTTTTTGAATAACCATTGAACAATCTGGACAGGGCAAAGTGTCAGGAGCTGGCAGGTGTGACAGGAAATTAAGTAGCCAGAGGGATTGTTTTCCAATGCAGTTGTTCCCTGTGAACTGTAGAAATTCACTTGTTTGATTAAACAAAAGACAGATACAGCTCACCAGAGCTTCACAGCTATAATTGCCTTTTCTCTGGCGTGTTGAAGAGCTCCAGCAAAGTCAAACTGAAAACAACTAGTGAAAACAATCTCCATGGCTTTGCAAATCTGCCAAAGGATAACACACTCAGTAAATCCCATACGTCTTCCTGCTCCACTGGGAGAAGCTGAACCATTTTACAGTAAAGGACATTGATTCCACACAAATCATGTACTTGTTGAGGAAGTGTGAAAATAAATTGAAATAGTGCTTTAGATCCTGGCATTCTCAGGAACTAAAGAGAAACATCCATAGTGTTAACACTTTGGGATACTGTTGAACCAAGGAAAAGCATAAATATCTTGTTGGGAGATTTCTATTCGCAGAGGATGAGTGTTTTGCTTACACTTTGGAAGGTCTCTTCCTGAAATTGCTGACTCTGTGGAATAGAGCATTTATGTAACTTTGCCAGTTGAAAATTGACTAGTGCTGTAATATGAGCAGCAGCTTCTTACAGAAAACAATCTTTCTAGTACTTTCATACATTTGTATACAGTTGCCAATCAAATTTTAACAAAATATATAAATTTTTCTGTCACGATATTAAAGGGAAATTACTGCTGAATATCTGTACATTTCAGAAACATTTATATAGGGGATATTTCAGAATTTTTTCAGGTTTCTTGCTCATTTTAGAAACATTTATATAAGCAGTCCAAGTCCCAAATGGGCCTTCACATGTCCACAAGTTCACTAGTGGTTATCAAGATGATTCAAATGTAGTAATTAATATTTCTGACTGGAGGCTGAGATCTGAAAAATCATCTGTTCTCTCTTGCTAATCAAGGCACAAACATTTCACTTATCTGCAAAGAATAGCTATACTCTAAGATGTATTTATCGATGCCTGTAACAAGTTTCAAATTCATAATAATTTAATTGTGTTTACTTATAGCTACATATACCTACAGTGTAAATCTATGGCACAGCTGAGTGGCTTTTAAAGCACAGTATAAATTGATCTCGTCTAGTCCCACATTGGAATCACAGATTTTCTGTGCTCATGTTAAAACCCTTGTCTGAGAGTCTGAGGGTTTCCTCTGCTCGAGGATCTGCCTCTTCCCAGTAAACCTGTGTTGGGCTTACAGGGCAAGGTTTTGGGAGCAGAGGAAGGGGCTAAGGAGACACTAGGGGTTTTCCTTTGTCAGAGAGAGCCAGTTCCAGCTGGATCCTTCCAGTGGAGTACTGGAGCATTCCCGGAGGACATCACAGTGGAGAAAGGCAGTGTGCCCTGATGGAAGCTGCACCCTTGGAGAGCCCATACAGGAACAGGTTTTCTGGCAGAACCTGTGGCCCTTTTGGAGCCCACACTGGAGCAGCCTGTTCCTAATGGATTGTATCCCATGGAAATGCTCCATGCTTGAAGAACTGAAGCCCGTGGGAAGCACCCTTACTGGAGTAGTTTGCAAAGGATGGGAGTAATGGAGGGCACCTGCTGATGGAATGGAAGAAAAGTGTGAGGAGGAAGGAGCAGCAGACATAAAGTGTTAGACTAAACACAGCCCCTATTCCCCAGCCGTGTGAGCTGCTTAGAGGGAAAGAGGCAGAAGAATTAGGGGGGAAATTGAGTCTGGGAAGGAGGGATCATGGGAAGAAGATTTTAATTTTAGTCATTAACTTTAGTCAAAAATTCTAGAATGCAGGAGGGATGTCTATTGTTGATAGTGACTACTGTTTATAGTTAACAAGGGTGCTTACACAGGATGCTTATTTGCAGGGCAAAAAATGAAGAAATAAAGTATGGAAAGGTCACTGATCTTATCTTCTTTGAAAATATGCTTATACAAAGTGAAAATAATTAATGCTTATAAAAATTACAGTGAAGATTATTCATCAATATTTTAAAGAAGGCACCTTTGGTCTAAAATTCTGTAATGCTGGATTGTATTTGCCTCATTAAAATAAAATTTACACTTAACCTGGCAGGCAAGAATAAGATTCAGACATGAATAGGAAAAACATAGTGAGGCATGGCAGGGATTTTGTATTTCTTATTGACTGACACCAGTTCATTCACCCTCATCAGAAAGAATAGAAGTCCAAAACAAGTGATGAATTATTTTATCATGAAGCCTAAGTGGGGGAGCCCACCTGTGCTCAGCACAGCTCTCAGCTCTCACCCACCACGAGCAGTGCTGCAGTGCAGGTCTGGAGAGAGCTCTCAGCAGTGCTGCATGCCATTACACACATCAGGAAACTAAACCAAGCTGAGCTAAAGTGGAGGCAAAAGATCCAAAATATTCAGAGGGAAAACACATATTTTTATTTATTTTTTATGATCTATTTCAAAAGAGAACTTTTAGGTCTTTAACTTAGGTGCTTAATTGTACCATTAGAGCCATAAGAAAGCTCCAAGAGGGAAAAGCAAGCCCCAGTGTGGATTTACAAGACACATTTTTGTACTGGAAGTAATGGTTGTTTTTGTTTCTACATATCCAGAAGTCTAGAAAACAGCCAGATAAAAGCATGTTAGACTGAGTTAGATCCTTTGCAGTCCTCAGTAACCATAACTACAATCTCTGCAAGATTGAATGTGCATTAATCTTGCAGTATCAAACAATGTTCTTAAATCAGCATTTTGCTTATTTTAAGTGGCATACATTAAAAATAAATGCAAGTGTCTTATTTTTTTCTTCTAGGAGATGACTACATGCGTCCAGGAAAGGGAAGTTTTTGAATCTAGAACATTTTACAACAATTTATTAATTACTATAAGCCTTCCATAGTGAGGTTAGACTCCTGGTGCTCTTGGGCACCAACGTTGCCGGGTTGTTCCTTAAACGAGCAAAGGAGCTAGTAGTTATTATAAAGGCTGTTTATTACAAAGGCACATCAGTCTCAAAAGGTACACTTACAGACATTAAAGTCCATGCTAAGTTTTGGCCTAGAGTCCTAGATAGAAGCAGAAGCTGCTCCCATGATGTTGCGGTAGCTCCTGTCTTCTTGGGTGTTGATGATGATGGTGAGAGAGCAAAGCAAAAGCAGATGGCAGAAAGTGATGGCAAAAAGCAATGGCAAAAAGCACCAGCTCTTTCTTTTATATAGAATTTTTTCAACAAACTCAGACCACCACTCCTTAACCTTTAGAATTCTTGTTTCTTAACATGCTAGAATATGTGCAAACTACACATACAAACTATCTTGTTCTATCTGAAAAATGGAGGCAATATTCTTACTAGAGCTCTATTGTGTCTAAAACTACATTCCTGGAGTTCCTGGAACCTCCACTGAAAACACTAGTATGTTTTTAACATTTGCTAGAACTCACAATTCTAGTCTAGCATCTAAACCTTTCACTTGCTAAAAACACTAGAGCTCATACTATATCTTACTTACTGACTCACTTATCCTAAAACTTAAACTTACTTAAACGTCTAGTTTATGTGTGAGTGGTTAATATACTTCAATCCATCCAAAGGCTTTAATTTAATCCTTGTATTCTGATTTCTCTCTGGAGATTTCAGAGACACTCCCAACTTACTGACTCCAACATCTATGGTGGTAAAGTGATTCATTTCAGAGTAAAATTCCCTGTTTTCAGTAATTTCCATTTCTTTTCTATTAAGGTCAGAAAACAATTCCTGTTAAATCAAAATACTGCAAGAATAGACGTAATGTATTTGACATAATGTATTTGCTTAAAGCTTTTGTCCAAAAGTAAAGAGGCTTGAGATGTGCAATACTGGAGGAAATGATCATGTTTTGGAGATATCAAAGCTTTAAAGAAGCATGATGTCAGTTACCTGTAAAAATGACCTCTTTGCTTTTCCTTTTAAGATGAGCTCTTAATAATGGCATAACAAGAACTTGACATAGGAGGTAACCTAAAGAAAATACATCTTTTTGTCCTAAATAATCCTTTAAGTTAATGTCATTGCAAATTGGAAAGCCAGACACAAACATTCAGAGAAACAGCACATTGCTCATGCTCCTTTACATTAAAGACTTCCTTTGATCTCTGTGTCTAAGCTTTGATAGCTTCCCCACAGAACAAATCATTGTATAACATGCACAGCATTTAAAATTAATAAATTAGTGTGGAAGATAAGCCACTGGCATCAAACATGTCTAGAGCTTTGATGCTGGATTTGTGTTGCTAAGGCCCTTGTTGGAGTTTTGTTAATCGCTTTATTTTTCTTCTCTCTCTCTCTTTCTCTCTTTTCTCTATTTTTTTTCTTTTTTTCTTTTTTTTTCTTTTTTTTCTTTTTTTTTCTTTTTTTAACAGAAGATGATATTTTTCCATGGAGAGAAACAAGTTCATCCTCTGAATCTTATTCTCCAAATTTGAAATGCTGGTGAATTTTGAAGAGGCTTGGATCCCAAATTGAGATCTAGGATGTTATGTTTAGCTTCCTTTTGCTTGTCTGCCTGATATATTGGGTAGCTGATGAACTGATGAGCATGACCAGAGATCTGCTTTTCAGACTTACTTCAAAGTTCAAGATCCTTTAGATCTCAGACTCAGGCAATCTTCACTTTCCAAAATGCACCTGGATTATTCCATGCCTAAAGACAGATTTTTGGAAATTTGTGGAAATTTTAAATTCCTGGTTATTATTTTTCAGTTGAGCTGTACGTGTGATTTTTCCATGTAGATGCTCTATATAGTTACTTATAATAATATAATACATGCATAATATAAAAGGGGATATATAAAAACTATACTTGAACAGCAAAGGAGCTGTTCTAATATGTTTGAAGCTTCTGATATTTTCAGAGTCAGATGATGGTGTATTTTATCCCTTTAGATGTATTTGTATGATTCAGGTGACAACAAGTTAACATTCAAAAACAGTGACTAGCACCAATAGGCTAATATGGCACTGAAAACTTGCACATTGGCATTGAAAACTGAGTAACCAGACTATCTCAGGGAGGTTTTGGTGTGACCAAAGGTGAAGTGCTTGTGTAAATTGATTAATATTATGAATTTTATAAGCTGAAATTTCGTAGTCATTAATATTTCCCACCAAGGTTGTATATTCTATGTATGATTTAAGCAGCTGTGCTGAATATCCCTAAAATAAGAATTTTAAAAAGCAAATCTTTCTTCCTGAGAGATTTCCTGAAGCTGTGATGTCACTGGGGCACAGAAACACAGCAGAGCTGAATTTTGCTATGCAGTCCTCTGTGAGAATGGGCAATTAAGGTATCTTTTAAGCTGTCAGCCTAAGTTTTCTCTGTAGTTTGTGTAAGAGAGAGGCATCTTCAGTGAGTAACTCATCCTCCAGAGAAGTCTGTCATCAGGATAGCAAGAACTGTCTCTCAGGAGGTTTTGTCTGTTCATTGAGTCAGAACAGTTAATTGCCGAACCCCGAATCTGGTGATTAGGGGGAGGACACTTTTCCATACTGAAAATTGCTGAATGTCACTGGAGTGTTGTGCTGCCAAGAAGACAGGGCCACAGTCTAAGCCAAGGGAGAAAGATTCAGTGATTCTTGGGTAAGATCTGGAGACTCTTGTCTGACTTCTGATCAAGACTAACATAGTAATTGACACAAAAAAACTTGTGTCAGCCCACAGCTATCAAAAGTCTACTCTTAGCAAAAGTTGTGTTATTGAAAATATATGGGGAAGAATGCAGCTTAAATTTGACCTTTGCAGATGACTGTTTTCCACTATCCCATAAAACAGTTTCTCAAATGTCAAGAAGATTAAATATTCTGGATGCCTTCCTTTGAAATATTGTTTTAACGATCTGTTAACAGTTTATTTAAAAAAATATTGTTTTATCTTCATGAAGATTCATAAAATAGCCCATATTGAACTCTATCTTTTTTTCTTTTATTTTCAAGGTATTTAGTGCAGTTAAATTTTTTTTCTCTCTACTTAAGCTATTATAACATGAAAAATTTCATCTCAAAATGTGGAAGAAGAATTCAAATAATGAAATTTAGTTGTTGCCTTTTTCAATATCATTTTCAGTAATTTTTAAATCTAATTTTGTAAATAAATTTTGCTTATTTGAAATTATAATTTTCCAGGCATTTTCTCTCTGCTGCAAATGTTGATGACTCTCCTGTCATTTCTGGACTATTAAGAATCCCTGCAAGGCTAGAAAATTGTAGAAGAACATTTTGAAATATATTGATGGTGGAGTGGAAAACATAAATGCAAAACATTGCAATCATTGCTTTATATAACAGCTTTAGTTAATATAATTATGAGATAACCATTAAGGAATAAATTAAGTGCTGAAATGAATGTTAAGGTAAGTGACAGAATGTAAGTTAGTCAATGATAGAGCTGGTTAAATAGCACCCAATGAATAATAGATATGACTTGAACTCTCTTGGATGCATAATGCAGAGAATATTTGGTTGAATTATTTATCCTGTCAGAAAGAAGGTACATGTGCCAAATTTGCAGCAGTTCTCTGAAAGGATTCAGACTCCTGGAGTATGAGGTGATTTCTCACTGGAAAACCAGAGAGCAGCCTATCAAGAAGTTGATGTGCTGATGTGATTTAGGAAGGAAAGCCTCACATAAGCACCATTGGAGGTAAAATGTGAGGGTAACGACCCAAGAGACAATATAAGGCCAAGTGTCCTCCCATCTATTAGAATGTGCACTTGGGCAAGAGGCCACATAACCCAGTGTTGCCTTCAAATATCAGGGGAAAGGCTTCTGCAGTGAGATTTGTTTCAATATTGAAGCATTAACAACATATAAAAACCTGATTTCCTTTTATTACATGAACAAAGAAATAAGAAAATCTTTAAAAATATGCAAACTTATAACTAACTTGAAATTTTTAGATAAATATGTTTCTTAGATCACTTGAAATTCTGTTGAAATTTGGATACTTAACTCCCTTAACATTGACATACTTTATTTCTCAAATTAGCATTAGAGTCTATTAGGTGTCTGAAAAATGGCATGATCCTTTGAAATCCCATTTCCAAAGTGATTTCATTAGGTAGTGCTGAATGTTTGGTTGCTATTGCAGATGTCTGACAGCTAATGAGGTTTGAGATCTACAGATCCCATTCAGAAATTCCCCCGGCTGTACAGTTTTGGCTTCCTTTCTATACACATGCCTCCTATATAGGAAAATCTAGAAAGATTATTTATCATCAAAAGAATAATTACAGTAATTTCACAATTATAAGCTGCACCTGATTATAAGCCGCACATCCCTGTAGCCGAGTAGACCACGGGATTTGTCCATATATAAGCCGCACCTGAATATAAGCCGCACTTTTATTTTTTTTTTTTTTTAAAGTGAGGATTCCTGTGTAACAAAGTAACAAATTAGTAACAGAATTGCGCCAGCGTGGGGTTTGGTGTCAGGTGCTCAAGTTGCAACAGTTTTCATAGACCAGTGAAGCCTTTAAAGGCAGCCCGAGGTGCCCTCCCCGGCCGGCTCTCACTTCTGAGTTGTCATTTCACTGGGATTTTTCCATAAATAAGCCGCACCTGATGATTAGCCGCACTACTGGGATAGGCTGGATTCTTCAATGAAAAAGATGCGGCTTATAATCATGAAATTACTGTACTTTGGTATACTAAGCCTGTAAGACACAGAGCAATGTAAACTTCTTCAAGGCTTGGTCTATCAGGCTGAGCCCAAATCTGGGTCAACAACTGAAAGGCCAAAAGCTGCATCCCAGTGGCATGGGCAGGATGGCAGGAAAGCCATTGTAATTGCATGGAAAGTTAGCAAAGGCTAATTAAAGATTACCTCTCACACAGAAAACTACTTTTCAGTTAAACACAGCTTTTCAGAGGCAAAAGTATTCCTAGCACTTGAGATTGTTTCTTCTTGGTTGAACATAAAAATGTTTAACACAAAATTGAAATTAGTGACATCTTCATCTATTTATTGCAGTGGTTTTTTTTTTTAAGAAGTAAAAAAATCATCATTAAGAGGCATAATGCTTTATATTAATTTTTTGAAAAATGTTATTCCTTAAAAATAACCACATTTGTAATAGTTTATCATCCATCAGAGCCTCCTGAGAACAGAAGGAGAAATCTGATTTAAAACTCTGGGTGCTAATTACGCTTTTCAGTGATGGAAGGAAAATTTAGATACAACTGCTCCAGTTTAGCTCTGCTTCCCCTACCCTTAATTTGCTAGTGGAATGACAATAAAATGAGAAATATTCAAAATATAATTGAAAATAATATGTTAAATCCTAAAGCCTGCCCATCTTGGCATTATTAATCTCCTGGCAGAAATGTTTCTGTTTGATTTGTGCTGCAAAGACTATCCTCCAAATGAAATCAAGTGACCAGAAGTGTCAGTGATGATTAATGAGATAACAATTACATCACAAAATAAATTATTTTATTTGCAGTCACCTTAGTGTTGGGAAATCAGAGGTGTTTGTAGTTTGCTATTGGCACTGGAATAGCTTTTGGAATAGCAATTGCAAAATGCAAGGCAATTGGTTTGTTCCTAGAGGTGCTTATTGCAACATAAATAAATAGATTTAGATTTAGATTTAGATTTAGAATCCTGAATTGACAAATAAGATAAGGAGAATTTTTAGACCCACTGCACTGGAGAGTCCTACAATTCAGTCCTTGTAAGATTAATCTTTGCTGTCTGTTTTCCTGACTTTTGTCCAGCCATTCCTGTTCATCCAAGTTATGGCAGGTGAGAAAAGGAACTGACACCGTTCAGAAGTAGAGAGGTTCAGAAAAGCCCTGAAACAGGGCTGGGTTATGGCTCAACTATTTTGTTAAATTAAGACAAGAAAGATTTTAGATTCATGGGATGTTACTTCCACTGCACTACTTTGCTGTCCTCAATAGTACAGTAATTTCACGATTATAAGCCGCACCTTTTTCACTGAAGAATCCAGCCTACCCCAGTAGTGCGGCTTATATTCAGGTGCGGCTTATCTATGGACAAATCCCAGTGAAATGCCAACCCGGAAGTGAGAGCCAGCTGGGAGGGTGCCTGGGGCTGCCTTTAAAGGCTTTGCTGGTCTATGAAAACTGTTTGCAACTTGAGCACCTGATACCAAACCCAGTAACTAATTTGTTACTTTGTTACACATGGATCCTCACTTTAAAAAAAAAAAAGATGCGGCTTATATTCAGGTGCGGCTTATATATGGACAAATCCCGTGGTCTACCTGGCTACCGGGAGGTGCGGCTTATAATCAGGTGTGGCTTATAATTGTGAAATTACTGTAAATGGAAGTGTGTTTATTTATTTTTTTGCTGAAGATTAAGCTACTTTTTACTTGCCATAGTTTAACAGTTTGACTTTAAACTGTTGGCCTTGAATCTACTGCTTTTCAGTACTATAGGATTAGATTTACCCCAAAAGATTAATTGGTACAATCTGATGCAGGATAAAGGCTGGGAAGGGGTGAAATAAATATTTCAAGGCAACCTTTTGTTGGTGTTTTTTTGTTTTGTTTTGGTCTGTTGTTTTCTTTTTAATGTGGTTCTGAAAGAATAAAACAGCTCTGATTTTTTAGATTTCAGAAGAAGCTGTTAATAGTGTCTCTCTGTTATTATTAAATAGTCAGCCTGAGAGGAGTCAAGTGTTTCACATTGTAGAAATGTCCCAGATTTTATCTTGTTATCAGAGAGAACAAAATAAGGGAATTGCAATTGTTGGGAGAGTGATGGAAAGAACTAGGGAACAATTAAAATTTGTTGATAAATTTATATTTTGAGAAGAAACTAAAACAAAATATAAATATAACACTGTAGTCTTTCCTCAAACTAACTATAGGCTGAATTTTCCATCAGGACTTTGTACAACACAACTTTGAGTAACTGCTAACCGTGTCTCAGCAGTGCATTTCCCACAGAAGCCCACACCTGTCTGCAGTCCCCAACAGGGCAGCCTCTGGAGTAGGTGTGGGTACAGCCTGTGCTGCCTGTCTGGTGATGAATCCTCAATGGTGCAACACCTCAAGGCTCTCCCCGTCTCAGTGAGTCAGCCTAGAAATGAGGTGTGCTTTTATTCCCTGTTCATGCCAGGCAAAGGAAAGAGAGGACAGAATAACAGTTTTTATGACATGAGAAATCATCTTTCACACAGAAAATATCCATCGAAGAAGGGTATTCCTAAAAAATATTTAATATAACGATATTTTCCTTCATGTTTTCTGAAAAAAAGTAGAATGCCTCCAGTAAATGTTAAAGTGAAATGTCAGTTGAGTCAAGTTGAGACTGTTCTTAACATTCATTTCTCATTTTAAATATGGATCTCTCTCTCTTTTTTTTTTTTTTTTTTTTTTCCTTTTTAAAGTACAAGGAAAGGCAAGGAGGACAAAATTTATAAAAGCTTCCAAAACTTTTGAGTAAGCACTGGGGAAAGTATAGTTTCCAGTTTCCAGTTTTTTTGGTTAGGCTATAGGCGATGTTCTCCTCCATTTCACTTGACCACCAAACACATCATGTGTGCCTGCACCAACTGGTGGGGCACAGGGATGTGAGGAGAGGGCTTCAGTTTGCTGTGATAAACTTTGATATCTGCATTGTGGATGTGTCTTTGCCAGCACTGAAATTCTTTCCAGTCCTCAGAGAAAGGCACTTGTTTACAAGAGATTGCAGTGCCAGTGAAAATGGGAAGCCCTTGATGATACTTCTGTGCATTTCACCAAGAGAGAAAAGCCATATCACAAGGTAAACACCAAGCAAAATCTCAGCTCTAGACTTTCAGGACACCAAATGAGAAATATGGAAACCCAAGGTTTCCTGAAACAGTACCACCCTGAATTGTCATGAAATGCTTTTTCATTATGTTAGACCACTTGATCATGCCATCAAAATATTTAAATTTCTCCAAAAAGTATACAAGGATCTATTGATTATGATTAGATACTCTGCAACTGATCTTTCTAGACTATGGCTCAGCTATAGGTGATTCATACCCAAGTGCTATCTAATTCCATACTGTGTGGTAATACACCTTTTGATGGAGACAGTTAAGGGGTTGTGAGACCATTTTGCAGATTCATTTGAAAGACAGGACATTGCTTGAGATAAAACTTGGAGCAGCAGCACTGATGCTGACTTAATTCCTTCCACATACTCTTTGGTAAGGCAGCATGCCTGGCAGGTTTAGAATAGGTTGCTAGGGAACATGATGCTGTAGTGAAATTAAGTAGGCTATTCAAACTAATTAGTCTAGGAAGAATGTGTGTTTTTTAAAATTCATAAGATGTTAGTTACAAATAAAAAGATGACAGTCAATTATGTTTAAAAAGATCTAATATTCTGAGGGGTGGGTCAGATGCTCTTCAAATAAAAAGAGCTTTGGAAATGATTTGAACTGAAAATTAGCTTAAGTCCTTTGAAACAGAATTAGAAAGATAAACCAGTCTCATCCAACTTCAGCAACTTTCATAGAGGCCAAGAGTAAGTTGTCTCTCTGGGTTGATTATATTGCCTATGGACATGGTTGTCTTCGCAGAACATAGGGCACTTTTGGCTTTCTGGGCTGCAAGGGCACATGGCTGGGTCATGTCCAGCCTCTCACCCACAGCACCCCCAAGTCCTTCTCAGCCAGGCTGCTCTGGATCTGTTCATCCCCAGCCTGGAGTGATACTGGAAGCTGCCCTGGCCCCAGTAAAGAACCTGGCATTTTATGTTGATAAACTTTATGAATTTCTCAAGGGACCAGTTTTGGAGAACATAATGTCCCTGTGGATGGCATCCTGGCATCTTTCCACTCAACTTGGTGTCATCTGCAAATTTGCTGAGCATGCCCAGGATGCCTTTGTCTATGGCATAAAGGAAGAGATTAAGCAGCACTGGTCCCAGTACAGACCTCTGGGACCCCTGCTTGGCCCCGTATCCATCAGGACTGAGACTGATAAATGACCCAGTCTTAGAGGGACTGTTCTATGATCTGCCCATGCACAGAGGTTGGAATGTCCTAGGGTCTTCCTTTCTAACATTTTTTAAAGATGGATACACTGATTCTCATTTTCCACTTACCTGTCTTCACCTGACTACCATGACTTTTCAAATATAAAAGGAGTGTCTTGGCAACTGCTTTAGCCAATTCTTTCAGGATTCTGGAATGAATCTCATTTTCTCCCATGGACTTAAGTACATTCAGGTTCCTCAGGTGATCATGGACCTGATTTTTTATTTACAGTGGGAGGGACTTTCCTCCCCCAGTCCCTATCCTGCTGTCTATCCACTCAAGAGCTGCAGGGAGAGAGGTTACCATTGAAGACTGAAGCAAAAGAGTTGTTGGGTTCCTCACCCTTCTCCTCAGCTATCATTGTTAGTTCTCCAGCATTATTTATTGAGAAGGGGGAGTACACCTTCTCTGACTTTCTTTCTCTGGTTAACATACCTAGAAAATCCCTTTTTGTTATTCTTTGTGTTCATTGCCAGCTTCAGTTCCAGTTTTGCCTATTCCAGCATCCTCACCCAATTCCTACAAAACAGAATATGATCTCTGTATTCTTCCCAGGTCACCCAGGTCATCTTTGTTTTTGCTACCTGTGCATTTGCTTCTTTCCTTTGCATTTGACCTGCAGTCTCCCACTCAGCCATGGTGGTCTCTTGAATTCCTTGCCTGATTTCTTGCTCCTGGGAATTGCTAGCTCTTCTCTATGGAAGAATTTCTTAAGGCCTACCAGCTAGTTTCACTCACTTGTCCCCAGGGATAGTTTCCAAGGGGACCTTTGAGGAGCTGGAAGTTTGCTTCCCTAATGTTCAGGAGCCCAACTTTGCCCTTTTCTGAGTCACATCCCTCAGGACTGCAAACTCCACAAACACATGATCCCTGCAGCCCAGGCAGCCCCTAATCTTGATGTTCCCCATTAGCTGGCTTTGGTTCAGAAGATCCTAAGAACAGCATGTGATGGATGCAAATGTGGAGTTGATTCTTCCAATGAAACAAGAATTGTCAATCGAGAATTGTCATTCCTCTCATGAGGAGTTTTTCACTTGATCTTTTATGTAAACCATAAAATCTTTAAAGTATTAAAAATATTCCATTGTGTATAAAATAAATGGAAAGTACAAAAGAAGCTGAACCATAAACAAAAGAACAAATAATGCTTCCACATTATTTTTTTGTGTTGTTATTTAGTGTTTGCATCTCTCTGTCTTATTTAAACTACACTGTATGTTTTGGAGAGATAAAGCAATGCTGACACTGAAAAGAAACACAAACTTAAAAAAAAAAAAGGATGTGTAAATAAGCAAGGGGTAGAGATTCCACTTTTAAAGAGGATTGACATCTTCATTAAATGCTTCATCACATATTCCATTAACACTTGCACTCTTTCCATTTGTGCAGTCTGCTGCATAGGGTAAAGAGCTGGTAATTCTTGGGCTTTACCCAGAGCTCAGATATTTTTTTCTCCATTTGTGCTATTGCCATCTCTCATTAGTTTGGCAGGCTGTGTTTTAGTGCCTTTCTCTTCCTGTTCTCTCTCTAACAGCAGCTGCAGTAAAGAGTTAAACTTGGCAGCTGCCCATTCCAGAAGCTAAACTCATAGCTTTCAATCTCACTAGTAGTTTTTGTTTTTAAATCTGGCTTCACGTGCAGGTCAACTTCTCTGCAAAGCAGCTGTGAAGGTCAGATTGGTACCTATGAAACTGTCAAATTTTAGCTTTTAAGTAATCATACTTGAAAATTGATATTCCATGACTACTCTCCAGTAGCTGTGAATTACTTCACAGGACAGAAGAGCTGAAAGTAAATATAGCTGCTTCTCAAGCAAATGGTGAAAGAGTTCACATCCAGATAAGAATTCACGTCCAGTTAAAAATAAAAAGGAAAACTTTGTAGGTGATGCTGAAAAATCAGCAATGATTTTTTAGTCATCCCTTTAAAATTATTGAGAGCAAAACATGATAATACTATACTAAACAAAGCATGCAATGAACAAAATTTGCTCTGTGTCTCTTTTTGGTCCTTTCTCAAAAGAAAAAAGCCCCAAACCAACAGGAAAAAATAGATAAGCCACAGAAGTAAATATAAATGTTGCTGCTGAGTACTGCTGAGGTAACAGCCTGACAGAATGACTATTACATTTAGACAGCCAATGACCACATTCAGGATTAAAACAGAAAAGCACATCTTACAGTGGAGTGAAAACATTGTGCTTTGAAGATTTAATCAATGGTACTGATTAAAAGGAAACTGCCTTTGGACAGGTTATTCTGTAAGTGCTTGCTGTGACCTCTCTTTCACCTCTTTCTTGTACTGAGTTTTGTCTCTTGCATGGGTATTGAACTGTGAATGAGCTCCAGTTGAATTTTACAGCTGCACTCTGTTAGCACCAGAAATTACATTCCCCCCTCCCCCTTTTTTTTTCCTATAAGGAAATTTATCTCATGTAAATTTCTTTATATGTTTCATATATGTGACAGTCTTCAGAACAGAGTGAACAGACCATATTTCTAGGTAAGAATTCTTGTATATTACTTTCCATAAATAAGGTTTTTTTCTTTTGTCTCCTACCAGCTGCCTTCTCATAAGTTTCTTTTTGAATTGTGAATCAATGTATACAAATCCAATATTTGACCATAGAACTGGTAATGGTTTTAAATTAAGAGAAGTTAGATTCAGATGAAATATAAGGAGGAATTTTGTGCAGTGGGGGTGGTGAAAGACTGAAACAGATAGCTCAGACAGGTGGTAGATGCTCCATTTCTGAGAACATTCTGGGCCGTGTTGGGCTCTGAGTAATCTTATCTAGTTGGAGATGTCCCTGTTCATTGCAGAATGGGTTGGTGATCTTTAAACATCCCTTCCCACCCAAACTATCCTATGGTTCTATGATAATAACAAGTAAAAATTCAAAGGTGATAGAAAAATTGAAGATCATTTAAATAGCTGATTATGATATGTGACCTGAAAATTATAATAATTACTCTAAAATCACAAGTTCTGTCAGGCAAATTCTGCTCTCAGTTAGGAATAATGAACTCAGAAAAGACCCTTTGATTCATCATTGAAGTAATCTGAAATGGAAAAGAAAATGGAGGGAAGCTTTCAAAGCAGTCTTGGAAACTCACTCATTTAGGTGAAAAGACAAACAGTACCAGCAGGTGAAACAGCAGAGTTGGAGGATTTTTCTTATTAGGAAGTTGAGGACAAATACAAAGTCTGATTGTAGAATTAGTGGAAACACATTCAGAGTACGCTGCCCTATAAATAAAACCATTTCATCACAGTTTCACAGTTTATATAATCTTACTTTGTTTTCTTTGTGATTGTTTGGTTGGCTATTTTGAGGCAGGGAAAAATCCTAGAGAAATTATTCTTGTTGCCACTTGGATTATAATGCACTTCCTTCTCCTTGAGGACTCACTGTTGCTTCTGGCCTCCTAATTAGGTGGCATAGGAGACTATTCTTTGTTCTGGGACTAAATCATAAATGTCATCATGCCTGTGTTGCTAAACTCTCATAGATTTCTATGTTTTCTTAAATGAAATGGATGCTTATAAAGTGTGTCCTTACTTGATGGCTGAGATGACAGTTAAGAAGAATGAAAAAAATGTTTTATGAACTGCTGTCAGTGGGTTAGGGCATTAATGATTACAAAGGCAGTTTGCTTAAATTTATTTCAGTAAGAAGCTCAAAACTATCCTCAAATTTTAAACAAAGGAAAATACATAAATATTTTTAATTAAAATTGAATGTTATTAATGAAATCCAACATGAGAAAAGGAGAAAAGTCTCATAAAACCGTGATTTACAATACAGCTACTCCACTGTATTTACAGTAATTTCACGATTATAAGCCGCACCTTTTTCATTGACAAATACAGCCTACCCCAGAAGTGCAGCTAATCATCAGGTGTGGCTTATTGATGGACAAATCCCAGTGAAATGCCAACCTGGAAGTGAGAGCTGGCCGGGGAGAGAGCTGCCGCGGAGCCGCTGCTGGGTGGGCGGTGAGCTGGAGCCACTGGAGATCGGGAAGCGGGCTGCCGCTGGATTGGTGAGGCCAGCCCAGGTTCACCGCCTTCACACGAGCGAACGAGCTGCCTTTGCTGCGTTCGCGTGGGCGAGTGAGCCGCCTTCACTTCAGCCAGCGTGCTGCTGCTGGCGCCACCTCCCTTGGAGTGGGCGAGCGAGCGCCACTGCCGCTGCAACCCTTCGGGCGGGCGAGCGAGCACCGCCAACGCTGCCTCTCTTCGCACAGGCGAGCGAGTGCCGCCGGCGCCGCCTCCCTTCGCACAGGCGAGCAACCGCCGCTGCCGCTGCATCCCTTCGCGTGGGCTGGCAAGCACTGCTCCCGGTGCTCCCTGCCGCTCCTGCTCCCAGCGCTCCCCGTAGCTCCCTGGTGCTCCCGCTGCCCACCGCTCCTGGAGTTGCCACCTCCTGCTGGTGGCCGGCCCCTCACAGCACAGCCCTGGCGCTGCCTGGCCCCTCAGCAGCACCTCCACCCTGCCGTGGGGGAAAAAAGAAAAAAAGGGGAAAAAAAAAGCGGCTTATATTCGGGTGCAGCTTATATATGGACAAATACTGTGGTCTACCCAGCTAACCGGATGTGCGGCTTATAGTCAGGTGCGGCTTATAATTGTGAAATTACTGTATTTACTTCTGGGGTGGTGGTGTGCTGCATGATTCAGGGAGCTAACAATTTAAGGATATGCAAGAAGGAATGGGGTAAGACAAAAAGAGTAAAGGAAAGATAGCTCTGTGCGAGCCGGATGTGTGACAGCATAGGCAGAGGAATGAATTAGAAAAATCTATGGAGTACCTGGCGTGACTCTTGGGGACGGTGCTATGCAGAGCCAGGAGCTAGATTCAATGATCCTGCTGGGTTTCTTCCAACTGAGCACATTCTGCCATTCTATGATTACCACCAAGGTGTGAAGTCCCTGGTACTGAAGCTGAAAACAACGTGAACACTGGAAGTGAAAACTCTCTGCTTTATCATAGTCTTGGAGCTATAAAGGGCACTTTTTTGGTAACAAAAAAGAGTGACTGCTTTCAATGACACACCAAAACAAAAAATCCCATAGCCAGCAGGTCAAAAGGTCAGCTTTGCCCTCTCTGTTTGGCAGTGCTGAGGCAGATTTGGAGTGCTGAAGTTAGATTTACGCTCTCCAGTACAAAGAGGATATTGATGTACTGCAATGAGTGCAGTGCAGGCCACCAGGCAGACCAGGGAGAGGGACAGAGCACACGATGTGCAGGGAGAGCCTGAAGAGCTGGGTCAGTTCTCCATGGAGAAGAGAAGGCTCAGGAGAGACCTAAGTCCTCTCTGCAACTACATGCTGGGAGGACACAAAGATACATTATTTTTTGTTAGACAAAAGGAAAAATATTTTTACTTTGAAAGGGGTCAAACGGTGAACCCCAAGAGGGTATGTGGAAAGAACCACCCTGGGAAATGTTCTGCACTCAGTGAAATAGAGGCTTGAATAAAATGATCTAGTTAGTTCTTCTTCGAGTGGTGGGTTGGAACAGGTAACCCTTGAGGGTTGTTTTCAACCTAAATTATTCCATGGCTGTATTATATGAGAAATCAGAGTGCCCTTGCTAGTAAGGCAGACAAGGCACTGACAAGGCAGACAAACAGCACTCAAAGCTGGGGAAATAAAGCAAGGAGTATGTGAGACCTGGAAACCCCTGCCTCACAAAGAGACAAGCTGCCCCACGTAAAGAGCATTTTCCTCCTGTTTGCAGAACTGAGAGAGGTTTGGGTCCTGTTACCTCATACAGGAGGAAATGGAGCAAATATTCCCTAGGACAGAGCAGCTCCTTTCTTTTGCTGCAGGGCAGAGTGCCTGCAAGAGAACAAACACCTTCCTGCATGCGAGCAGCAGCAGCTGAGGCAGCGCCTCTGCGGCAGCTGCTGATGGAGGAGCTGCATCCCTCGGGAATCCCACAGCTTCTTCACCAGGCAGCAGCTCCTGCTGAGGAGCACACCCATGGGTCACCAAAATGTGCCGCACCAATAACAGACAAGGGTATGCTTCGAAGTGTCAGCCGGCTTTGGGTATCCTGCCTCAGATTTCTGTAAAGTGGGGTCCATGTAATCTCAGAAAACCAGTAGGTACTCATCTACGGCTTTGTTGAACACTTGGATACCTTGTATTCAATGAGAAGAAATGGGGATGAGGAGCTGTTTTGGTGGGGGTTTTGGTGAGGTTTTTTGCTTTTGGATTGTTTTGTTGCTGTTGTTTGTTGTTGATGTTTTTGGAGGGAGTTGTTTGGTCCTATTATTTTTTGGTTTGGTTTTACCCTATTGTACAAGTATTCTCACTGATTTTAATATCAGTTGAACAGTAGAATGAATTTCCCATACTGAAGCTTATTTCTCCTCATTTATATAGTGATTTATTCAGCTGTGAGCCTCCATATTGTAGCTGCCCAGGTATTATCAGAAAAATATCACAGAAAGGGCTATAAAGTGCCTACAGTTCTGCTGGAATGGCTGGGAGTTACTGGTGTTTAACAGCCTCAAAAATGACATTGAAAAGACTCACTAGAGGGCATGAATTTGGATTGGATGACTTACACCACAGCAAATAAAGGACAAGTAGAACAGCAAGAATGGGTGCATCTGTGTGCATAAATACGTGAGGGATAGCTGGAATCTGTGAGCCACTCTCTATTGGCACCTCTGTACTTCAGCAAAATTGCAAGAATAATTTGTGATATACTTCCCAAGCAGGGATTAGGGGTTGGAGGGTGTTTTTCTATTTGATTTTAAACTCTGTGTTTTTTATTCTGTAACAGCATGATATGGGAAATGATGCTACAGAGGATTGAATGAAGTCTGCATCCCACTACTATTGTTGCTGGCTTCATAGTGCTAAAATAGTCCCTATGATTCTGATAGCTCTGCAGATTGGTGCAGTGTTCTTCATGGCCAGTATGTAAAACACTGCCGCAGAAAAAAACCTCTCCAAAAAGAGAGAGCTCCTTTTAATAGGTGCAGCAAAGGTATCCGCACTAACAGCACTGCTCCTTGATCATTTTACTGTGAGCTGAACATGCATCTGAGAGGCTATTTCAGCCCTACAGATTTCAAAAGTTTTAAACCACTGTGTCCTTGAAAAGTCCTCAGTCTTGTCTATGCAATGCAAAACTCAGAGCTCTCCTGAAAGCAGTTTGTGTTGTAGCACACCTGCACATTAACATCCAGCCTGGTCGGCAGCCAGCACTCTGCGCCAGCGAGGTGCTGGGTGTCCTTTGATCCCACTTCGTTTCTATGGGAACTGAAGGTGCTTAGCACATTGCAAGATGTGCAGCAGCCTTCAAGATAAGAGTATATGATTCCTAATAAATTCTTTCTTCTTCACAGCTGGTGCAAGAATTTGCCAGAAATGGTTCCTTTCCCTCTGCTTGAACACGGAATCTCAGGCAAGATTCCGGTTAAAAAATAAAGAAGATGGTTATTCTTTTTCTTATACCTCATCATGATTCCAGATGAAGGAGAAATTGTCACAACTTTAGTTCTGAACCACAAGCTGGGTACTTCCAGAGAAGACAATAATAATTAATCCTTATGATTCTAAAGCTATAAAAGTTTTTGCTGCATTTCAGCAGGACTGGAACGTCTTTGCAAATTAAAAAACAAGACAAAAAGGTACCAATCCACTGCTGTGAAGTTGTCTCAACTACCAGGACAGTAAATACAACATGCTGTTGAAAAATTGCAATAATAAATGCAGGGCTTTATAAGGAAAGGGCAAACCAGTTTGGAGTAGCACAAGAAAAGCTGCCTTATTGTCTTCCCATACTGCAAAAATCTTCAACATTCAAACTTTTCCCTTAAATTCTGTTGAGTATCTGACTGAAAATGTCTAAATATTTGTTAATACCTTGTGGCAAGCACTAAAAAAGGAGGATGTGCAATTCACGTATTCTAAAATTCAGTCCTTTTTTTATTTTGAACTTTGGGAAACTCTCTGTTTCATTTCATTGGGGTGATTTTGGACAGTTTATTTTCCTTATGAATGAGGAAAGTAGCATGGGCTTCTGCACACACAGTGTCTCACAAACTGATTTGACAAAGCTTATCCTGTTATTATTTGCCAGAGAAATTATCTAGAAAATTTGAACCCAAGATTAAAATCTCTTTCTGAAGAAGATACTGAACTGTATAAGAAATTTTTACCTCATGAGACTTGGTGTGAATGTTCGTGTCCAGTTTTCACTCTGCAATTGTATTGATTTGAATTCAGCTATTCCTCAGTGATCTCTTTTCAGAATTTTATAACCAAAATTTGCTGCTTCATGAAGAACCCACAAGAAATGGAAGTGTAGACAGGAGCTAGTAGTTAGGTATGGAAATTCAATTCCAATGTGATCCTCGGGCTTAAATTGGATAATCACAGATATTGTGAAACTGCAGAAAAGGCAATTTACAGATATACCTTTTTCAGCAGGGTGAGCTGCCAAAAATTTTAAGAGGGAATTAGAGTAGCTGCAAGAATTAACTGCAGAGTCATGCAGGCTGCTAAGCGGGGTGCAGTAGACTGAGGTGGAAGCAGACTCTTACATAATTTACATGCAGCAAAGGAGTGAGAAATAGCAGATGATGAAGCTTTTCCCACATTCTCACCACACTGCAGGTGTTTTCCCTTATCAGAGTTGCAAAAGAAACACAACTCAAGAACTCAAATATATTTTTCTAATAAAAAAAACTCTGTTTAACATATCTGTTTCGTATCTGATTTATCCATATAGAAAGGAATGTGGGGATTAAACAGTGAGCTGAGAGAAGCAACCCACAACAGATATTAAAGAATCTACTCTAATTTTTAGTAATAAAAAGCAATGAATGAGTCAAATAAAGGCATTTCAAGGATGCTCAATAATTATAGAAGGGAGAACAATTTCAAGGAGCTGGTGGCAGATTCCCTGGTTCACAAGCCTTGTGGCAGGTTGAGGATCAAAGGAAGCCAGAGCAGCTCCTCCCAGCTGGTCAAAGCAAATGAGTTGTCCCATGTTTTGTACTTCAAATGGGCCATGCCCAACATCAGGCCTTGGAAGAGAGCAAGAGGAAAGGCAAAGACAAATGGGGGTGTTCAGTACTTTTTTCCAGTTTGTCTATGAAAGAAAATAACAGAAATGCATCTAAATCAAATACCGCAGCCATCCTGAGGAGCTTGCAGTGAATCAGATCTATGGATGCTGTCCCTTTTTGTGTGACACATTTCTTTTCAACGTGTGGAAATGGCTGCACATTCAATTGCACTCCTGGGCATCACAACCTCATCATATTCCTGAAAACTGGATGTAACAAACACATGGTTTACACTTGGAGACTCTCACCTGAGCATAAGGTCTGAAGTTTTCTTCAGGGAAAGCTGTAGATAGGCAACCAGGAGCATCTTCAGAAGACCTGCAGCCTAGAGAAGTGTCAAATTATTTCAGTAAAAGATATGTTTCAGAAGGGGTACAGATACAGTCCCAACTAGCTCCAGTAAGACCATTTGTTTTGGAAAATGATTGGGTTTTTGTGGGATTCTGGATCTAGATTCAAGCAAAGGAGGCAGAGTGGAAATACTCAAAATTATATGAATACTTCCCCCTGTAATGCCATATACAAATTAGATATAAGATAGAATTAAGGAGTGGGGGAGTGCAAGCCATAGCTCACCATTGTTACCTGTGAAATCAGAAATCTATTTTTGAGGATAAAATAAAAATACAGGATAAAATATGGATACAATAAAAAATCCTCCAAGAGTCTTTTCCTGGACCCAGTGTTTTTCTGTTTATGAAACACACTTATACAAAACATACCTAACAACAGCTGTTGCAAAACTGCTTGGGGAAAAAAAAAATTTCTTATCTCTCAATACTATGCTTAAGAGATTTACACAACATTTTTGTAAGCTAAGATTAATGTCACCGTGTTGCCAAGGTTAGTGTTGATATTATCTTTTCCTTCTAAGAACACACAGAGCAAATATCATCCACCTGACCCTCTGTGTGTCCCCCTGAGGGTATCCCTTGGTCTCCAGTAGTTGCAGTAGTGATGCTCACCT
Organism: Sialia sialis; assembly: GCA_009812075.1. NCBI lineage: Eukaryota > Metazoa > Chordata > Aves > Passeriformes > Turdidae > Sialia > Sialia sialis. Next base: position 19,371,943 of record VRYO01001589.1, on the reverse strand, counting down.
CTGTGGGAAGGGGATTGGCAGCAGTGCAGGACCAGGACCCATCCCCAAGCTCATCTACTCCAGAGCAGATGAAGGTGACACCACTTTCCTCACCTCCTCTCAGTTCAGCTGCTTACCAGTTCCCAGTGCAGGGATTTGAATGTTGCTTCTGCCTGCTTTCTCCTACTCCTTCCTCAGCAATATGTCGCATGATATTTTTAGGGTGGATGTGAACGAACTGAACCCATCCCACTTGGAATATTGGCATATGCTCAAGCTGCCTTCCATGAGGCACAAGGTGACTTTTGAGTGATTCTTCAGGCTCTCTGCTTCTTGGATTGTTTCATTTTGAGGAGAGTCAGTTTCACACATGACACATTAGTTAATTCCCTTTTCAGCAGTACAATTTTGGTTTGTTTTCACTTGCTCCTTTTAAGGAAGCCCTCTCTGTAGATGAAGGGTTATGTCTTATAGATATGTATCCAGGTAATCTCTCTGCACATCACAGCTTTTTGGGAGTAAAAGGAAGTCAAGTGGCCGTGAATCCACACAATCAGTGCTGTTTCCTATTGATTCCAAAGCACAAACCCATATAATTTAATGCTGGTAAAAAAAAATCTCAGCCGTGGGCTTTAGGTATCATTCCACAATAGAAAAGAGGAGGGATTTCATTATTGCATACAGCAGCCTATTCCTGTCTCAGTTCCTTATTTTTTCAGGAACTTTAATGATAGAGTGTGGCATGAATTGGCTTGTTTCAAAATCTGGTCATCTTTCTGCCAGTCAAAGAGTGGACACATATTTTAGCATGTGAAGTGTATTTTTCACTAATACTCCTTTATTTTTTTTATTTTTTATTTTTTCTCCCATCATATTTGCTTGGAGGAGCTTGAAGACACCTCTTTTGTTAATTAGGTATATTCTTTTATCTCTGTCACCACAAGCAGCCCACACAAGTATTGGCCAAAAGTTCCAGCGACAAAATTGTCTGTACTAATGTCTTTGAAAAATAGATTTTGAAATTATCTATCTCCTCATAAATGGGATCCACACAAGGATAATCAAGCCCATTAATTAGCTTGTTTTTATCCAGTCTTAGCATGTAAAGCAAGGGCATAAAAGATGAACACGTTTTGTGAGGGCTGTGAATGGTTTATGGTGGAGGGCAGATGTGCTTTGGAGAACCAGCCTGAAAGGAAGCTGCAGCACTGCTCATGGCAATGACAGGACACAGACCACAGGAACCAGCGAAAACAATTTTTTAAATGCAGTTTGATTTATTTTTTTGGCATTACAAATTTTTTAGTACCATCATATTATGTCAGAAAGACCAGTCTGTGGTGAAAAGAAAAACGTTGATATATATATATATATATATATATATTAATGATGGATTTGCTCTGTAATCCATTAGGAAATCCATTTTAAATTTAATTATTTTTTTTTTAATATTCCTTAATTGCACAGAATCCCAAGTGATGGAAAAGGCATTTAGAAGATTTTGTCAGAAGCATTCTGGAGGTTTTTATAACTTATTAAGGAGGATTTTAATCTATTTTTGCTTCATATTATAGGCACATTTTTCATCCTTCAAGTGGGTAGGAGGTAAATTCCTCATTTTAATTTAATTTCCTAAAGGTCAGAAGATTGTGCTGTAGGAGACAAATTTTTTGGATGAGAAAAAAATCAAAGAGAAGCAGAAGAGGATGTGTCATATGGTTGCTTTAGTAATTATTTTACAATTTATTTATTATACTTCCTATGAGAGAATGTCGCTTTTTTTAAAATTCAAGCAAACTTAGAAATCAACATCGATTAACCAAATACACATATGATGATTACCCCTCAAATGATTTTGTGATGCATGCAGACATAATGACATAAAAGAATTATGTGTAAAAAAATGAGATGGAAAAGCTTAAACTTTGTGACACATTTTATGTATTTTATTTTTGTAACACAAAAGTGAACATGAGTTACTTAAGACTGTTTTCCTAGAGGGATATCAGACCATCTTGGCTTCATCCAACTGTAGTGAGCTCAACTGATTTGCAAAATCTTTAATTTCTCAGAAATATTAACCAAACTGGTAACAACAGTGGTAATTTTGGTACTATTATGGTGGTGTTCCTGAAAGAAAGGCTATTTTTATTTGCTAATGTGATCTCTTTAGCCACAAGTGTTTTATTCCTTAAGAGGTGATTTCAATTACAGTAACCTCAAAATATTTTTAAATAAAGTGAATCAGTCCTTTATTCTCTAGGTACATTATGAAAGGCAGGGAAAACTCTCATAGCTTTTCAGAATTGAGTCCCAGAATTCAGGCCAATGTTAATATTGTTGATTATGCTAGAAAATCCATTATTTATACATTTTCTCGTGTGGTATTCCAGATGAAGAATTTATTGTAACTAGAAGCTGAATATTAGGTCGTTCTAAAAACTGAGAGCTGCCACCCATCAAAAGGATTGTGACAATGTTTGCATCTATGAGACAAACTGATTCTTCCCATGTGAAAAGAAACAAAATATGCTATAGCCTACTAACTGCAGCCACAAAACTCTTCAGCAATATTTTTCCAAACTAAATTCTTAGTGGAAAGCAAATGGAATTTCTGTGGTGTCCTGGTTTGGAGGACAGGTGTCTGCTAAGGAAGGCAGGAACCTCTCTTTGAAATGGAGAATGTAAACCCCCTCCCTCCAAATTATTATAATTTTGAAATTAAGGGGCTCTCAGGCAAAGATATGGGAATTAGGAATAACAGTTCTTTACAAGAAAAATTAAAGTAGAAATACAATACTACAAAGAAACAAACCCCAAACCCTGACAAAGTCAGAGTACAACCTGACACCCCATCAGTCAGGGTTCTGGTAGCAGTCCCATTAAATGGTGGCTGCACTCCTCTTGTCAGATGTGGTTCAGTTGAAGCAGTGGTCCTGTACAAGGTGCAGTTTCCCTCCGGACATCCAGTGGTGATGTGGAGAAGTCTGGTTTCCCTCTGGAAGTCCAGTGCAGAAAGGGCTCCCTTAGTGCTCCAAAGTCTCAGTTTTTATCTTGGTAAGAAATATTGGGCTCTTCCCCCTGGCTGGAGCAACTCCCAATGGGATGAAGTAATTTTATCAGTCATACGATGGGACTCAATGGCCATTAGCAGAAGATAACTCCCTGGAGGAACGATGGGTTGTGAAAAGATAAGGAACAATGCCCCACCGGGTTTCAATGGATGGCCCATTAGCAGAATATCTCCCACGGAGATCAGGATCACTGCCCCACCTGGTCTCAACAGATGGTGATAGAATAGATACTTTTGATCACATCCCGTATTGTAACCCAAGACATGTGGTCTGTGGTTTGTTCTTTATAGGCTTTCTGCAGATGGACCCTGGGCCTGTTGAATGTGATCATTAGAAACCACAGAAAGTTGATTAAACCACATCTGCGAAATTGGACAACATGAGAAGATGAATAACTAGCATGTTGAACATACTCAAAAGGACAAAGTGAGGTGATGTACACACTAACATCAGAAATAGTGAGCTGCAGCTGCAGAGGAGGGAAAAGGGAGTCAGCTGCACAGGTTTCCCATGGTTGAGTTAAAGCCCCTCACATGAGAATAAATTACCATACTAAAATAAAAACCCATCACACCATTGACCAATTCCTTACTGAGTCACTTTGCAAATTAATTAATGAGAGTAGAGTTACATTCAAAACGGAAGAAAACTGACTCAGAAGTGGTCAAACTGAGAGTTAAGAGTTATTCATATAAAGGCAACATGGCATAAAACTGTAAGAAGAAATATGGATTTCCCCTAATACAAACTTAACCTGTGAAACTCTGTCCTGAAACCCTGTTCAGAGAAAGCAAAATTCAAATTTAGTATAGGAAAGAAAGAGTAGCAAGAGATTAATCTTTCAGAATCAGGAAATTAAGTACTTCCAGGTCCAACTCCCAGTAGGAACAAACAAAATTAAATATTTAAAAGAAATTGCCTAACCTTCCTTTACTATATCCCTCCATAGTTCATGTAGATACAAGTCTTTAGTTGCTTTAAAGTAATAGGCCTAGGGCAATTTACTCTGTAGATATTTAAAGCAATGGAGAAGTCACTGGTTAGGTGTGTCCTGCCTCTCCCATTTGATTCCAGATGGAGAAAATGCTGACATAATGCAAGGGGGTGGGCTAGATGGCCTTTGAAATCCCTTCCAATCCAAATGATTCTCTGAGCCTGTCATTCCATGATAATGTCTCACGTTTTTCACCTGGATATTCCTCTTTTCAATGTATTAGTTCTTTTCAACTCTCCTAAACTTCCTCCACTGGCTTATATCTCTCTACCAGTAGTGAATAAATGAAAAATACAATGAGAAAATAAAGGTCTTGAAACAGACATATGTCTCTCACCTTCCTGTATTTAACCCTCTTAATCTCAAGTCTTCCTGGGGAATACAAATTTCTCTGAGTACTTGATTCAAGAGGGTTTTGATGCTGACAGCAGTCTGTGGGACACACCATAATAAAATTGTTTTTCATGAAGTAGCTAACACCTCTGTGAGGACTTTGGTTACAATTCTCAGCCACACTTCTCTGGAAACATTACCTCTATCTGTTAAATGAACAACTACAGGGAGTGGTTCCATAACCACCAGTTTTATTAATTCAGTAGAGTTGTTCTGGGATAGCCTTTTTTGTCATCCTCCTTCATTTTACTCTCCAAGGAGAACTTAGTGCAGAATAAATATACTGTCATCTACTAAGGTTTTAATACTGTCAGGCTTTGGTGTCATACAAATCCCACCTTGAAAGATGTTTGCCCCACTTATTTTATCCTTCTGTACTTAACTAGTCTGAAGAACAATCAAACAAATCTCAATTATTCCTTAGAGATCAAGAAGTAAATCACACATTTGCTCCCAGGTAAGCTTCACTTAGTCTGTCAGAGTTAGACCAAAGAAGGTGAGGGATTTCTCTGTCCATTTAAATTAAATGATAATATTTTTAGTTAGGAGTTTGAAGCTGCAAAAAAATCCCTAAAACTTCCCTTCTTCAGCTTGTATACTTTAGAAATTTAGGTCATGAACACTCACAGGAAGATTTTTAAAGTGGCCTACAGAACTCAAGGTCAAGTAATTCCACTGACTTCACTGAGATTTATGCTTTTTCCTTTCATTTTTTTTATAATCTCGACTTGAAAACACTTGCTCAGTCTTACAGATATGGTACACTCCATGTTTCTAGCCTTGTGGCTTTCCATCCACACAAAAACCTGCTTCAGTTTGGTGATTTAGCAGCCAGGTTCAGTTGTCATCTGGAACAGGGAGCAGGGAGGACAGCTCTACAGCCTGGAAAATACATTCCCTATGAATGAGTAGGAAACAGCTCCTCTCCTTTTGCCATCTCCCAGGAAATAATGGACCTGTTAGCACAATAGCTGCATTACTTTGAAAGATCCCATAATTTTCTCACACAGCTTCCTCAACACTCTGAAGAAATTATTCAAGCCCATTTGAACAAGTTTTCTTCACGGTCCTGGAACCAAACCTGCCTGCTGACTCATGGGGGATGCATTGCTTGGTAAATAAAAGTCTACCAGCAGTCACAGATCCCATCACCACCCTTTCAATCTGTTCTACTTGTCTTATAAACTCTAAGGATTAAGTGTGAACAGCTGCAATTATTTCTCTGTAAAATTGATCACAAAATTTTTTAGTCTGACTTTACTTCCTGGCATATTAATTAAAATGTCGTTGGGAAGATCTTTAGTGACATTTTTGTCAGGTTTATGCTGACATGAGTTCATTTTTAGTTTTATTAAGACTGGCTTATGATAATCCTGATATAATTGAGTTGCTTATCTGAGAAGCTTCTGCCACTGTGTTAATACCTGTCACTTTGGCTACAAAAAAAGGCCTAGTTTGAATACATTTGAGTTCTCTGCATCCAATACGGGATTTCGGGACTTTGACATATTCTTATCTCCCTTTATTTCCTACATGGCATTTGGCTTACAAAATTTCAGTATCTTTGGCTTTTTCAAAATAATAAATGGATTATTTTCAAGGGTTCAAAATAACTTGATCCAAAACATGAATAAACAAAAGCCCAAGCCTTATTCTAGGTTTAATTTCTGCTCAGAAAAGTTAACTTCTGATCAGCTGTACTTTCCATTGGCACGAACACACAGGATAATTTCTGTAATGCTGTGCCTCTTGGGAAACATAAGTGGGCAAATGGTTTATAGAAAGTCAAGTGAATGCCTCTTGTGCTCATGGAGCTGTGCTGAATTACAGCCTGAGCTTTTCCACTGAGTTGAACTTTTCTGTGGTTGTGATAACACCCAAGAGAATTGGGAGAAGTCTGCTTGCATCTCTTTTTTAAAAGAGCAGAAGCACTAAAATCATTTTCCAAGAGCAGAGCTAAGTTTTATTATTTATTAAAAAAAGATAATTTTCAAGTAGAAAAATCTCCAGATTTTCTGGGTGAGAGAATACATCTGGTCTTAAAGAGCACTTCATACTTCCCTGACAGCTGCATCCCCTAAGGTATCTTCCTCTCTTGAGTCTTGCTCCCTTTAACTCCCCTCAAAGTTTGTCTTTTTATTTCTGGATTAAAGTTCCATATTCTTCTTTGCCCTGATTAAGTTTTATCATTTCATCTCCAGCATCTCCCAGTGTCTTCTTATTCTCCAGATTCCCTGTTTGCTCAAATTGTCTCTCTGCACTGCAGGACCACCCTCACTGCCTCATTCCCCAATCATTCTTCCTGGAAAATATAATCTGCACCTCCCTCTGTGGGGTCTTGCACGGCTCACTGACACAGGCTGAATGAGGGGGCTCCTTCCTACCCTGGCAGCCCTTCAGACAAGATAGATGCAGAAGCAAATTCAACATACAGTGAACAAATCAAGAAAACAAATTGTGAACATCACTTATAACAATCCAGGATACATTTTGAGGAGGAAGCCTCACTTTCACAGAATCATAGTCAGAGCTTTTCCTCTCAGAATACTTCAACTTCGGCCCAAGTATGGAATAAGTTCCAGTGCTCTGGATTATATTGATTAAAAAGAACCCATCTCAAGAAAAAAAAAAAATCATCAAAATGATAATTTTCTGGTACCTACTAAATTATTAAACTTTAACAATATAGCTATGATTTTGAACACTATTCATTACATCCAGCAGTGTCTGCTTTCACATGCCTTGTGTTTGTCTCATGAAATAGATGCAAGCTGTAAGTGCAATGTAATCCTACAACTTTCACAGATGCTGCTATAAGACAGAACTCCAGAACAAGCCTCGTGCATGCAGTGTCCTCAGGAAGTAGATTTGCAGTGTGTGTTCAGCATTCAACTGCTGTACAGTAATTCTGGTGTGCAGAAGGGACAGGTTTCCTTCCCAGAGCCACTGCCATGCAGCAGGGTGTGGCAGGGAAAAGCCATGAGGAGGAAGATGGAATTAAAAGGATGTTGCTGTTCATAAGATATCTCCTCTGGACTGTTTTCACAACCATTCCTCTGTTGCATCCAGAGGGCAGGTGGCCAGGGCAATATAAGAGGTGACGTGCAGTGCTTCAGCACTGGATTGCCACCTCAGGCTCTCTATCCGAAACTACAGGACAAATAAAGTCATCTAAAGCCATTGGATATAATTATTTTTTCTGCTATTTTTGGATGAAACTTGATGGAGATGCTTCAGTAGTTATAGTGCCAGATGCAATAACAGAAGCTGTGATAATGGCCCATTTTTTTATCTCTTGAGGAAAATTCCAAGTACTCAAAAGAATGTGATAACAAACCTCATGGCAGTAATAACTGAGATGTGCCACCATCCAACAACAATCCTGACAAGCAATCACTCTACATTACATTCAGTAAAATTCCAACATAAAGCAGCTTTCTATTCAGATAGAAAATGTGCCACATAAATTACTACTGAAATCAGAAGAAAACTGAAAAAATGGATAGATTTCTGGGAGTTTCCCAATATTTCTTCAAAGTAATATGACCATAACTAATCAGATTTAACCAATATATTGTTTGTCATGTTTAATTGGGCCAGGATACAAATTTCATGACTCTTAAGTTTGCAATTCTAATGTACCCTGGTGAAGTTTTGAGACTGCGTGATACATGTTGCATGAAATTTTAATTTCTCTTTTTCTAATTGCATTTCTCAGTTTTAGTTTGCTCAGATTATCTTCTGTCTGTTACTCCCTATTTTTTTCTGCTGTGATGATGTACATAGAAACAAAGTCAGGTGATGCCACAGACTTTTGGATTCGGAAAATAAACTACAGTAATTTCACGATTATAAACCTCACCTGAATATAAGCCGCACTTCTGGGTAGCTGGGAAGACCATGGGATTTGTCCATATATAAGCCGCACCCGAATATAAGCCGCGCCTTTTTTTTTTTTTTTTTTTTAAACTCTGCACAGCAGAGGGGGCAGGGCACTCCGGCCCGGCCCCACACAGCCTGGCTTCCCAGCGGCAGGGGCTGGCCCGCTCACTTGCAGGCCCCGTTCCCGGCGGTCCCAAGCCGCCACCGGCTCCCGGTAGCACAGGGGCCGGCCCGCCCTCTTGCCACTCTGTTTGGCCGGCTCTCACTTCCGGGTTGGCGTTTCGCTGGGATTTGTCCATAGATAAGCCGCACCTGAATATAAGCCGCACCACTGGGGTAGGCTGGATTCTTCAATGAAAAAAGTGTGGCTTATATTAGTGAAATTACTGTACAATACTTTAAAGGAAATATGAAAATAGTAAGTCAAATTATTTATTTCATATATACATTGTTACTGCAGATGCATTGAGCGTTATGGGATGTGACAAATTGGTGTGACAGAATGTTGGAATGGTTCCACCAAAGTACTTTTGATATAAATGATTCGTGAACCTACATAAGCCAGCCCTTCCCCTGCCACCTCCCAATATAATTTTAGGACATAAAGCTCCATAGTAAAGCTTGAAGTAAAAGTCTGGTTTTGTCAGGTTTTGGGGTTCTTGGTTTTCTTTGTTTATTTCTTTGTTTATTTGTTTGCTTCATTTGGGATTTTTTTTTTCATGTTTTTGTTGTGTTTGTTGGGGTTTTATTTAATTTTTAAAAATGTCACAGTGTCTTAATTTTGTAAGCCTTTGACAAATGCACAAGCTTCTTATATACATCATTGGATTTTTGAAAAATGTTAAGAAATTTTTCACTGATTTTTAGTGAAATGCCATGTTATGTTCATGGGCAGCGTAAAAGGAAACAAAAAAATGTTTTGAGGTCTTCTCAAGGAATGAAATATGGTCAGAACTAGGGTAAATTACCTGTAAATAATAATGTCTGTTCTGAACACAATAGGAAAAATAGAGAAGTGCAAGCTAAGAGTTCGTGGTAACAAGTAATCCCTCTTAAAACAAACTATAGAGTTTTATGCATTCATTATTTGGTTATGGCCAAGAGAGGGAAGGCAAGAGAGAAGGGAGGGAGGAAAGGAGGGTAAGGGGCTAATAGGATTTTTTACAGCATTTGTTTTCTTAAACATCAGCAGCTCACCTCACACAGAGATCCCTTTGGAAATTCTAAGCTATGTATCTTAATTCCTACCTTCATTTCTGAGCAGCTGGTATTTAGCATCTTTTTGCTGAAGTCTGTGGCATCAGGCCTGAACTGGAGGGAAGATACTAACACAAGCACCATCTTCATATATCCTTAAAATGTGGGTCAAAGTTGACACTGCTTTTTTTTTAATTATTATTATTGATTTTGATTTTTTGATTTTTTTTTTTTAACTGCCTGATACCAATAAGAGCTGGTGAATCTGGCAGCCTGCAAACATGAGGTTCCATGCTCCAACCAGCAGTGAAGGTGAGCTGGCATTCCCAAAAGCACACATGCATGTGTATATGTCAGATATGACATAGAGAAACACTCCAGCACTGATAGCAGCAGGGACTTTGTTCACTGGTCCAGTGATCACCCTCCTGTGACAGCCTGGGTTGTGGTGGCTACCCTGTCTGTCACTGTTTTTCTGCACACACACATTTCTGGAGATGAGAATTCAGTGGCAAGCCCAGATTAATAATTTTTAAGAAGATCCAGCTAAAACTATTTAAGCGGCAGAGAACCCACTGTGGGAAGTTGCTCCAGCTGGTGTGTATGTCTTTATACTCACGGGTGGCATGGACAAATTTGCATCTCGTACCTGTCTAGTTGTTTCCATATTAAGCATGCCTAATTTTAATTTCCAGGCACTGGACGTATTACCCTGGTGAATTATACTCTAGAACCTCCTGGTTTCAAATGATTTGTCCACAAGGGCTGCTTACAAATACATCAAGCATTTCATGTTTTTGTTTTTATAGATAATTGAATGTATTTCAATTGAACCAACATGCTGTTTTGAAGGAAATCAGCAGTCATCCCCACTTGATACTCCTGGCTTCTCCTCATAAGACAGCTTTTAATTGCTCAAAATGGATTTAGATGGATCCAAGCCTGGATGATACATATTTCAGGACACTTTGTGATTTGACCCTGTTGCTTATGAGCATGCAAAATACAGGACCGGGTTGGAAGTAGCATTAGATAAAACTGTGGAATCCAGTGGTACCCACATCAAGGAAAATGCCTTATAATTTACAGAGAGCTCACTCTCTCAGTCAAAAGTTTTGTCCTAAGTGATCATATATAAATCCAAGTTTCTTAGCTTTTAAATTGTTCTCTAACATTTTTCTTTCCAGAGTGGTTTTTCATCCTTTAAACTGAATGGTTTTGCAGATGAAAATTTTAATTTAAACAACCTATTTGCATATATTAAATAAAGCATTACATCTAACTGTTGATCCCAAAGTGCTGCTTCTTCAGTAATCCATCATCTTCATCATTTATTACAGCCTTGACCTCTGTGTCGTCTCCAACCTTTTACCAAAACCTGCTTTTCCAATCTAATCCAAGTCACTGATAGAGATACCAAATAAAATAGAATGAGCTGAGAAAGATGTTCTAATTGCAGCTAATTAGTAAAGCAGAAGAAACTTAGGGGTTTATCAGTTGAACACAAGACAATTCTATTTTTTCAGTTTTATATATGAATTTTTACACAAGAGAGGTTCTTAGGTGACTTATAAGGAGACACCTGTGGCTGTGATATCAATTGCAGTCACCACCCACCAGTGGTGATTTGCCTGCAGGACACCTTCATGGGACAGACAGTGGCATGTTCTGTCTGTGGGTTACGACTTGGTGACAGTGTTTTGTACTTGTTTGTTAGAATTTATTTTTTTCATTATTTCACTTGTGTCTCAATCTTTTTGTTTTGATTTTGTTCTTCAAAGTTTGCAGCCATCTAACTGGTTGTCCATTAAAATAAAGGTCCTCAATTATCTTTTAAAATCCTAACAGGATATTAGATGGTTAATGTTATTTTTTCAGTTGAAATTATTTGACTTTTTTTTCTGGGAGTAGTGTGTGCGTATACTTTTGTTTTCTTTAGGTCTCAATAGCACAACAGCCTGAAAAATTCTTGACAGGAGGAATGTGAGCTGTTGCTTAGTTACACTTGCATGAAAAGGGCCATGATGGTAAGGCTCATCTCTGTGATTGGAAATATCTCACCACCACCTCCTCCTACTGAATCTAGCAGGAAGGTGAATCCACCTTGAAGTCAGGTGTCATGTGAAAAAACCCCACTTGGGACCAGAATGAAATGGAAAAGAAAGCAAATTTAAGAATTTTCCACTCCTCTTTTTTGGGTCTAATAAGCTTTAGTCAGACAAAATATTTTGCTCTATGTACAGAAATCACTAAATATTTAGGGTTGGATATTTTTAAACAACTGGAAAAATAAATTGCAAAAGGGATCCAAATTATGAAAGACCAGAACCATCCTGTACTATCAGTGGGTTGCTGTATGAACTTTGGGAATATGGTCCCCTGGCAATAATAGCAATTCTTATCCATATAAAACTTGTCATTATTAGTTGGTGTCTATGAGCATTCAGGAAGATAAAAATTGATGGAGGCAAAACACAAAAAGTCTAGATATCACAAAATTCAAGAAAAGACTTTAATGCCTCATATTCCTTGGCTTTAACTTCCATCTATGCCCATTCTTCAAACGAAATAAAACTGCAGAGAGAGAAAAGGTTGAGGTTTCAAAACAAAAGCACATAAATATTCAACAATATAAATATTGTTTTTCTGGCATGTTAAATGAAAGTTAAAAAAAATTCTCTCAGTTTCAGTGATCCACAAGACATACTGTGAAAGCAAGTGCTGCAGCAGAGCAGGCAAGAATGATAAGCACATTGTGAAGGATTTCATCCCACTCTTAAGATATGTGAGAAAGATGGGATGAATCAACCTCTGCTTTACCCTTTTTTCTCCACTGACTTCAATGGGAACCCCAATGATTATTTGGACAATTATCTTGCCTTATATTATGTGAATTCCTTGTAAATTTACCTAACAATTATGATAAAAAAATGTATTTTCAAGCTGTGCACATGAAATAAATTAAATCTGTAGAGTGAATTATATGGATAGTTTGTGATTTTGACAATCAATGCTTATAACAGTGAAGAAGTGAAAACTGACAGCCTAAGATTATATTCTGAGTTGCTATCATTTCCCTAGAGAAACAAGCCCATCATAAATGCTTTCTCAGAGATATGACTAAGAAATATAGGAGCTAGAAATTTTTTATATTTAAGCTTTTTATTTACTTTATGAAACCAGAAAGATTTTAAAGTGAATGTATGAATGTACGAACCACAAATTGATGTAGGTCCACACTGTCTGTGCACCATAGTGAGGATACAATAACTAATTTATAATTTTATTAATTTTTAGTTTAGGCATGAATATATTAAAACCAGGAGTCATCTAAGTTGAAATCGGAAAAGGGAAATAAATATTAATACTAGTACATTCAGTGAAGGGATCAGGGAAATTGGGATTAAACACATATCCACATGGGAATGGCAGTGAATTTGTTTTAGAGGGGAATTAGCACACTCATAATCCATATATACTTTGTTTTCAAGTCTGTTACTCTGAAGAAATGATACAAGAGTCAAACTTAGTGACAACTTGTAGCAAATTTCTCATAGATCCAGAATACTCAGAATAAATTTCAGAAAACCTGAAGAAAGCGCATTTTAAGGCAGAAACTGATCAATTATCATGGTTTAGTTGAACAGGTTTTCACTGTTGCTACTTGTGCTGTGTTGACTTTGTTGATGAACAAATCTTCATCTCACTTTTCCAGTGAATACTAAATTGATAAGAAAATGTTTTAAGACCTTTCCTGAGAAGTTATTTTTCAAAATGATATATACATCTTTTTCCCTTGGGTTATGTAACCAATCCTATTTGAAATGAAATAAATATCCTATGAAATAGAGGTAATATTCCATAATGATGATGAAACTAGAGAGAATATGGCTAGGCAGTGCAAAAATGGCATTTTGCTTTAAGCCATGTGAGAAAAGGACCTAGCAGGAGAATAGATACAGACTATGGCATTTCCAAGTGGTAACACACACAAAATATCCCTTCTGCTCAGTTAATCAATCATGTTCTGCTAGATTAACTTGTTATCCTTCCAAGAAAAGAATGCAAATAACAGATGCCAAGGAGAAGGCTGAAATGCTTACTAAGATATTTTGCTGTGATCTCTTTCACTCACTCTCTTTCTATATATACAGACATATTTCCAAATACTGGCAGAACACTTTGTGTAACAATTTCTAAGAAAGCTAAAAAGAGAAGAGAGTGGTCATGATAAAGGGAAGTGGAAAAAAAGGATTGAGAAGTGCTGTGAACAGCATCAAGTGCAGTACGTTGTGCAGCTATGAGAAGTCACATTTTTTCTCCTAAAATTCTGTGAGAAGCTATTATAGTGCAAGAAGAAATTATCTAAAGTAGTTCATTAATTGTCAGAGGTTTTCCAAAGTACATGGGGAGAGACATCAATAGAATATTTAGTAGACATTTTTAAGAAAAATTAATATCAAAATAGTGGCAGCATTGGTGGCCAGTTGGTTCATGAGGAATAAAGAGTTCATATAATTAAGGTCAAGATAATTACATAGCAGTGCATTTAACTGCAATACCCCATAATAGTGAAGAGTATTTTGTAGATCAAGGAAAATGAGGAATTATTAATACAAATGCAACATTTAAAACTACTATGACTCAATCAGAGCCAGATTAGCTTCAGCAAAAGCCTTGCTCTTTCCATTTTTATGTGTGAAAAATTTCCTCAGTAAATATTTTAAAATGTGAGTAAACAAAGAGCACAGGATTATTCTTGTTAATTTGTTTTTATCTGAAAGCTAATGAAGATTGCATTCTGAAACATCCTGAGAATGAAATTATCATGGTTCATAATTAACATGGCAACTTCTTTCAGATCTGTTCTTTAAAAAATCAGTAATAAAGATTTCTTCCCATTTTTCAATGCCAATACTGATAACAATTGTGTGAGCTGATATGAAGTCAAAAGAGACAATGCCCATCAGATTAGTCTTATAAACCTCAAAGCATAATAAAAATGGCAGAAAATGGGATTCAGTGAAGACAAAGCTCTTCATACAAGGAGCAGCTCTACTCCTCTTTATCATATTAGCCTTATTTGGCTGTGTTTACCCAGATGTTATTCTTATTCATAATTTTGGCCTAATATACTATTCTAAGGCTGAGCAATTTTTCAACATTTGCAAGCTTTTTTTAAAATAAACTTTATGGCACAGATGTGGAAAATGCATAAGGGTGAGGAAGAAAACTATGCTTCCACAGTCAATCAAGTCTTCCTCATAAAATTAGTGATAGTTTTATCATTCATCAGTAATCAACATCCTGGAACTTCCGACATTTTCCTAAGATTTTTCATTAGATTTAGAATATGAAATCGGATGTGTTTCTCACAGCGAAACCAGATAATTTCCTTGGGCATTCCAATTTGCCCAGATTGTCATCTGAGTTATTTAGCTGATGCTACTTGCCACCTCAGATGCTATTCAAAAATACATGCACTGTAACTATGCAACAGCAGAGCAGAGCATATATTCTCCAGAACCCTTGTTAGTATGTGAGCTGGATACACCACATGTAGTCTTGTATGGTTTATGTTTTCTAATGGAGCATTTTTCTCTGGCAGAGTTCCATCTAAATTCTTAATGCAAGTTTTTAATCTTTATGATTAATTAAAATTAATAAATAAATTAATGATAATGAATTGAATTAATCTAAATACATAAGGAAATAGATTCTTAATATTATTTAAGGCTACATTTTAACTAAAATATTGGAATTTTACTTGAATCCTATATATTGAGCCTTACAACATATTTGCAAGTTATGACATTTGATGCCTGACAAATAGTAGACAAGAAATGTAGCTAAAATTTACTCATAGTGAAATTGTCGGTGGTGTTGATAATCATTGCAAAGATAGAAGTTTAAAATAATTGGGGATTACTCTTATCCCTTCACTTTTTTAAAGAGAGTCCCATCCTAAACTTTCTGTTGCTGGCTCTGGACAACTTTCCATTAGCAGAATCCCTTCAGCTTAACACAAGAAAAGCACATAGAAAAGCAGTTTAACAGACAGAAACATGACAGCATGTAATAAAAATGAGAAATTATTTACTTAGCCTGCATTTCTCACACATCTGACAACACACAACCCTTGCAGAAGTAGAATTCACTTCTAAAAAACTAGCAAGACTTGGCTCTGGCTTGTTGGGTTGAGTTCAGCACACAAAATGTGAGGCATTCCCTAGTGGAATAACTTTCATCATTGTGACTTGGCAACAAATGTTTGTGAAATATGGATATGACAGCTTCACTCATTATGCTGTCAAAGGATGATAAATGTTCAGAATTTTGTAGACTTTCTTGATGAGACTAAATGTCAGGAAGAAATGGTCTTCCTCTACTGCTGCCCTGGCTGTTAGGAGGCACTGCATAGGAACCCTATAATTTCTTCTTGTGTGACAGATGCACAACCTTCCTAAAGGCCAGCTCTGGAGAAAGTCCTTTTTAAAAAAACATGTAATTTGTATTTGTGTTCTGTATCACAGTCAGGTTTGGAATAACACTGATTCATAACAGTGATACCATCCTAGCTAGATCCTCCCAATCCACCCCCACTCCTAATTTCTATGTAAGTACAGTTCATACAAACAGTACTTTGAAAACAAGAGTAAAGACTCAAATCTCCTACACATATGGAGGATGTGAAGGTGATGTGATTCATGGTTTTCAGTGCTAATCACAGTTGCTGCAGAGGCTCCGAAAAGTGATAGGAAGAGGTAAAACTTGACTGCAGTGGATTTGCTTCAGGTATTTTCTCAGACTGTCATGCTGTAACAACAATGCAGCTTTATAAGAAATCAGATTGTTTTATTAGATTTTTCTCAGAAGGTAAACAATTCATATGTCTTCATCTTGTATCTGACCTTTTCTTGGGAGGAGGTCTGATTATATGTCTTCTTTGCTGCAACTAAATATTTGCTGAGGTTTTCTGTTTTATCAAATTCCCTTCTGTATTTATCTCTTATAGACTTGTCTTCTGTGCAGCTGTGCCTGACAGAAAATATATATAACAAAATTTAACCTTCTGCAAATGCAAGCAGCAGGGGTATTATGCTATGCAAAGAAAATCTTACATCTTCCCTTTCATCTTTTGAGGAGCTCTTGCTTGCTTAATAACCTGATATCATAAAATGTAATTTTCAATGCAGTTTCACACTTCAACTGATTTTTTTCACAGCAAAATCTTCAGTGCTAATGTATCATTGGATTTCTTCCTTTTACAGGTGGTTTCTTAAGATGAGTTCTTCTACTACCACAAGAATGACTGATCAGTTCTGCTGACTGATCCTGCATTAGTGTGACAAAGGGATTTAAGTTGCTTAATCTCTATGTTTATCTTAGTCTAAAAAAGATAAATAATTGCCTTTATTTAGGAAATTCAGAAAGCATACAGGCTATGAAAGCCATTCAAGCCAAAATACAGCTTGGGGCAGGGGAATGGGTGGGGGGCAGCTGCATTCAGCAAATTTGGGAAATGAAATGGGAATTGAAGGTGCTCTGGAGTTTATTATTATAGGAAAATGATTCTATTTTGTAAATTATGTTAATTGACTGAAATAGTGAAAAGAATGCAGCCTTCTGCCCTAATCTGAAACTCTGAATACTATTTTCAGGCTGAGTGAAGTGTGACAAAGGGAATGAAATGCTACCTCATGATCATCACATCTGATAATATTCCTAGTCAGAAGAACTAAGATTAATGTAGTAAAAGAAATAAAAGAGTTTAGATTTGATGGGAACACAGAACATAATTTTCTATTATACTTGAAGGCACATATTTTGAACTTTGAGTTTAAAAATAAATACTGGTGTTACATCAGCCACAGAATGCTATCTTGTGACTTTTCAAGAATGATTTATCTAAGTCCTTTTTCAAAGTACAAGAATTTTTGTAGATAACTTAAGACATTCAAAATGAAATTAATATATGGAGCAAAAATACTATGATTGTTAGAAAATATAAGGTAATAGTAAATTTTAGTAGATGTTACTTGAGAATATTTTAATGAAAAAATAAATATGATTAGATCTGTAAACAATATCTATGTTGACACTGCTCAAAAATGGTTTATGAACTTTTTTTCTTCAGAACACTGTCCTAGAGTATTTTTCATGGAGTTGGGAAGAAACATCCCCACAGAGGATCTGTTGCATAATTTCCTATTATGGGAGTCCCTTATCTGCCTGTACAGAACATTGGGTGTCCAGATTCAGTGTAAACAATTTATGTTTTATTTATTTTCATGCCTATTTGTCCATCCCAGAATTCTGTTTTTCCCGGAATTCTTCTAGCTATGGCTGCATATGGGATGCTGTGTACCTTAAGGGATGATCAGACTCTTTTTCTTGTGCACCTTATATATCCTTGCTATGCCTCTTCTCACGTCTTATCTTACTGAAGTGTATTTTCTCTGAATAGCATTGGAAACATCCATTTCAGTCTTGCTGCATTCTCTGAAAATTTGCTTTTTAACCCTTATCAGTCAGTGGAGAGCTCTGTTTTGTGTTGAGGAATATTTACCAGCCACACGTGATTGTCTTAATTACTCTGAGGAATTCAGAATTGTTCTAGCTGTTAGCTATGAATAAGGTTTCAGGTGGCTGTAATAAAAGGCAGTAAAATGCCAAATAATTTACATTCAAAGTGAACAGTCTATAATCAGCAGCCCACTGAAAGTACCTGATGACATTAATGGGGATAGATGGCAAAGTTTAAGTGGGGGAAGAGGAGCAGCTGTAGGGATGGCCTCTCACAGATCAGTTTCTGAAATGTCCAGCTATCCAACTGTCCAGTGTCAAGGAACTTACTGCAGGTCAAAGCTGAGCCTGTCAGGGAGGTTTGTGTGATGTATGTGAAAACAGGTTTTAAAAAGGAAACAAAACCATCCCAAAACCACAATAGAAAAGAGGACTCAGTAAAAAAGTGAGAAACAACAGCGATCACAGAAGGAGGAGGAGAAAGCACTCCAAGAGGTGGGCAGATATTCCCTGCAGCCCATGGAAAACCTGTGCTGGAGCAGGTTTCCTGCAGGACTAAGGGCTGCAGAGAGCTCCTGCCAGAGCAAGGGAAGTGACAGAGAGAAGTCACTATGAACTGACCATAATCTGCTCTTCATCCTCTCCATGCTGTCTGGGCAGGGGATAGATCAGCCTGCAGTGAAGGAATAAATCTATTTCAATTGTTAGTTAATGAAGTTAATTTTCCCCAAGTCTAGTTTGCCAGTAATTGCTAAGCAATCCCCCTGTCTTTATCTTAACCCATGAGCTTTCTCCATAATGTCCATAAGGTCTTCCCCTGCTCTGCCAAGTGGAGGAGTGAGTGAGTGGCTGGATGGGAGCTTGGCTGTTAGACCCACGAGGGAAACACACAATTTGTGTAAAGACAGAATGGAAATGTGAAGGGAGCTCATTTCATACAGTCTGGAGTAAAGATGAGGAAAACAAGGATCTATAGGGAGTTTGAATTTTTTGATTTTATATTTGCTTGGTTTCAAAATTTACAACAAACAAATGAACAAACAAATATGCAAATACGATTCAAACAAATGAAAACCTAGAGATTCAATGCAATTGACAGGAATACTTAAAACTGTAAGAAGAATATACCCTAACAGTGCAAAATCAACTTTTAGAACTCGTTGCTATGGATGCTGATAAAATTGACTTAAGCAGGTTTATAAGAAAACTTAAGGATTTGCATAAATACTGAGAATGTCCACAATTCAATTGCAAAGGATTAAGAAAAAATCAGAAGAGGATAGCTGAATGCATCCCTACAAGATTTCTTGCACTTCCTTTTGAAGAAAATTATACTGTTATAGCTATAGCCTGTACAAGACAAGCTAATACCTCTGTCAATGCTCTGGTTTGCTCCACTTTTTCTTGCTTAGTGAATAGTAAAAATTCACTAGCAATAACAAGATTGAGTTCCAAATGGCTCACCAGGCTGATTATCTAATGAGGATAATTATTCTTTAGTCAACATGATGCATTTTAAAGCGTGAGACTATGGAAAAGCAAGTCTGGAAAAGGAATCTGACAGAATTTAACAGGAGCTTGTCACTAATGGTAAGAACTAGCTGCTTCCCAGAATCACAGCAAAGGATGGTTTAAAAGGCTCAAAAAATATTCTCCTTCATCCAGGGCCGAATCCACCCAGAAAAGACATCTGACCTGTTCCCTGTTTGTTTCACCACCCTTGGTCTGTCTAATGACAGCACCCCCTTTGTGTCTTAATATCAAACTTAACTTCCTTGTGTCCTGCCTTTGGTGAGTGAGGAGGAAAAATGTTTATCAGCGTCTATTAGAAGTGTTCATTACAAGATATCTCAGTGTGTTCTTTTATAATCTACAACAGCCAGATCCTATAGCGTTTTCTCCTGGTTTGTGTCTCCTCCATCTGTTATTCTTGTGCTCTCTAAGCTGTCTCTGGCTTACCTGAATTTTATTTAAAAGTGCAGTGCCCAGACTGAGCCGAATTTTTCCAGATGAGTCTTCTACCAGAGTAAAGCAAATGGAAAAACCTCGTTTATCATATGTATAACATTTGCAATATTCCAAATTAACCTAAGATGCGTTAATTACTTTTACAGTTCACTGCCCTGGGAAGAAGTGAAAATTGTGGCTGCAGAGATGATTTGTTATTGTCCAGGTTACTGTTCTTGCCTCAGGCTTTCACACCTGTGGAAGAAGTGGTTATTACAAATTCCAACAGTTATAATGAAAAAAGGATCAATAATTTTGCACTCAAATATTTATCCTGTACAGTCACTGTGCAAGAAATGGAAAGAAAGTGGACATGTGAAAATATTGGGGGCCAATCTTATGCAGACATAACCATGAATCAAGAAAAGTTTTCTGCCTCCCTTCAGATTGAATCTGTAGTAGGAACATTTCTGTACAGTTCTCCTCTGTTGGTATCACCATGAGCCTGAATAACAGAGAATTAAAGTTATTCTACAATTTACTTAAACAATTTAGCCTTAATGTTTATTTATATTTTGAAATTGATTTCCTAGAGAAAGTAAGTTTATATGGCCATGCTGACTGGGTATGTGTTTGTGTCCCAGATAAATCTCTTAGCCAGTGTCAAAAAAAAAAAAAAAAAAAAAAGAAAAAAAGAAAAAAAAAAAGAAAAAAAAAAGAAAAGAAAGAAAAAAAACCCCTCACAATTCTCAGATTAATTAATTTCCTATAATTTCTGGGAATGTGTAGCTGGGAAGAGGACAGAGACCTCCTGAGCAGCACCTGTAATGAAAAGGCTGCAGCATGATCTGGAACATGATTGATAGGTTAATCTGACAACTCAATAACTAAATTGCCTTGATTCTGCATCTGTGCTGCAGCCTGGCTCTGGGTCTGGGGTTGTCATGAATGACAGCATGAGGGAGAGGAGGACAAATTGTCCGTCTCTCATGACATAGAGCTCTTGCAATTCAGTAGTATCACAAATGTGTTTTGGTGAAGATTAGTGTAACAGGAATTTGTGACTGGACTAGGACACACCTCTGAATGTCCAGGCTCCTGCCTCCTTTTGAGGACACGAGATTGTTTCTCAGAGGTGTTCCTGCTGGCTTCATATCCTACTGTACTCCTTAATGGATTATCCGCTGTATTGCACAGGAGAGCAGTGATTTCCTACTATTCTACAATAAATTAGGTAGTAATTAGCTTTATAAGGAACTTGATGAATGAGTGATGGGAGAAAATGCTACATATTACAATGGGCTTAGCCATTCTTCTTAACTTATACAGCTCCACACTTGATGCAATTTTTCTCTTGTATCTAATTAAAATATGATGTATTTTTTATTTTTTTTTTTGTCAGTGAATTGATACATTTTTTTTCTTATTTCCAGTGAGAAAAAAAATGGCAAAATCCAGTTTCAACCCTCTCAGCCTGCCTCTATAGCAGAAGTACTCCAACCCTTTGATCAACTTTGTGGTAAATTTTACTAGAAGCACAGTTACCATGATTTGCAATCTTGAGAACACAATACTGAAAGCTAAAGGCAAAGAGAAAGTACCAGAAAATTCTGAATTAATTTAAGATATTAAATTAAAACTGGTCACAGATTATAAAGATTAAAATTATGGAATATATTAATACTATAAAGAATAGCTGGAAAAAGAATGAACTACTTCATTAGAGAAAAAAAAATCAGGATTTGAAAGAATGGAGAAACTATAGTAATTTCACACTCATAAGCCACACGGGGTGATAAGCCGCACTTTTTTTTTTTTTTTAAGCGAGGATCCATGTGCAACAAAGTAACGAGTTAGCAACAGAACCACGAATTTGTGGGGTTTGCTATAAGGTGCACAATTTGCAAACAGTTTTCACAGACCGGTGAAGCCTTTAAACGCAGCCCCAGGTGCCCTCCCCATGCCACGGGCCTCGGCACTCCTGCCCCCGGCGCTGGCTGCCGCGGCTCCCCGCGCTGCTCAAAAGAGGCAGCAGGGCGGGATGGCTGTGCGATGGCAGCAGAAAAATGGCAGAAAAAAACAGCGGCAAAAAGCGGCGCCTTCAAAGTGGTGACAAAGCGGCTCAGCTTCGCTCAAAGGCGAGAAAGTGGTGGCTCCCTCCCCTGCCGGATCGCACTTCCAGGTTGGCATTTCGCTGGAATTTGTCCACAAATAAGCCGCACCTGGTGATTAGCTGCACTTCCGGGATCAGCTCTATTCTTCTGTGAAATAGATGTGGCTTATCAGTGTGAAATTACTGTAGTTACTGAAGAACTGCCCTCACTTGACTAACAAGGTGAATATGCAAATAAATTTTTTAGCACATCACATTAGTACTTCTCCTCTATCAGTTAGATAAGGGATATAGAGTATGTTACAGACAATGCTTACATTGTGCAATGCTGATGTGAAACAAGGTAATATTTTACATGGAGAAACAGTACACAGATTAAATTACTTATCTTAATGTAACAGAATCAGTGATAGAGATGAGAACAAACAAAGAAAAAGATAATTTCTGACTCCAGCTCCTAGGCAGTAATTACTAGGCAAGACAAATTCCTAGCTTTGTAAAACTGTGAGGAAAATACATGGCACCTCTGCAACCAAATTATTTCACTGTCTGTATTTCCTAATGAACAGAAAATGCAGGCAACCTCTCAATTTGTGAGCTTGATATGTGTCATCTTCTGTCACGTTGAGATGTACACACTAGATTTTCATATTAGTTCTATGAGAAATATGGGAAAGGCCCTTTCATATGAAGATGAGAAATTCTGAACTGTCAAAAGAGCTGCTATAGCAACAACAACAACAAAAAAATGAAGCATATCGAATGGTGGGGAAATAATTGCTTTAAAATATAAATAAAACAACATAGATTGTTTGCATTTCTGTATTCATTAGTTATGTCCTCAGTATGTTCCATGATAAGAATTTCTGGTATAAGTTCTCTAATGGTTTTAATGAAAATTTAGTAGAGCTGAGTGAGCACAACACAAAGCTATACACAGGCACCATCAAAGTCTATGGTGTAGGTTTTCTGTACTGCAAGATGCAAAAAACCACACAGGACCCCAGCTGAAAACAATCAGTCATCTTGGTGATTCTTGGTGTCTCCTTTTCAATTTCTAAATATTTTGGATTACAATATAGAGTAATTTCCCTTGGGAGCAGCAGAAAGAAAAACTCTGCAATTTGCCTATAACGCTGTGGAGCATATTCTTACCCCACCTTCTATTTTTTCTCACATTTTCAATTATTGGACATTTTTTCACCCTAGGTAGAAATGAGAAGAATGTTTTCAATCTTTACCTTGTTCACAGAAACAAAAGGAGTTCCAGCAATTTTTTTCTGTCCCTTTTTTTTTTTTCTTTTTTTTTTTTTTTTTGCTATCTCCACTTCAAAATAAGAGAAACTTAATGCACTACTATGGTAGTGTAACCACATATTTTCTTTCACATTTCTGATCTGCTTGTGGGGCATGATGCAAAGAAGTGCAGCGCTCTCATTCTCACTGAGTTATTCAGTGGATTCACATGGCAATACTGCTAATAAGGCTCAATCCAGTTCTGAACACCAAGTGATATATTGGAAGTAGCCTGTATCATGCTCTGCCTTATTAAATTGCTACAAGAGAAATAATAATAAAATATAATATATTAAAATATATAAAATAAAATAAAATAAAATAATAATAAAATAAAAATAATGGGTTTTTTGCTTTAGCTGTAGTTCAAGACGAAAAATCATGTTTTAACATGAAAGACCCTATGAGACTCTGTTTATATTGTCAAATATCTTTACCAGAATCAAGTATCCTTTAATCCATTTTGAGAATCTACCATCGTCATTTCATCACCTGGAAGTATTTCTCTTTTTCTATGATTGCAATTAGAAGAGAACTATTCATAAATTTAATATCACCTTACTAATGATAATTTTTATAAATTCTTCTTTAAGTTTTTCAAAGTAATTTCTTTCAAATATCTGATTGCTTTGAATAGATGAAAAATAAATGGAAAGATGCAGCAAAACTAATTTCTTAACCATGTCAGATATTTTAATTATTTAAACAGCTTCTCTCTGAGGACTTCCTTACATTAGTGCAAAGAAGGCAGAACTCTCTGCATGAGGATTTGTGAATTTTGTATACTGTATGTCTCTCAGAAATTTTATTCTCACACAGTCAATAAAAATAAATATATAGTAATTTCACAACTATAAGGCGTATCCATGACTAAAATTTTGATCAAAACACGGGAGTGCGCCTTATAATCGGGTGCTCCTGATATATGGACAAAGTTTGGAAATTTGTCAACCCGGAACTGTGAGCTGCAGCAGCCGTGGAGCCGAGCAGGAGTGCTGGGGCGCGTGGCACAGAGAAGGTGCCTGGGGCTGAGTTAAAGGCTCTGCCAATCCGTGAAAAATGTTTGCAAATTGAGTACCTGCCAGCAAACCCTGTGATCACACAATTCCGTTACTAATCCATTACTTTGTTGCACGCAGATCCTTGCTGCAAGAAAAAAAAGTGCATCTTATAGTCCAGTATGCCTTATATATGGACGAAGTTCGGAAATTTACCAACAACCCGGGAGTGCTCCTTATAATCTGGTGGGCCTTATAGTTGTGAAATTACTGTATATATGCAAAACTAATAAAAACTGCTCCAGAAATTTCTGTTGCTGAATCTCATCTTCCTTTCCTCAGCATTATGATGATGACACCTCTTTCCATGCACATACTGGACTTGCTTTCCTTTATGCTTTCTCTGTTTCTGGAGGGTTTATGGCAACTTGTATTATTCCAGCTCTTGTGAAGGGGGTACAGAATCTCTCTGAGTATGGACAGGGACAGTTAATCATGTTTCTATCTATTCCTCTGTGCTCAGTTAGAAATAAATCCTGGATTCATGAGCTGTAGAAACAAGTCGCACCCATGAGGGAGTCAGACATGGCCTTTCCCCAGCACTGGCCAGTCCTACACAAGCACCAGCTTTGTCCCCTTGTGCAGTAATGCCAGACAAGTCTGGGCCATGCTGACATATCTCAAAAAGTCTGGGCCATGGTCTGTATCGTATGCACCGGCCAAACTACATTTAGCTGGTTTTGTCCATATTTTGCTGCCTAATTGTTTTTCTGCATATTTTACTGTTTTTGCACATGCCTAGCTGCTTTTCTGTGTATTCCCTAGTTTAGACCAATGTTTATAACAAGTGCATGGGATGAGCCATTTTTAAGGGTTTTTCTGCAACTTTTTGAGACCCTTCAAGGCTACTGAAACATAAATTGTGCTAAATCAAGAAAGAAGATGCTGAGAAACAGAATACCAAGATTGAAGATCCAAGATAAAGGTGAACAGCAAAGTTCTGGACAGAGACTAATCATCGCACCTGAGGGGCTTGTGCAAAGTGCATGAGCAACAAAAAAAAACACCAATCAAGAAATGTGTGATCATGTGGACAGTAGTCCAAGAATGTATAATTAGGGCTAAAAGTAAACAATAAATCAGCTTCTGTATAATCATATTGATTTGCTGTCCAGAAGTCCTGTTTCTCCTGCTCCCTTGCACCCCACAGCCAAGGGAAAAGCTCTTGCACAACTGCCCTTCCCATAAAACCTGGGACACATCAAACCTTGGGGCCAGGGGAGGCTCCACTGCCCTGGATTCACTGATCAACAGCTCCTGTGATCAGTTTTTCAAGGTGCAAACACATTCAGTTTCTTGCAAATCAAAATTCAGTAGCTGTCCTTTGAGACATCATTTGTATCTGTTAA